>OY365821.1:4117404-4519904 GCA_959347315.1 Bimastos eiseni
ATTGAAACGTGGAATATGGTACGAGTCGTCGAAATTATTATTATTATTATTTTTATTTTTATTGTTGTTGTTGTTGCTGTTGATGATGTTGTTGTTGTTGTTGTTGTTGTTATTATTATTATTATTATTATTATTATTATTATTATTATTATTATTATAAATATTATTATTATCATCATCTTATTCTTCTTCTTCATCATCATTGTCGTCGTCGTCTTCGTCTTCGTCGTCGTTTATTTATTGTTATTGTTATTATTATTATTATCATTATTATTCAACTAGTATAATAATTAAAACAATGAATATCATCATGCATTCATAAAGCTCCACTAGAAAATAATCCACATACATCAGTCGATGGAGCTGAGCTATTTGCTCAAAGTCTTTACATACAGCTTTCGTGAATAAGCTGGTGCCCTGCGCTTAGCTTTCAAATGGCGCTTTAGAAATTTGGAGATTACAATTGCGCAGTCATCAGTAGCTATTTAAATGATTATTTAAACGAATTAAACATTCATTTCAATCGATCGGTCAACTTCAGATATTACCAGCTCCATCTCCAGTAAAATCTAATGACGCTTGTAATGTCAATTTAATAACATTAACCCTTTACTAATAATTCGATAAATTTTAATTTTACTTCAATAATAGGCCTACCGTAATAATACCTTTATAACACTTCAAAAATACTTTTAAAATGGTGCATAACACTTTAGTAATGCTTTAATAATTGCTTAGTAACTCTTTGATCATACTTTTATGAACTTTTATAATACCTTAATCAATGCAATTGATAAGAACTTACTAGTAAATTAGTAGGTAGGCAGTTGCAGTTTAACGACACTGTGTGATAACAAAGATCATTAGCGTCGCCCTCCTTCTTTATCCAGGCTTGGGACTGGCACTGGCCGAGTACTACCAGTGGCGGAGTTTTCCAGTAAATTAGTAATACATTGACTTTAAAAATGCTGTATCTATAACGCAGTAATTGCATATCTTAGTAATTTGCCGAAGACTTTTAATTACTTATTAATGGTGCCATATGCTCAAGCAATACAAGTATATTACTTAGTCCAGCAGTGCCAGTCCCAAACCTGGATAAAGGAGGGGGCGACGCAAATGATCTTCATATATCACACTGTCGTTTAACAGCAACTAACCATATTATAATAGTATAGTAATAAGATAACATTAATTTGTATATCATTGTCATTAGCGAATGACATCTACCCGCGAATTCGCTTAAATCCGACGATACATTATTACCCACTCGTGCAGAAAAATTGTCACAAACTGCGTTGACTACACAATCGTATAATCCAGTAAAAGTTTCGAATTTCGCCCGATATGATTATTAGACGAGAAGACGCTGAGCATTGCAGCGAATCACATCGAGGATATAGTGGCAGAGTCTCCGAGTATACAAGTACTCACTCTTCCTATTAAGCCACTATATATACTCACTCCTCAATGGACCCTCCTTGGTCTGCGCTTCAACCGAGCAGGCATTCAGCGCATATATCTAGCGGCATTCTAAGTTAGTAAGTAAGTAGGTGAACATATTCGAAATGGTGGCCAACTTAATCCGATTTGAAAATTCGGTGTGCATGTATTTCCGTCATCTTACAAATCCATCACAGTTCGAGAGAAAATTGTGTATCTGAAAAACGATTGTTGCTTAAGGAAGTCGCCTTGGTCTATAATCATCTGTTTCCGGTGAGGGTCCCGTCCACCGGAACCACAGACTGGAACCTCTGGTCTGTGTCTTATGCCGATTGTCGTGTCTCCTATTTGTTTAGATAGATAGACAGTTGAAGAATTTACGCAACTACTCTGAGATGACAGAGATGCCGCGCATACACAAAGCAGTTAGGCTTGTGATCATCCTTAAGTTATAAGTATGTCCTCAAGTCAGGTAGGCCTATGTCAATAAATCCTCAACTTAGGTGCATGCATGGGTCAATATTTTCAAATTCTGTTACAAATATCTTCAGGTTAGGTATTTAAATATCCTCGAATTAGATATGCCAGTGTACGTCCTCAAATTATGTCTAAATCCACAAGTTAAGTATTTCTACATCATCAAGTTAGGTATGCTTGCATCCTCAAATTAAGTCTGTCTATATATATATATATATATATATATCCTCAGGTTAGGTATGTCTACATCCCCAAGTTAGGTTTGTCTATCCCCAAATTGGGTAAGTTTACATCCTCAAAATCAGAGTTCTATTCCGGATGCAAGATGGAGCCCCGACCATCGTTGGTCCAAGGACCGTCTAAAAGCAGCCTAGTCTCGCGAGCGTCGGCACTCGATCTACGCTCAAGTGTTCTAGCGACCTCAACGGTCCAGGTCGGCGCATGCCACGGGCGCGGGCGCCTCCGGCATGCACGAGGGGCCGAGCCATGAAGGCCAGAGAAAAGATGCGGAAAGAAAGCACATTACCTGGGCTGCTGCTGCTGGTGTTGGCTGTGCCGGTGATGCGGCAAAGAATGAGGTCCTTTCGCTTCGGAGGTGGAGCGGAATCAGCCGATGTTGATATGCACGATGATACCCGTCTATTGTTGCTTCCAGTCGGATGACGACTGAGCCACTTGCCCCGCTGCCTCTCGCTCCACTCACCATCCTCCTCCTCCTCTTCGTCCTCATCCTCCTTCGGTCCTGCCTCTGTAGCCGCTTAATCCGGCCCTGCTTCAGCGAGCAGAGTTTACGGACGCGCCAGCGCTGGCGAATCCGGCCTCGCGCCTCGATGCCTGCGCCTCTCGTAAATCATCTATGGCTGCCTGAACATCTCCGAGCACCGGCGCCAGCCTCAGGACCTGCAGTCCGCCCATCGGACCATCGACGGACCAATGGCTGTAGGACGGAGGCTGCGCTCGACCCTCCCTTGTTGGGCGAAGGAGGAGTGCCGATCCGGATTCTTCTGGATGGGACGTCTCTTGCGTTTACTCTCATTGCTCTCTACTCCCATTCCGCTTCGTGTATGTCAGTTTCTCTGGCTGTCTGTCTGTTTGTCTCTGTCTGTCTCTGTCTCTGTTGCTCTCTCTGCCTCTGCCTCTGTCTCTGCCTCTGTCTCTGCCTCTGCCTCTGTCTCTGCCTCTGCCTCTGTCTCTGCCTCTGCCTCTGTCTCTGCCTCTGCCTCTGCCTCTGTCTCTGTCTCTGTCTCTGTCTCAATCTCTCCCCGTGGCTTCAGTGGCACATGTATAATTGTATATCCAAAAACAATCTACTAGAGATGATTAATTTATATATTATCGACTGACTGACTGACTGACTGACTGACTGACTGACTGACTGACTGACTGACTGACTGACTGACTGACTGACTGACTGACTGACTGACTGACTGACTGACTGACTGACTGACTGACTGACTGACTGACTGACTGACTGACTGACTGACTGACTGACTGACTGACTGACTGACTGACTGACTGACTGACTGACTGACTGACTGACTGACTGACTGACTGACTGACTCACTCACTCACTCACTCAATCAATCAATCAATCGATCAGCCAGTCAGTCAGTCAGTCAATCAGTCAATCAGTCAATCAATCAATCAATCAACCAATCAATTAATCAATCAATCAATCACTTACTCGGTCGTTGACTCTCTTACTCATTCACAACCTCATTGACAGACAGACGGACGGACAGACAGACGGACAGACACAAAGCTGGATACGAAACAGGAAAGACGATAGGCAGGACAGACTTTGTCGATGTCATTGAGCAGACGAGGATGAGTACATGAATAGAGTTAAGAGACCAACAGTATATGTGCATATACTGATTCCGTGTGAAGTAGGTTCATACCCTCTCTCGTTGGTATATGGCTCTCCCGCTCTGACGCATTCCTTCCTTCCGTCATTTTCTCCTACTCTCCTTCCGGCCTTCTCTTCATTCATCCTTCTCTTCTTCCCTTCTTCCTTGCTCCATCCTTCCCCCTTCCCGACATCCCCAACCCTTTCCAATCCCAGTGCGCGTTCCATTATCAGCCAATACGCATACATATATCCAGCACCAGCGAGGGCATCGCTCACGAGATACGGAGGCAGGTATCAGCATCCTCCTCTTCGTCGTCGGGTGCATCTTCATCTTGCCGGGCGTATACCCTATCAGCATTCCACTCCAGTGCGTCTCATCCATCCGAATGAAACCGACGACGCCGGGATGCTCTCCGACCGCATCCAACCTCACTTCCACCATCACCAGCATCAGCAACCAATGTCTCTCGTCGCTGCAGTCCTTTAGATGATGCCGAAGCATCCTCGTCATGAGAGACAGACAGACAGACAGACAGAGAAACAGAGAGGAATACAGAGACAGAGACAGACAGACAGAGAGAGAGCCAAACTTTGACAAAGAGAGAGAGATAGAGAGAGAGAGAGAGAGACACACACGCACACAGACAGAGAGAGACAAAGAGAGACAGAGGGAGAGACAGAGACATAGGGAGTCAGAGAGAGGCAGAGAGAGACACAGAGAGACAGAGAGACACACAGAGCGAGACAGAGACAGAGAGAGAGAGAGAGAGAGATGCCATGAGGAGGAGTGACTTCGGTTGCTGTGACATTTGCATCTAGACTGACGATTGTTCATTGCCTTATTAGCATCTCTCACTGTATACCATCACAGTCGATGTCCACATTATATGATACGATGTGTATGAAAATTTGAAGAGATTACGTGCTAATGCATGATATGCGTATTATTGTATGTATGTCTGTGTATGTATGCATGTATATATATTATATATATATATATTATATATATATATATATATATATATATATATATATATAAACGACGTCCTGCCATGGCAAGTAAACAAATGCTTATGCGCATGAATGCATACGCATGCAAGTGTGGCTGTCGTTGTATGTATGCATGTATGCTATAACCTTTCTGCGTGTATGTCACATATTCCGCAGTATTCGGTATTTATCAATTCTGGGTATCACACATTGAACTGCGATGACATAATTATTTTACAACTATTATTGTATTTCCTTGGTATTATTATTATTATTATTGGTTGCCAAATGCAGACAGGAATTTCGCAGTATGTATGTAAGTATGTATATAACAGCAATATGCACTGCGCAATTTATCAAAGTAGCGCTAAAAAACTGATGTTATGTTCGCTTTTATCCTCGCAATAGTTTAAATTATATTAGATGCAATGAGAGATAGAAATTCACAGCAAAAGTCACTTTCTCCGGCAAACTATGTGTAGGCAAGAGTCCGCCGATTGAAATTCCATGCCATGTATGCAGAGAAATTCCGGGTCCTCATGTAGAGAAATTCCGGGTCCTCATGTAGAGAAATTCCGGGTCCTCATGTAGAGAAATTCCGGGTCCTCATGTAGAGAAATTCCGGGTCCTCATGTAGAGAAATTCCGGGTCCTCATGTAGAGAAATTCCGGGCCCCAATGTACACATATCGAGCAGTTTTGACGGCAGTACATGTGTTAAAAAAAGCCGAGCGAGATGATACACAGATGCCTGAAGTTGAAATTTTTGCAGTTAAATGTTAGTAATTTATGTAGGCTATCTTGCAAGGTAAGAATCGAAAACTTTTTCAACTGATTATATTAGTTTTTCATAAGATAATTGAGGGCCCGACCAGTGCACCTAAAATCGGTGGGCCTCTCGGCACTTGCTCCTCTGACCCCTCTCAGTGGCCCGTACAGGCTTACATAATAGGCTCATATGAAATCAACCATTGAAAGCACGTGCAAACCTTTCCTTAAAAAATCTAAAACGATGTATATATATATACATACAATATATATATTATATATATATATTATATATATATTACTTTAATTTTAGCTTTAATTAACAATATGTGCCTTTTCATGCATGTACAGTATAAGGCCAATCGTATTTCATAGTCGTCATCGGTTCCTGACGCCGGCGATGGGTACGAATAAATACTCTCTACTGTCTCATTTATTTTTATGCTCGGCATGTATGCAAGGTTTTATTTGCTTGCATATGTATGGGTTGATGTATCGCTGCCTGTATCAGTCCGTGTCGTCCGCCTCTTTGCTGGCAAATCACGGGATTGCCTTGAAGGGCAGAGGTCAGAAGTTGATAAGATGAATGGAGGAGGAAGAGGAGGAAGAGGAGGAAGAGGAGGAAGAGGAGGAAGAGGAGGAAGAGGAGGAAGAGGAGGAAGAGGAGGAAGAGGAGGAAGAGGAGGAAGAGGAGGAAGAGGAGGAAGAGGAGGAAGAGGAGGAAGAGGAGGAAGAGGAGGAAGAGGAGGAAGAGGAGGAGGAAGAAGAGGAGGAGAAGGAGGAAGAGGAGAAGGGCGATGATGTGAAGGGGGAATTGAATGCCAAGGAACGGGGTCATTGGTTGGCGAATGGGTCAATAGGAGAAAGGTCACGAGAAGGACTCTCAAGGAATCAATTGTTTCCGTTCAACACATTCAATCCTATTGTTGTTGGCCAATTATTATTGTGAAAACGAATCCACTATTTCATAGCAATGCATCGGCATGATTGTATCTATCGGGAGCCATAGGTCGAATATTAGACAGGCCTACTATTACAATTACGATTACTATCATTATATGCTCATTGTTGTTATTGTATGTTAATTATTATCATTATTATAATTATTATTATTATTAATATTAGTAGTAGCAATATTATTATTGTTATTGTAATTGATGTTGTTATTATTATTAATTTGTGCCCGAGGTATTAATAATCACTCAGGCGATCGAAACAACACCCGGACTCCGGAGATGTGATTTTCTGGAACGGCAACTCACTCGGCAGTGTCTATTATAGGGCAAATGTGCCTCTGAAGGCAAAAACATTTTTATTATTATTATTATTATTATTATTTATTATTATTATTATTATTATGCGGTAAATGTTGCCTTAGGTGAATGAGGGTTCATCTGAAATCGCTACCGTGGCAGTCCTCTCGCTCGGTTTGAAGCGTTGCATAGTTCGTTATTTATTGACGGGCTCTGAACGGTTTTTTAAATTACTTTCTAAATTGCTTCTTAACTCTTAATTGCATCGCGATTTGTTTTTCTTAGACAATCGTTTATCAATCAGTGTTTCAGCTTTTTCCTTCTAGCCATCTTACTTTCCTGTCTTCTTTCGTTCCTCATGACGTTCATTATTTCCTATTATTACCATGAGCTTTTCTTCATGTATCTAAAATTATATATATATATATATATATATATCTGTAGGCCCTATGTATGTATATATATAATATTACTTTCTGTTTACATGCTCTTGCTTGCATTCTTTCTTCCTGCCTCGCTGTGTCCTTTTATTTGTTCTTCTTCTTGTCTTTCCTTGTCTTCTTGTTTTACCTACTTTGTTTACTTTCCTTCCATCTTTCTTTTTATTTCTCTTTTTCTTCCTTTAAATTCGTGCCCTGATAATTATCGTTCCGCATCGCATTATAGACAGTCATCCGAATCGCTGAATTAATTTCATTACAAACAAGATTCCTCAATGTCTCGTTTCAATGTAACCGTTTTAACAGGGACGTAAAAGAAAAGATTGACCAATCCTCTTTATACGTGTGTCCGTTCCGCTGTACCTCTGTTATTTCCATCTTACCTACGTCTGCCTATATCTCTTCCTGTCCGTTCGTCTGTCTTTTTCCGTATCTTTCTCTATGTGTTTATATCCGCGACTCTTTCGTTCGCCGAGATTAAAATCACCGTTGATTAAACATCTAGTTATTCGGGAAATTCGTCTTATTTGTAGCAGGGCGCTGCGGATGGAGAGTATCTCCCCACGCCGTTCTCTCACCCCAACCTCTCCACTCCTCCGTTCCATCTTCTCCTTCATACGACTAATCAATGTCTCATGACGATCCTCAATCCTCATCCTCATTCTCTAGCTCTCCTCTTCCTACACACACCAACAAACGCGGCGCCGAACTATATAGTCAGGCGGCGCATGAATACATAGACGTGGAACGCGGAACAATAAACCACGGAGCGAATGCGTTCTCCGGCGCCGGCCATATTTGTTCGTCTGAATGCGGATCTCTTCCGCCTTATCTGGAAACGAATTTTCCAGCCTTCAGATCCGGTTATCCTAAGCCGTTTAGAACGGGAAAAGTCGAACGTCGACTTATTCCGTGCTGATGATGAGAAGGGGTTGGAAGAGGAGAAGGTGGAATGATGGGGGGGGTGGAGCTGTGCTCTGGAGATGGTTGCTATTGAGAGAGCTTCCTGCATAATAGCCCGCGTGTCGTTTATATAGCGCCGTGTTTTCAGATGGAGTTCAGGCAGGTCAGCGAACAGGAAATGACGCGCGAAAATCGCATCTAGTCGACGAAATTGATGTCCCATCTCGTTTGGTATATATAATATTTGGTCTCGGTGACGTCATAACAAAGCAGCTCTATGATACAACTGCCTTATATAATAACGATGATTCTAATTATAATAACAGTAATAAAAATGAAGACGATTATGATAATGATAATAATAATAATAATAATAATAATAATAATAATAATAATAATAATAACAGTCATCATGATTATCATCATCATCGTATTGTTTGTATATTTACGGATACAGTTTTGACAACCTAAGGACTTGGAACTATAGGGTCGACGAAATGTGACGTCACATCATCACATCAGACATCAAAGTCTGTGGCTTTATTAAAAAATTTCGTCGAAGAACAGAATTTCACATACCTGACTGTAATTGTTACCACAATTTAACAACACTAATTATGATAATTAAATTCATAATTATTTGGATTGTTTGCTTTATTCTCGGTATCAATTTTTGGGGTTTTGGAAGTGAGGCAGGCATTCTGTAATACACAAGCAAGAATCAATTATCTCCGACAAACGCACAGGCCACAGAGAGTCGCTGAAATGAATAAATGGGGAGCTTATTGGATTTGATGCTATTTATTCCACGAAGGAGTGTTTTGCTTCACCGTGGGAGAATGGAGGGGCATAAAGCTTGAATTGTTTCGAGTTGTTGCTATTAAACATTTTTTGAATAATTGTACTGTTTCCGCCAAAGCCTTTCATCTTGAAGAATGCACAGTATGGTAATAACCATGCCTTCTCATTTTTATTCTTTCTAGTGTTTTTCAAATATTTTTATTTAGGCTTATAATTACTTTTTTATAATCACAAGAAAATTTGCTTTACATTCTGGACATCTGGTTTTTCGGATGGGGTCCGAGCTTTGTGACGTCATATATGAAGGGGTTATGGCATTTGTGACGACGTGTGACGAAGGGGAGGGGTCGAAACTCGTCAAAAATTGCTTGACGTCATTTATGGACGGCCACATTGCTGTCCAGATCTTGGATTACTTCAGCAGGTGCAGCCTCTGTCTTGGAGTGTAAGACAACAGACAATAACATACAACTGGACAGATTCCTTTCCACTGCTCCAATGCGCTTCAATCGGCGCAGACATGGAAAAGACGTGTGGAACATCGCCGAGCAGGAAGCCGTCGTTTCCACGGGCAAATCAACTTGTCCGCTAAATCGAATGAAACTCCGACGGTCGACGCTAAACTCATTGCCCGACCAAATTACCGGAAGACAGGAAACGAGAGGATCACTGTAAGGTGCATGCCGAGTGTCAGAGCGGGAGTCAGTACCCGGAAGTTGGATGCGTTTCCGGTTGATTAGGCACAGGAAACAAGTCCTACGGTCGTCGCTTTTAGTTTGGTCCAGCGGAGATAATGACCGGCGAGGAACGAGTGGTTCACTCGTTTGAATTTATCAACGAAGTTAGACGATGGAATCCACTAAAGAGAGAGTTCAAGAACAGGAGAGATTCAATTCAACGGATGCCGTCGCTTTGGTTTGCGTTTCGATAGAATTCAGGCTTTTGTAGGTCGATTAAAACTGTTTATTTATTCTCCCTTCGTTCCATCTTCATTCGTCTGCTCACTCTATCGATCGAGGCTCGCGTTAAGGTGCCCCCAATAGCAACGATTTTATTATTATTATTATTATTATTATTATTATTATTATTATCGTTATCATTATCATAGAGATTTTATTGTCCGGAGGGTCAGGCCTCGTCTTCTGGGGTCAACGGAGAGGTGCCCATGAGGTTGTAGCGTTAGATGGAAACAGAAATACTCTAAAAAAGAAAGGTCGTCTCACCTCTGTCGCCACTTATAAGAGAAATCTGGCTACCGATTTCGCTGATGAAATCCAACGCCGAGGGGTTGAACCAGCCCATTTATTATTATTATTATTATTATTATTATTATTATTATTATTATTATTATTATTATTATTATTTTTATTGTCCATATTGCGATCATTATCATAATAGTTATTGTAATTATTATTATTTTTATTGTCTTAATTACAATGGTTGTTATTACTATTGGTATTAGTTGTTTCTTTTAATATGTAATCGAATCACGTCGTCGCCCAGCTGCAGTCTCGTCGTCGTCGTTTGGTCGACTCCTCCTATTTCTCGGACGAAGTAAACGACCGACGCTGATGTATATACATATAAAATTATATATATATATATATATATAATTATATATATATATAATTATATATATATATATATATATATAATTATATATATATCGCAATCCATTAACCCTCTGCTCTCAGAAGCGGAAGACGACCGATAGCAAGAATAGACGTCGAACTCTAACATTCTGTGTGGCTGCCTCTTCCCTGGGCTATCTGTCTGTCTGTCTGCCTGTCTGTCTGCCTGTCTGTCTATGTTTGTCTCTGTCTCTATCTCTATCTCTCTTTGTTTGTTTGTCTGTCTGTCTGTCTGTCTGTCTCTCTCTCTTGACCAGTCTTTTCTGCTCCCTATCGGTATACGAAGCACCCCTTCCTTCCAACCTACCTACCTTTCTTCCTTCCTTCCTTGCATCTTTCCTTCCTTCCTTCTTTCCTCCACGTCATACACTCAAATGAAGGACCCTGCTGCATATAAAATGCCACCATCAGCAGGACATCCACCGTCATGAGGCAAAAAATGATTTTTCCCGTTGTAATCATACCCCACCCATATATATATCATTAAAGACTGACTTACTCTCTTCTTTCCCTGATATACATATTATCTCTAATTTAAGCATATTCTTCGCTGCCCATCTATATTAGTGATCACAAGTATTTTGAAGTCTTTCTTGGGGTTCATTCTAGCGGGATATTCCACCCTTGGGTCCTCCATGTCATCCATCGTTCTTCCAGTTTACGTTGTGCTCTGTTATGCCTCCTTTAGCGAATTTTTGAGCTTCTATTGCCATTATTATTATTATTATTATTATTATTATTATTATTATTATTATTATTATTATTATTATTATTATTATTGTTATTATTATGTAAAGTCCCCTTTGTGAGATAATTGAATAATTGACCCTTTGCCAGAGGTAGACATCGAACCCTGTCCCTTTGGCAAAGACACAGATTTCCGAGTGGAAGTGCACTGCCAGCGGTATAAAATTTCACGCAGCAAACAATTGTAACTCATCTGTAACATCATTGCAGACGTTACAGATGTTACAGATATTACAGACAATGTAACCACAAAAGAAACTGTATGCAGAATGGAAACGTTACATCGATGGTTCTTGTTCGAAAGTTCTGGCTTTTCATCAGAGTTTCAGAAGCAACATGCAAATCATAAACTAATAGGGCCTAAGAACAATGCAACTTTAATAATTATAATAAATTTGTTCATTGTCATTAATATCTTCGTCTTTCAAATTATGTCTATGTAACGGAGTCTCGCTGGAACAAATGTACATTTGAAATTTTATGTTCAATATTTAATTTGTTAGGTTTGCTCTTGTCGTTACTCATTAGGTCGTTTATCGCTTGTTTCTAAATAATAATAGGCTTAATTATGGGTACAATTATAGACTTAATTATGGGCTAACGCCTAGGTTTAATTCCAGGTCTAACTATAAACCTGTCTTGTCCTATCGTTGGCAATTTTAAATTAAATTAAACGGTCACTTTTACATTAAGATAATATAGTCAATTAAATGGTTGACCGTCATCTACAGCGTGCAGTCATTATAGGCCTATAGCACGGTCCCTTTTGCTTCTATGCAGTATATATAGGCCTAACCCTGGGTCTTCAAGCGTCTGGAGCAACTTAGCTTTGGTAGCCAATCCCTCAACCGATAGGCAGAGACTTGGTCCTGCAGACTTGGGGTACAGGTCCAAAAAAAATTTTGGTCTGGGGGACAGGTCGGGAACATTTCAATTCCCAAACATGGATGCAGTCAGAAGGAAGAACAGCGGTAAATACTGTAGAAATTTCTAATATTTCTGAAATATTTCTGAAATATTGGAGGGACATAAGTAGCCCCAACCCCTACACATGCAATTTCAATGGAGACTGCGTTCCCACCTGCCCCCCTTAGTTTCAACCCCTGCCTCGACCCGAAACTGTTTTTATTTATCTTCGCTGTACTTCAGAAGTGTCCCGAATATACCCTCGATCCTTCCAGATCCGGTTCGGGTGAATCAGAGTGCGTCGCAGAGTTAAGATTTCTTTTTAAACACTGCGCGTCGCTCATCCCACCCTTCCCGTGATATCCTCTCCGACCGGGCCAGAGATAATAATTTCTATATCCGGGGTAATTCATTTCTGGCCACCAGTCGCCATCTTTAACGCGTGGCCGGACGCCGTGGCTGATTCGATGTTCTACGTCACTGGTCGGGTCTGACATTGGACCCCCTCGAAAACCCCGCTTCCCAGCCTCTCCCGAGTCAGACGTTAATACGCCGGGATAAGCAGGGAAGTCAGCGTGAAATTGCATCAGGACTGCTGGCGAGAAAATCCTCTTACGTAGATGGATTCGACTTTTGACGCGATTCGCATTTATTATTCCTGCGGTCGGGCTTCCTATATAGGATCGTCCATCAATCATGCACTATAGTTCCTTACGATCCCTCTTTCTGCCTCTCTAAGTCACGCTGACCGTCCGTCCTCGCGTCTGTCTGGGTATGTGCCAGAGTGGCACAGTTTGTGTTCCTGTCTGCGTGCGTAGCTTCATGTCTGTGTGAATGTATGGTCGGAGTGCGTCTCTCCGTGTCTGAGTTTATAAATACCGCGGGTGCATAATAACACGTGCCTATGAATATGCGATGATCTGGCCACGGCCCTCTGCTGTGTATGCTGCCTATGTTGGGAGAGACGGGGTGGCACGTGAGAATTATTGAGTGGGGCTCTTGATAACCCACTGGAGCGTTTGCTGTACGGCAAAGAGAGGGTTAACACGCAATTAAACAGTGGGTCAATATACTTTTCGAGTTCATTTTTGATTCAATCGACTGAAACTATTCTTGAAATGATGACGTCGTCTTTGAAAGGCGCCACCAAGCGTTGAGATTTCGCTATGTGGCGCCTCTGAGTGCATGGATATCTTCAGAGGGCGCTATATCAAGTGTTTTAGTGACTGACTGATTGAATGATTGACTGACTGATTGACTAATTGATTGATTGATTTGTTCGTTCCATCGCATGGGCTTCAAGAAATAGAGACGGAGAACTGTCATTGAGAAATTAAAGAAAAGTTACCCTATAACAATAGCCTTATCCCTCTTCAAATTTCCTATAAATTTGAAATATGCATGTATTAAAAGGTTCCCGTTCATTTCGTCGCATTCAATTCGTCGCATTTCAATTCGTCGCAATACATTTCGTCACATTTATATTGAAAGATAATTCCGAGCTTGCTGTATGCGTAACTGTCTAATTTGTTATTTTAAATGAACTAAAAATGCGACCTAACGAACTGCAACGAAATAAGGTCTGCGATGAAAAGAATTGTGACGAAATGAATTATGCCGAAATGAATTGTGACGAAATGAATTGTGACGAAAGGAATTGTGACGAAATGAACTGCGATTAAATGGGAGCGGTCACTCTATCAAAATATGTCTAGGCAATATATATAACCGTATGTGTAAATACGTGTCTCTCTCTCTTGCTATATATCTGTCTGTCTGCCTGTCTCTCTCTCTCTCTCTCTCTCTCTCTCACTGTATGTGTACACGGACGCATAAATACTATTGCCATCTTAGATCTCGACCTAATCCCAAACTATCTAAAGCTCTTCATAACATTGACGCATGCAACGGGGGTTCCTCACAGTGCCATCGCCGACCTGTTTAATGAGATCAATTTGCTTCGTATACACCTCATAAATCTGTCTATACACGTGACTTCCATACGGTCCCAGAATGCACTTCTCCACCGGAACTGGCCCTATCCCGGCATTCCCCTGCACCGGAAATACCGCTGGCTTTCGTCCGCGTCCATTTTGCTGCTCGGAATTCAGGCGGCGTTTCGCCCGCCAACGGCGCCATGCGATTGCGAAACGCGATTTCCGGAAATGGCTTGACAGATTGCACCCTGGATTTCCGGTCAAAATACGAATAGTCGAACACAGCGATACCTATTCTAAATAATATTTGCCCATCAGCTGGAAAAGCGCTTTAAACGAGAAGTCTATTCAACCATCAACCCTAACAAGCACCCATCCAACGTCACCCACCCAATCACCCAGTAATCACCCACCCAACCGGTGCCGCTTACAAATACGCGGTCACTTCAGATCAAGTAAATTAATTACGGCGCTATATAACGGGACACCTGTCAGATTGGCGCTCGTGGCGCCGCGTGGTGGCGGGAGATTTCGATGTGAAGCAGTGGGAGAAAGAGAGCGGTCCATTTCCTTGACGATTGTCGCCAAGGCGGGCTTCGAAGGAGGCAAAAGACGAAGCAAGGTGCCGCGTCATCCTGTGCGCACTCAGTCGGAATAAATGTTGGACGTGTTAGGAATGGTTGAGAGTTCGACGCCTGCCATTCCCATGTCCTCCCCTGCAGCCGTTCCCATCTAATCCACCCTCCCTCTGCGTGACTCGTGCTCGAGACGGGCAAGTCATACGTTTACTCCGATGCGCATGCCGTTAATAAATAGAAAACGAATTCACGACCTGTGTATAGACGGAATGACTGGCCTTTGAATTGCTAGAATGCGAACTTGATGCTAGCTTCAGTCAAGAAAACACGACGTTAAAACCTAAATCGAAGAAGAAGGCAGAAATTCTTCCTTTTTTCTTTCGCCATCTTTTATTAGACCTATGCCCCTTTTATTTAACTTGGCTTGCGTATAACGTTCGTCACGGTTATCTATCAAATCCTTTTCAGGTATTTTCCTGTCAACCTACGGAGCTGAAATTTTGGATACATTTCAGGTTTGCATGACAATGCAACGTATCAAATTTGTACGGACATAACTCAAAAATTGAGAAAAAATGACTCAAAACGTGAGAAAAACACGACGTGAATTAGAATCGTTTAACCACTTGAACGATTCCTCCTTGACGAACTCCACTCCGGCAAGTCTACATCATCAATAAATATTATATGTAATCAAAAATCTCTTAAGGAAATGGAACGCTTGAGTCATCAACCAGATAACAGAGGGTCCAGAAAAACCCATGTTTTTACTTTAACTTGTTGTTTTCTTCTTTTCCTTCTTTTCCTTCTCCTATTCATCCTGCTCCTCCTCCTTCTGCATCACAATCACAATCTCCTGATAAGTCTTCTCCACCTTCCGCCTCCTCTTCTTCTTCCTCATCTTCTTCCTCTTCCTCTTCTTCCTCGTCTCCTCCTCCTCCTCCCACTTCTCATCCTCCTCCTTCTTCTTCTTCCCCTTCATTACGCCGCCTCTTTCTCTTTCTATCATAATCCTTCTTCCATACCTTCGTCCGTGTATCCAATGTTATTATTCCGTACCTCGGTCTTCGAGCGTGCACGCAGTCACTCGCGACATCTTAACCTCTCCATGACGCCACAAAAGTCTCCTAACATCGCATGCACGACGCGATGTAGAGGCAGAAGCTCACACACACACACACACACACACACACACACACACACACACACACACACACACACACACACACACACACACACACACACACACACACACACAACACACATATATCTAATATATGTTATGATATGCGATATATAAATATATATACACGGTGATTCATTAAAAAACGTACCCCTAGATATTTAATTGTAACTCCGTCAAATATCGGTTTATGTCAAAAAAATTTTAAGTGAACATAGAGGAATTAGTTCTGAATAGGAAGAAAGTTACAGTTTATGTTCAAATTGACCCCCTCGGGCAGTAACACACGCGCGAAGACGCCTACGCCACTGCCTGACTGACTCATCAATGATGCGCTGATCCATTTCATCCCATACCTCCACAATTCGGTGACGCAACTCGTCGACATCATGTATTCGATTTCTGTAGACTTTTTCCTGCATGACGCTCCATATCTTATAGTCCACTGGATTCAAATCAGGGCTATTAGGTGGCCAGTAATTAGGCGGGATGAAATCAGGTGTTTCAGTTTCGAGTAACGCAACGGTCTCTCGAGCTCTGTGCGCAGGAGCGCTATCCTGCTGGAAGATGAAATACTCCGTTATCTCACGAATGTCAGGCAAGAGACCCTGCATTAGTAGAACATCTCTGTAATATTTTCCATTAATCTTAACACCTGGTTCGATGAAATGGATGTTCGTACGACCGAGTGCAGATACCCCGACAGATACCATAAGGGACTTGCTGAAAGTTGGTCGAGTCCGCAAAAGACGATTTGCTGGAACATCTCTCTTCCTTGTACCGGCTGAGACATAAATACGATCATTCTGACTGTTACTGGGTGCTGCCACAGTAAACAATTTCTCATCAGTAAACCAAATGAAATTCACTAAGCTTGCAGGATACAACCTCAGTAGCTGACGGGAACGTGTCAATCTTGCTTGCTTGTTGGCTGCTGTGAGTTCTTGAGCGTGTCGTTTCTTTTAACATCGCAAATGTAAATCATTCTTGACAATTCTCCAAACTGATGTCTGACTGATTCCTATTTCTCGAGCAATTTGTCTCTGTGTGCGATGCGTTTGCGGCATATCTTCCTGGCTGAGCACCAGCGATTCAACCTTTTCAGCATTGTCGGTTGTTGCTGCCGTACGCGGGCGGCCGCTGCCTGGTCGACGATGGAAAGACCCAGTTTTGTCGATCTTTGAAAGTAACGCATTTAATCCACCAAGAGTCCACTCTTTATCAGGAAATTTCTTTAGAAAACGTTTTGCACTGTACTTTTTATTCTTTCGTAAGAATGTAACAAATTGTTTATCCTCTTCGGTAAACACCATTTTTTCGCGATATTTTCGTGACGTCATTAGTTTCGTCAATCGCGTTACGTCATTTTAGCTTGGTGTGTCAAATGATTTATGTAGCACTTGAATAGAATATCAAGCATCATTATTCTGAAATTTCATTAAAATTAATGGTCATTTACCTGAGTTATGCTAACCTATGTAAGGTACGTTTTTTAATGAATCACCGTGTATATATACATATATATATATATATATAGCATTCCTGTTGTCTTCTCGATGACTGGTCCCCTTGCGTTCTGCACCTCGACGTTGACGCTTGTTTTGCTGATAGGACACGCAGCAGATCAGAGGAATTGAACGCTCCAACGGAATCCATCGATTTGGAAGAAGCACCAATGGTCTCTCTAAGCTTTGAAGAACCGCTTACAAACGCCTCGTTAGACCATAACTATAGAGTCAACGACGAGGACAGATGGAGAGAAGGACGGAAGGAAGGAAGGACGGACAGTCACAAACACCGGGAGTGACGTATACAGAGTAAGAGAAAGAGACAGAGAGACACACAGAGAGAGGCAGAGATAGAGAGACAGAAATTGATACAGAGTTTGAGACACAAGCATTGACAGTGACTGAGACTTATGACATTGATACCGAGGTTGGCATACTGAGAGAGAGAGGGAGACAGAGAAACAGAGAAATAGATAAATAGATAGATAGATAGATAGATAGATAGATGGATAGATAGATAGATATAGAGACATACAGACAGACAGACAGATAGATATAGAGACATACAGACAGACAGACAGATAGACAGAGACAGACAGAGAAGGAGAGGGAGACAGATAGAGATAGAGAGACAGAGATAAAGAGTTAGAGAGATAGAGAGACAGAGAGAATGAGACAGAGACAGACAGAGAGATAGAGTGAAACCAGCAGAGCGTGAAACGGACAGAATGCAGACGTCACCACATAGACGAAGGTAATTCCGTCCGTTGGAATTTTCTCGACACAATGAACACGAAGAGGAACACAGTTTCCTCCGACGCATTCCATCTCGTTCGAGAAGAAGGCGTTGGTGGCGGCAGACTTCTCTGATGTGTCGGCGGCGTCTTTGATCTCTTTGTTCTCGTCCCGAACGCGTGTCTGCATCACCGCAACTCTACACGTCTTGGATGAGAAGAAAGATGTTCTACGCCGCTTAAAGAACCGTGATCACATCAATGAAAGAGCGAACGATTAGTTATTACTTAATCGTTACATTTGTTTTAAAACTTTGAAGTTTAACAGAGACTATTATTGTCTTGAGTTTGAATTGTAACTATTAAGCAGTAATTTACACCTGCAATTATTAATATTAAAGGTGTTTTATGAACGATCGCGTGTAACTTGCGGCTAGCAATATAAACTGTAGTGTATATTAGGCCTAATTATTATCGCAATCGTAATCGTAAGCTCAACATTTATACAGCGCCCGCAAAAGCTAAGTCGCGGGTAGCAGCATGTTTAGTCTCTGGATGCGAACGAAAGAAGCGTGCGCATGCTTAGACTAAACAACTCCTTTGGTGAAGTGTCACTGACCGAAATGTATATAGTTGGTCTAATGCGATGGGCATAAGATAACATTTTGCCAATCTTCGTCTTCCATAAGAATATGAACGTAACAGTCAATAACTGTGTAGTTTCTGCAAACAGAAATATGCTCTCAGCCACTGAGTAGACCTATACAATGGCAGGACGGAAGTATTATTATTGCTGTTGTTGTTACTATTATTATTACTATTATTATTATTATTATTTATGCCCCGAGGTACATATGATCCCTCAGGAACTATAAAACTAACCTAATGATGTTGGTTGTCTGGAATAGCCTTACTGATCGGTCTCTTGAACGACGAAAGTTCCTTTGAACGCTAATTATTATTATTATTACTATTACTATTTATTATTATTATCATTATTATTATTAAACTGCCTAAACAAAATGAATCTTGCACGAAAGCGTATAAAAGAAAAGTCTAATTAAAATAAAAATTAATCTTGAACAGAAACGTGTAAAGGAGGTTAAGGCCAGTCATAAAGAGCGACATTGTCGACGATTTGCGAATAAAGTAGATAATGAAAAGAACCGAGACTAACCCTTGAAGAGGCGCTATATAAATTATCGAAATGAATGAATGAATGAATAACCCAATCAAGAATGAATTTGTCTAAAACACATGGACCAATATACACAGAGCTGGAAAGTCCGTATGTAGCGTCGTGTCACCACTCACCACTGATCTCAATAAACATACATATAATATATGGTTAATATATGGTCTTTATATCTAATATATGGTTAATATATGGTTTTTATATCTAATATATGGTTAATATATGGTTAATATATGGTTTTTATATCTAATATATGGTTAATATATGGTTTTTATATCTAATATATGGTTAATATATGGTTAATATATGGTATTTATATCTAATATATGGTTAATATATGGTTTTTATATCTATGCATGTCACCAGTTATTGGGCGATAATCGGAACAAGAATTTTCACATCTCGTCGACATAACAAACTGGTTCGTCAACTTTTAGTCATGAAGGAAATTGGTGAATAACTGTCACAAATTTTTTTAAATATTTAAATACATGTTTTTAAATAGAAGCAGGCACACGATTTAAACATTAACGACGGGATCACGAAATGAATAGTGATGTTACCGAAATTGCGCAAAGTAAAATGGTGGACTGGTTGCCGTTTAAGTTATAACAGTTGGGCTATAAAAACATGGCATATGTCGGTCGATGAGTCAATTAAAACGAAGGCGACTAAAACGAAAGCGACGCTGTGTTCATTTCGATATCATCGAATTCACTTCCGTGTCAGCAAGTCCATCGCCTACTCCACCTGTGTCGAATCGCCTGTCCATTATTCACCCCATATAGAATCACCGTCATTCACCAGCAGACTATCCTCCTTCTTTACCTCAGCCTCCTTCTCTTCCTCCTCCTCCTCTTCGTCTTCTTCTTCCTTCTCTCCCTCCGCTTCACCTCTCCTGCTCCTCCCCTTCCTCCTCCACTATTACCCTTTCTCCTCCTCTTCCTCCTACTTTTCCCTTCAATTCTTCCTCTCATTCTTTCTCCTCCTCTTCCTCCTCCTCCTCCTCTTCCAATTCCTCCTCTTCTCTTTCTTCCTCTTCTTCTTTCTCCTCCTCTTCCTCCTCCTCTTCCATCTCCTCCTCCTCTTCCTTCGCCCTGCTTCCTCCTCCTCTTCGTTTTCCTCAAGCCCTCCTCTTTCTCTTCCTCCTCTGCACCCTCCTCCTGTCTCGCCAGCCCTGCTTCCTTCGCTTCGATGATTTCTCTTCTGTCTCGACCTCATCATTCGACCATCACTGTTTTACTCGCACGAGATCGGGGCACTGACGAGAAAATGGCGTAGGATTGGGGCGGATGGGGCGAGGGTAAGGGTAGGGCGGGGGCCGTGTCGGCTGAAAACTGACACGATTATTAACGTCGATGCCGACGATGTCAGTGGAAGGGTTCTCCAGTCTCCATTCGCCGAATCAACGTTCATCATTCGGTTTCATTAAGTGGAGAAATCAAGTGAGAGGAAGCGGACGAGGAAGACGAGAAGGAGAAGGTGAGGGAGGAGGGGAATAGTGAGAGATGGAAGAAGAGGAGTAGGTGGAAGAGATGAAGGAGGAGGAGCAATAGGAGGAGGAGGAAGAGTAGAAGCAGGAGGAAGATGATAATGAAGAAGAAAAAGAGAAAGAGGAAGAATTAAAATCTAACGACGGAGAGAGGTTTCCACGATCCAATTCGATGTCCACCGCCATGGCCGATAGACAAGCAGAAGGCAAACGAAGAGATAGACGGATGGACGAACAGACTCACAATCTAAAAATCAGACATACATAGACAGATATAGAGACAGACAGATAGACATACGCAGAGACAGACAGAGACAGACAGATTAACGGACACAAACAGACGCAGACAGTACTGACGAACAGACAGAAGGTGGTCAGTTTGTCCAGTACATTCATCTAAGCAGGAGGCAGATGGACGACTAAGTCTCGTCTCTTCTGCTTGTCTAACCTCATTTCTTTATCTCTTCTCACCATCCCTCCCTCCCTCTCTCCCTCCTCCCCTCCTTCCTCTTTTCCAATTCATCCATCGCTTCCTCATCCAACGTTTGTCCGATCGTCCTATATCTTCGGTCAAACTGCCCCGCGGCGGCAGCGGTGGTCAGCGCCCGAGTCCACTGTTCACAGCGGTGACGGCGATAACGAAACCTGTTGTGGTAGGCAATACCCGTATACCTGGCGATATTCCACACCAGGTAAATTAATTAGCGCGTAATGACACGCACCACTGAACAGATAGAGACGGTCAGCTCGATAACCGTATATATATATACATGTATAAATGTATGTATATATATATATTATGACATTATGAGAAGATGCGAGCAGATGCAGCTGCAGCAGCCTGGTCCAGATGGAGAAGCCATTGAGTGGGGATCAGGATTGGTTTACAATCGACTGGCTGATCAGTCCGGATTTGTGGGGATTTTGGCGGTCGAGGGGTTGAGGCCGCCCCAGGGCCGCGGTCAGTTCATGCGCGATGATAGGCAGGGAATGGTGACGAGGGGGCAAACAATGCAAGTCAACAACCAATTATGTCGTCATGAATTAATTCGCTGACGATGACCAGAGGCGGCGATTAGGTTTAAGAGGTGAGGGGGGCGCTTCAGATCGTGAAACTTTCTAGGGGTTCGAGGGATGTACCATCAACCGAAAGGTCGTGGGTTCAAATACCCGCTCCATCTGCGCCTCCTCCACTGTTTGGACTTTGACAGTGCCAGTGCTAAGCCTGGAGAAAGGCGACCCTAAATCACCTTCGAAATTGAGCAGTGTCGTTAAAAAATCAATAATACGCGCCTCCCCACCTACAGTCAGCTCAGATAGAATGAGAACACCGACCGCACACTACGAGTCTATGAAAGTCAGGGCTCTATATAATTTGTAACGCTTACAAATTGTTTTTCGTTATCAATCCCTTACTAACCAGCAATGCTGTTGCTAGGATTCACCTAGTCAACCTTAGGAGTTAGCGGGAATCAAACTCGCTTAGGCCTACTCTGCATACCGGCTTGATATATATATATATATATATATAAATATATAAAGTTGTTATCTATTACTATACGAGTCTAATGTATTATATCTGTTAGGCCAAACTGAGGACTAATAATGTAGCGCAATGTACTTAAATGTAATGTAATCGAGCATTTATATAGCTACCTACTTATTTAGATATCAACTCAGAGGCGCTCTCTGCGCTGGCCTAAATGATGACATGTTGAATGCCATAGCGAGCAAGAAAAATACATAAACGTTCGAATAAGCCGTCAGAGTGACCAGCCCTTCCACCGGCGCTATAAGCCTACCACATCAACTTCATCAAGTCCGCAATGGTCAAGCTTCTCTTTCGTTCCGGTGCTAGGTCAAAATTCGGGGGTCAAGCCGTGGACAAATTGGAAAACAGCGCATATATGATCTAATAACCCTATTAATGATTATATTGTGTTGATAATCTAAAGAACAACCAGGCTACTTTCCACAGTGGTAGCGCGATCGTGTCCTACGCTGGTTTCCACAACAGCAATTCGTGTTCAGCGAAAATTCTCGTTTCTTCACGAACTCATTAAAAACAGCGCTAGATGATAATAATTAGCACCGACATCCGGGCATCAACGAAGCGGCAATAAGTTTGGCCGAGATTTTTCGCCGGCAGACTTTGTTTTCACGACCACAACAAGAAACCTGCGGACAGCGGACAGACGGATTGGCCTTTCTATTCTCTAGTCACCGATAGGCGATAGTTGGGCTGACAACAGTACTAGCGATGAGAATAGTAGAAATAACAGTCATCTTCATAACAAGTCATAATGATGTCATGACGGCGATAGGCCTCAACACAGCGAATCTTGTCTACGATTTAATTATGCGAGTCTCGCCGCGGGAGACGTCGGCATGCTTACGCTGGTTCCCTGCTTCTCCTCTTCCTTCTCCTCGTCGTCGACTTCGTCGTTTGTATGTTATTCGCAAACGATATTAATTTGGCCATGTCACGTCGTGCGATGCGGTGCGCCATCTTTCCGCTCGACTTGGTCGACAGGTGACGCTAGTGGTCGTTGAGCCGCTGCGTGACCATCGATAATCCGTGGGCGCCCATCTGGAGGGCACGGTTTTCCGCTTCGCTGGTCGTCCACCGTTGTCGCTGCGGTGCCAGTGGCAGCGGCATCAGCCACCCCCTCAGACGCGTGATGGGGAAGATCCGTGCCAAGGGCGTCCTCCTCGGCTGATGCTGCCCTCGTCGTGTCCCTCTGTGGCTGTAGGGGAGTCCTGGCTCTCGTATCTTTCGATGATTGTCGTACGACGACTGCGATAATGATGATGATGAAGATAGTTGGGGTCAGCGGAATGGGATGGAGAAGGAGGAGGGGCAGAGAAGGAAGAGGAAGAGGAGGAGGAGGAAGGAGAGGAAGAAGAAGAAAAAAGATGGTGTGAGGGAAGAGTAAATTAGGAGAATTTGGAAATGAGAGGAGGCATGGAGGAGAGGGAATAAAGGAGGGAGGAGGAAGAAGAAGGAGGAGGGAATATCTGGAGGGATAATAGGAACTGTAGGACGAGGTAGAATCGAAGAGGGAAGAATAGGAGTAACAATAAAAAGAGAAGGAGAAAGTGGAACAATTGAAAAATCGATGATTGAAGTTATAGGGGAATCAGAAGGAATAGAAGACGAAAAAGAGGTATGTAAATACGAAAGGAAAATAGAACGAGTAAAAGGAGGAATACGAGAAGAAGGAAATTAAGGAGCCTATGTGGAAAACATCTTTCTTTTTGAATATCAACTCTATCTTCTACCACTCGATCTCTGTCCATCCTCCTCCAGGTCTCCTCTTGCGCATTTTATCCATCCTTTTACCGATACTTCCACCATCTCCTTGTTATCCCTGCCTTTTTACCAGCACCTAAACCTCCTCCTCTTTTCCCAATCTTCCAGTTTACCGCCGCAATTCTTATTCCTCTGCGATTTCTTGCTCCTTAAATCCACCTCCAGAGAAAAATATTGGCGAATGGAGCCTGTCAGCCTAACCCCGACTTAACCCCATCATAACGGAAATGACAGAGAAGCAATCACTTAGCTGCTGTCCGTCTGTCTGTGTATTTGTCTGCCTGTCTGTCTGACTCTCTGCACGACTGTAGGTCTGTGCAGCAGTGTATACGCCTGTATACTCTGTTTGCGTGTGTCTGAGTGTGGACGTGTGTCCGTAGCCTAAATATGTATGTGTGTGTGTGCGTGTCTGTCTGTCTGCCTGCCTGTCTGTATAGTTAAATGAAAACATGAACTAAATTTATTTATGCAAATAGAGTGCAGCAATGTGTAGATTAAGGAGTGCTCTAAACCTTCATGACGAGGCGCTGAAACATCAAAACAGGCTAGCTCGACTTTAATTAATTTTAACTGATTTGTTTGCTTGTTTGATTCAGTTCAAGGTTATGTTTATGGATATACTAGCGCCGTCTATTTTATCCTGCGATACGCTACGACTAATTATTATTGTTAACTCATTCGCAAACGGCACTTTATTAGACTCTCATGCAAATAGGTCATGCGATATGTACTCGTTGTTTGAGCGTCTAATTCGACAGGTGTCGGTATCGTTCCACGGCAATGGTCGTAACCTTTGACCCGGGATGAGTTTACGTGGTGACTTTCATGGGTTGAAATAGCTGGAAAATGTGGTTACAACGCAAGAAAAAACCTTTAATCCAGAGCTTTCTGGTTTTATGTTTACTGTTCTTAGTCACGTGCCAGTTATACACGATCTTAGTTCGACACGAGTCGTCTAACGGTGAGCTATGGTTGTCGGGTCCCAACCCTGGACAGAATGGTGTAGCACCCCCTCAGCGTCCGGGTCAAGATGGCTCTCTGGACTTAAACGAATCAGGCAAGGATTGGAAAGATACGGGAAGACGAGTTGTAGCTGAACAGAAGAACGAGTTTATGTTGGCTGGCGTAACTGAAAAATCGGGAGAAAGAATCAACGTTGTTCCGATCGGCGGCCAGGCTGAAGCGAACAGAACTTTGTTTGAGAATAGCCAACGACACATTCAGACCGAATTAAAAGATATTTTTATCAGCGTCAAAACTACTGGCAAATTTCACAAGTCCAGGGTGGACGTCTTACTGAAGACCTGGTTTGGTTTAGCAGTGGACCAGGTAGCTACAAATTCTTCATTTAAAGACAAAATAGTTGGTAAATCAGTACAGGGTTGGTCTCAGGTTACTATCGCCAGCGAGAGTGCAGTGCAGCATCAGGGTGCGTAGATTTCCAGTATCTGTTGGCATACTGCGCATTGGATACCGTGTTTCTAATGATAACACTGACTCTCACGATGCCAAAATCATCCCCACTGCGCCCGGTATATATACGTTTCCCCGATAATGCACTTTCGCCCGATTGCCATTGTTTGTGTGAATTTCACAAAGATTTTAAAGATACATTTTTTAATTAAGTGAAAAGCTTTATGTAGGTGCAGTTTCATATCCTTAAGACATCTGAGTGTTATTCTTTCTTGTGGTTTTTGTCTATTTGTCTTTTTTTGAATCGACATTATGTAAATGATTAACTAACAACATGCATCGAGTCAAAATGCTTTGGCAGATTTTTGAATAGTTTTTGAACACTTTGATGATATTTTTTGACGATTATGAATCTATCTGTTATGTTAGAGTTTCTGAAACATGTGCCAACACGCGGATTAAGCATCTTGTAATGTTTTATTGCATACATCTGCATTCGATTTTGTTTCAGACTTACTTTTTCACCGATATGGATGACGCTGAGCTTACCAGCAGAACAAGTAAGCGTTCGTTATCAAATGTTGTCTGAACTGAAATGGTTTTCATGGCTTTGTTCATGAGACTATTTGAAGTCACTGCCCTCTTTCCTTCTTGTCATCTCTCTTGTCCTCACTCTGTCCTCTTTCCTTCTTGTGGACTGTTTGGCTAAGGCCTGTGTATCAAAGTTTTTTAAAAGTTAGGCGGATTGTATCTGTTAACTGTTAACACTGGTGCTGCATAATTGTTAGCATTATGACAAGCAACAATTGTTGTCTCCTACTAGGCAATTAGTGTGGCGTTTATTTGGTATGCTGAGATTGAACGACCTGGGTACCGTCCACACTGTGCTGTACTGATACTTTGTGATTATAAATTAGTGTTGCGATTGAAGTTGCTGTAGCCTACTGCCACAGAACTTCAGACAGACAGACAATCAGACAGACAAACAGAAGGAGAGACAGAGAGTGCTCGAGTTATTTAGTGAGTGAGTGAGTGAGTTAGCGAGTGGCCTGTACATGCTGATATCCCTGAACTTCTTGGAGTTCTGATACAAGAGGTTTCCAATAACAGTAATATTTAGGCTTTAAAAATTTGGAGCTGTTTTGTTTTCTTGGTTGTATCTCAGTTGAATGTTATTTTAATTGTAGATGGTCACGCAGTAAACACAAACTGTTCCTCGATTCATTCCAGGTAAGGTGGAAGTTAAAACTGGTAAGGTGGAATTAATTAGCGATCTGACCGTTTGTAGTGTTTTGTCAGATTCTTGATTGCATCTTCAGTTCTTGGGCCGTTATCTTCATATAAGTCTTTATTGTTATTGCTGCTGGGTAAAGCATCTCTTTACACCTGCTCTGTCTCTAAGTGATGGGTTGTATGATGGCTCGTAAATGGGGTAGGTTTTGGTGTTTTGCATCCACACTTTCTCTGTTATGCTTTTAGCAAATCTGTATAACGGAGACATGTTCTGCCAGGGTACTGTATGAGATTGACTATTTAACCTGTTGCGGTGGCTTGCTTTGTTTTTACACACACATAAATACAGACTCCCTTGAGTTCAAAATCCAGGACTCCCGATCAACTCGTCCGAGTTTTATAAATAACTCGAGTGTTTTTATTTAATTGTGGCTGGGCTAGGAGCACCGCTGAGTAATTTCCTTTATGGAGGGCTGTATATATACTCAGAATGAAAGTCATGGGTGGCCCTGTCACTTGGAGGCTATCACTGAGGGCCTTCACTTGTTCAGTGTTAATTAATTTCCTATTTTGCATAATTATTATGTTACATCTTCATTTGTCAATTGATTTGATTTGGTTTGGCTGCAATAAAATCATTGTTATCATTAAAAAAAGAGAAATATACACAGGCACATAAATTTTTGTTGAACGACTTGGTGATTTGTATTGAACGACTTGGTGCACATCCAGTGAGACATTTTACCAAAGCATTTTCCACGCTGCAGATTATTACGTCTGTCCTTTTGTCGAGTTTTGTTAGACGATGTGTTTTGGCGTTTGTAGAGACGGTCTTTGCTGTAAGATGGCCTTTGAATTAGATCATTTTTTGAAGAAGGCAGCAACATATCGGTAAGATTGTGCATAGTACAAATTGCGCTTCTATGCATTGCCTTGTACATGCCAGTTAGTCTGTGTAACCGTTGCTTGGAAAGTTTGCATCAGAGTGTGTCATTTGAAAATGATAATTGATTGTAAAGTTGCGTAATCCATTATAAGCACAGACGATTCAAACGCTGTGTCGCTATTTTGGAATCTTGAGCTTCTATAGAGGACTACAGAGCTCTGCTTATTGACACAACTTGGCCCAGAGACTCTGAACATTCATGTCAACTGTTGACGGGAATCTATTGATTGGTTCCACGCTTGGGTGTGGGCCCACCGCTGGTGACTCTTTTCGGCTTACTGTGTATATAGTTTTGCTAACAGATGTATAGTACAAATCAGTGTGTCTTTAACATCATACGGGTCAACACAGAGAGTGCCTCTGAGTAGATAGATATCTTGAAGGGCTGCTATATGAATGTTCGATTACATTACATTATAAAAGTATCTTATTATAGTTGAATTTAAAACGATTGTTTAATTAATTAGCGATTTTGTTGACAGAATATCTAGTCGTGAGAAACGTCATTCATGCTTTACTTGCATTTCGCAATTTAACTGATTCCTGATTTTGACAAATATTACTAATAATATACATTGTATATTGTATAATAATGTAATGGAAACAAAATGCCTATCTATGTGTCACTAGTCTGTTACACTGTTTTCTCACTGTGTCTTTCGCTAGAGGGGGATGACAAACATTTTAATCAACACACATGACCGGAGCTTGGGAGGGCAGGACAGGGTATATTGGAGGGCAATATGTTGTGAAAACCTTTTTATATAATAATAATTATTATAATAATTTATAGCAACATAATGATTATTTATGATAACTTTGGGTTTGAGAGTTTTGTTTCAATTTATCTTCTAGATGGTTTTGCCACGTCGATGACGATACATACGTAAACATTCCCGCTCTGCTGCGACATCTGCGGCTGTACAACCACGTTGAAGACTGGTACATTGGAAAACCAAGTCTAGGTCATCCTCTGGAGATAGCTGATCCAGATATCCAGGATGTAAGTAGTGTCCTTATGTATTTATTATGTACCGCTATATTTATTTTTATTTATTCTGAAATTTGCTATCGCCCTTCTTCCAACATTTTTTTGCTCAGAAATACACAATTGCAGAGCAATTGTGTGTGAGGGAATGAGTACGTTGCCATTACTCTGGATTCCATCTTTGAGTTACTCTTGAGCTATAGCAGAGCTGTTGTACTGTGTGTATTTCCAGGGAAGAGTGTCATTTTGGTTTGCTACTGGTGGTGCTGGGATCTGCATTAGTCGTGGGCTTGCGTTGAAAATGGTGCCATATGTTTCGTGAGTAGTCATTCGTTGGTTCTGATGGCTTCAACGATTCTTAATTAATAGTTAATTGCTCATAAAATAAATTCCTACAATTCGTTTTAATCTTTTCTAGGGGATTTTGTTGATCTGGTTTGCTTTTAGTGATGAATTAATCGTGATTGGTGAAGTAGTTAGGTTCACGACATACGGCGATACCATACTTAGCCATACTGCACCTTAGCATAAGAGCTCTTAGATATTCGTCTTTCGCAGTCATTCAAAATGAATTCACAATTGTTTATGCTTCTTAAGTGAAAGTTTGCCCAGTTTTGCTCCAGAATTACATAGACATATCATCGGTATTTGGCTTTTTGATTTTACGTAGCATCACAGTTCCCTCTGGATAACTTCTATTTGTTTAACTTGTTGGCCCTTCAGCTTGGAACTGTCTTCCGCAGTCCCTGCGCCTGGAGTTACTGACCCTCACACCTTGCCAGTTTCAGAAACACATTAAGACTTTTCTGTTCTCACACACAGAATCACATTGAGAGTGCTGCTAATTTGAGCAGCGCTATATAAATGCTTGATTACATTACATTAAGGCCGCTTTCTGGCTCAACTGATTTCTAATCGGTTGGTGTTGTTTATGATATTCTTGTAAAAGAAATCATATGTGAGTTTCAATGTTCATCATTTTCCTGTGTAGTAATGGAAGACTGGAAATGATCTGCAGCCGCATAAGACTTCCAGATGACTGCACCATCGCGTTTATTATCTGTAAGCCATTTCTTAGTAGAATTTATTTAGTGAGTCATGCGGCAAAGTAGATATTTTACTGGCTCGTATTGCGATCTGTAGCAGGACGGTACAGGACTGATTTTCTGGATCTCTACTTGATCATGGCTTGGTTTTATACCATGAGTTGATGCCTTTTGCGTGAGGCGCTGGTGCAATGGTAGTTACTGGTTAAATTTTTTTATTGAACCTTATGCATTGCTTTGAATTTCAACTTGGCACTGATCGTGGCTCTTGAGGAGTCGAATTTAGTTTGAAGAGTCTGGAGTAATCCGTTTGGATTTTGTTGGATAATTTGTTGTGGAGTTGTGAAGGACAGTTGTTGCAAAGCGAGAAACTCGATAAGGTTAATAGAAGAGCCGCACTTTTGCGATCGTCACCAAGTCCTATATCAAGAATCTTAACATAGGCAGATGGTCAAATACATTGCAATTAATTATATGGTTACTAATTGATTAGATTCTAATATATAATTAGCTTATTTAGTGGACAAACGGCTAATTCTGATTTTAGTTATAATTCTGGTCAATTTGAAAATTCAATGGTTGATTCTAATTCCACTTTATTAGCAGTATAAGTTTTCATGCCCTCTCTGATTGTACACTTGAACTTATATGCATAAATGCATACTCAGACACAAACGTGCTTTGTGAGAATTGGCAATTAAGCTATAGTAAGTCGCTGTTCATCGTTATTCTAGATGTTCATCATTAATTACGATGTTAGTTAAGATATTAGTTAAAAACTGTGACTCCTGTATAGTCTATACAGTGGCCACAAAGCGGAACTGTTGTAAGGATGGCCCTACTTACTGGGTCTTTTGACCCTTCTGGGCTTTCCATTTTCTGCCATTAATTTTGTGAAGTGGATATTAAAACTTTTTGTACATCGGAAGGAGCAAATGAAAAAATGATTTGATTTGATTTAATTATAAAAACATTTATAAGTTGTCGATCGGTGCTCAGTCATAGATGGTTGCATTTAAAATACCTTGAACTGTTGAACATCTGACTGCTGTGACATATTTAAGACCGTGTAGGACTGATGTTTACCAATTTACTGTTTAGATCACTACCTCAACAGTGAGCTGACAGTTGTTGGAGAATTACATTCACATCTGGAGATGTTGAGAAAAATCTCGACTGATCAATTGGCTCAACAGGTGAGGAGGCATTTCTGCTTTTGAACTGACCATTTCATGGTTATCGGTCATTTCATGGTTTACAATAGTTTCATGGTTTCCGGTCATTTCTTGCACCATAGATGGCGTACTCAGCTATCATGAACCGCAGCCAACAAATCACAGTTTTGGCAAATGTCTTGGATTGTGGTGACCGAAATCAAAATTTTGAAAATATTTGGATTCAGGTCTTTAGTGATACTGCAGTAGTGGTCTAGTGGGTGGAATGCTGGAAGAGTTGTAGGGTGTAAAAATCCAGGTGAGAAATTAGTTCCAAGATTTTCGTGCCACCTCCTAGCTGACTCAGCTATATTGAGTACGTTGACTGTACACTGTTACCGAGAAGATGAGGTGGTGAAGGAGTGGACCGTCATATGCCGAGGCTGGGAAAACGAAGTCGCTAACGCTTCATGCCTATGGCTAATGCTTCATTGACAGTTCTTCTAGTGGATTATTAGTTCCGCTTCTTCGAACTAGTTTTCCAGCTGCACATGACACGTGCAGCTATGGAAGTAGTAGTAAATTAGTAATTTTCATAGGAGCTTATAGACTGTATGTGGCAAAGTCCTATGCTTCAAACTCCTTACTCATTTTCGTAACTGATGAGTACAAACATACAAACGTGCATGCATGTATACACAAACACACGCACACACACACAAGTGTATGCATTCATCATATTGCAAGCATGATGCTTGTGTTGAGTTGATGTTGTCTCTGTTCCTAAAGATAACGTTGAGTTATTCCCAGACGACCGGTGGCCTTAACGTCTTAAAAATACCAGGATTCAATGCCGAGGAAGATCCGACAAGGTTAGACTAGAACATTCTCTTGCAATAAATCTTTGCTTTTATTCTGTGCAGTATTATGTTTCATTTATGCAATACTACAAGAGTTGAGAACCAGACTTTTAGCGAACTGACTGTTGAAGATGCATCTTCTGTATGTTGACTGTTTGAGATTATTTTGCCAATACGTTATTGGCTTTGTTGTTTACAAATCGTTTTATTTTGTAGGTTCCTGTCCATTCATTGTCACTTGTTTCCTACTTCTACGGGTTGTCCGCAACAGAATAATCATTCTGCCTAGACAAAGGACTCAACCTAAGCTGATGATACAGGTTGAAAGAAAGTCTACCAAAGTTAGAAAGTCATGCTGTTGCCCGTTTCATTATCGACTTCCTTGACTTTGGTTTCAGTTGATGTGTGAAGTCTGAAAGTTGTTATCCAAGTTGTTGCACGGTGTCAGCTTTTTGATGGGGTAACTTATTGTATGTATACAACACCAAAGAAATTGTCTCTCGGACCACAGATTAGGGTGACTCACAAATCCAAGTTTGTGTGCTCAGTCTTTGAAAGCAGGCCTGCCGAGAGGGGCTAGGGGTCAAATGCCAAGGGGTTCGCGCCATTCCCGCAATCAATTTATGAAAAAATTTTATGATCAGTTAGACAAAGTTAATTATTTATTCATTGTTAAATATAATATCATGGACACTTAACTACAACAGTTTAAATTTCAAGCATCTAAGTATTTATTACCTTACTCATCATTCTATGCTATAGAATATGTGCACTTCTGTCTAAGACTACTCTGGTTAGAGGCCCTGAATTTCTTTGCATAGGGAAGCAGAATTTCAGTTGGCAGGCCTCTTTTAAAGTCAGTCATCATTGTATTGTGTTTAGAATAATTTTTTGATCAGGCGATGAACAGGAAATTGGTGTCAGCACTGACTAATTTTGTGTCTGGGACCAGAGATTATTTTTGGATGACTCATAATGTAACAATTTTTTCGTTTTGTGTAGAAAGTCGGTCATCGTGTATAAAGAAATTTTGTGATCATGACAATGGGCTTGTGTGTCCCGATAATTTTTAGACGAATCTGTATTTTATAAGTATTTGACATCAGTGTCGTTCAGTTGTTTAGGTTTTGTGAATTGTAAGTTTATTCAGACCATTTAATTTGTAAACTGACAGTATTTTGAAATTGAATGTATTCTGCTTCAGAGAGTGATATATAAATGATCTTAAGCTTGCATATTAATAAGAGGTTATCCAATTTTTTGGTATTGCAATTATTTCAATACTTAGTCCTCTGGTTAAATATTGTTGAACAGTTTAACTGTTGGTTTTTGTATGTTTGTATTATTGCATCATTGTCCAGAATATTCTCTGGATGATTAACGTTTTCTTATGTTAAGTGGTGGCTAGGTGTGACCATGACATATTTCATTCTCATATAGGGGCCCAGACCTTGCCTGAAATCAATTTATGAAAATATTGTAATCAGTTATACAAAACCTATGATTTATGCATTTTTAAAGATAACATTACTGAGACTTGGCTAAAATCAGTTCAGATCCGACCATACTTATCATTTTCTGCTAATGAACAAGCCCACTTCCGTGATTGCTCTGCATAGGGACCCAGAATTTCTCTGCCTGGGGCCTGAACTTCTTTTCCTAGGGAATTCCTGTCAGAGGTTGATGCTGCCCTTTTAATGTGGAGAGTATGTGTTTTAATGTGTGCAGGGATAGTCACTGCACAAGAACTTCACTTACATTAAATTTTGCTTAGTTCAATGTTTTGTCCAAAGGTGAGATTTAAGCACAGAAGCAAAGACTTGTTGTTTTATTAGATGTACAGTATTTAATTTTTGAATAGAGACCAGATTTGATGGCTTTGAAGTTGTGGGGCTATTTCACCAGAAGATATATTTCATACACTTTTTTATGCGATTATTCTTATATATTCTTGTCTTCGCGTTTATTGGAGAGATGCTCTATTTGCCGAGAACAAACTGCAGACTATTTAAAGTATGACCATCAGGATATCGTTATGGCTGTCTTGGTTTTTATTGGTAGTCGTTACTGTCGTTAATTTTGGACTATTGTTCGTGTTGTTGTTGTTGCCTTGGCAATATTACTGCATTGTCTTGGGGTTTATTAACACAAAGGGTAACCCAACAAATTTATCTACTCTGTACCCTTACCCATTGTCCCCATTGTGGGGCCTTGATTATCCTACTCTCGTGATCATGCATGGTTAATTACGCTACAAAAGGGGGTGCACTGATGTTGCCCCGGTCGGCAGTGGTACTGTAGTTTCTCCTGCATGGTACGTCGTTTCTGCTGGTGTTTAATATTCGTGTTCAGGTTGTAATGAAGCAAATGTATGTACCAAGTTTGGAGCCGACATTCACATTTCGCGTAACCCACTCCATTGTCTCCGTATTTGGCTTAGTACTCCCTCCTGTTCAGTACAGACATCCACAATGAAAGACCTCCAGGGCAATCTGTGACAGCTTGTCAAGTATTTTAACTCTCATTATTGCTCAAGTTTATTGTTTGTTGCGATTCTTGCTTTGTTGCTTCAGCTCAAAACTTTTTGTTGTTGTTGCGATGTGAGTATTGACTACATAGATAGATTATCTATACTATCTTTGGCATTTACTTATTGAGAGGCAGGACAACTCATACGGGAGAGTTTAACGTCATCCGTGGTCTATATGTGATGAGCAGTGTGCGGTACAGAAACGCTGTTCACCTGGGACCTTGACCTATGTCAGCTTAGACATTTTTATCAGCCATGAATTGTACAATTTAGCAGGCAATGGTATCTGGATGTGTCTTGGGTCTATATTGACTGTAGACGATGATTAGAGTGTTCAGCCTGTAATGTGGAAAGTATGAGTTAAAGCCTCGCCCAAGACAGGTATCGTGAAGGTACCTGAAGCAAGTTCTTCATGCACCTAGCCATAAATGCTCTGTGGTATGTGCAATTTTTAATTTCGGAAGAAGGGCAATGTGTAAGTGCTTGCTAGAGAATTTTGTGTGTGAAGCATGCTTTTGTGCCTATAACCTGAGAATCGATCGAGGTTAATTTGTAAATATAAAATAAGTGCGTTTTAAATGCTGCTTCAGAATAAACTTATGAAGTAATTGATGCTATTTTGTAAATGTTTCCTTTCAATGCGTTTTATTCGATTTTTACCGTATCTTTGAATGGAGCTTATAATTTATAGGCTTATTAATTTAATTTTTTAAAGTAATCATATATCCGTTTGTGCTTAGTTCTTGACAGTTGATTGTGGAAGAGGAGTTGCTCCGCAGGGCCGTACTTAGGGCGGAGCCTGTGGCGGAGAGCGCAAATATAGAAAGGGCGCAAATTTTCGTATCGAATAACTTTAATCATTCATAAATTCATTCTTTCTTGAAATATGGTATTTTTTTCATTCACAAATAAAAACTGAAATTACAGTTGAAAAGTTAAACTAAGAAAGTGTTTTGGTGGCTATTACATCCTATAGCTTATATGAAAGTTACAATGAGACATTTTGGTTTTATATTAGATTTTAATTAATCTATATTTTGGGAGTGCCAGATTAATGCTTGGCACGGTGCAATTATAGCTTGGTTCAGCCATGATGTTCCGCTTTGTCTGCAGTTAAGTAATTTTCTTGCGTGTCTGACAATGTGAAACTCAACATCCTGTTTCAGCAGTGTTCACAGTTTGTTGCTGTGGTTATCACTTCATGGATACTTACCCTTAATTTGTAAATTATGTAATATGTTAATAAAATAGTAAGTAATTATTGAAGCTGACCATCATAACCAGACTGAGGGATTCATTTGGAAGCATTTCTTCTGTTGTTCATGTTTGTGAACCAAAATGTTCAATAATATATTTTGTATGAGAGATTCAGCTTCATGTGGTAATTGTTGACATTCATAATCCAAACAGACTTTCACATTATGATTAGGTATTGATAAAAGAACAACTGTCATTCATTCATTATTCCTTACAAATCTCTCCTTGCTGTTCTTATCCATACATTCCATAGCCTGCCTTGTTTACCTACTCTGCGTAAATATAAAATAAATTTAATCAGTGACGTCTTGCACTCAACAACAACATGGACGTGATCGTAAGCGTAGTTTTTATTGCATTGAAGTCGCTGGCTCACACAGGAGCCTTCCAAGCATTGAATGTAATGTACAAATGTGGAGTATTTTTTTGTAAATTCTCCTTGGTTTATCAGAAACTTCTGAGACCAAAGGTCTTGAAGCAGGGCATCTTGTGTGATGTTGTCGATAGTTTTCCTGACCAAAAAGAATCGTAGGTATATTCGTCACATGAAGCAAACCGGCGTTTATAGTTCTAGTTTAAACTGCTCCAGCACTTAAGAAAGTCTGTGACTTAACTTAAAACGGCCATGGTTAATTATTGTTCATATCGACACTTCGACAGTCGAGTCTTGCTCTTGCAAGACCAAGACTCTGAACCTCAAGGTCAAGATCAAGACTCGTAACCTCAAGACCTTTGGTCTCAAGACCAAGCTCGTGTAGAACGAACTCAAGTGCACTAGAGACCAAGCTTTTGGTCTCGAGAACAATAAGATTGCCATTTAGCCTTCTTTAGAACGTTTAAATCCGGATAGGAGGTCAGCGCTTTCAGTTTTGAGTTAAATAGTAAAAGCGCATTGGGAGATATCAATTATTAAGAGGCGAAATTTTAGTGAGCTAGTCGGCGGTGCAGATATTTGTCAAAATATTGGAAGGAGCTTGTTCCAAAGAGATGGGACAGCAATGGTTATGGAGCGATTTGCACAATTATTCAAGTTTGGCGCACTATAAATCACAGTTTAATAATAACAATATCTATAAAAAAATTTGCTGTAAAAAGTTGCTATACAGCTAGGCAACCGGTCACGTGACATTCAATGTTGATCAAAATTATTCACAATCTAGACGGTTATTGGTGGAAAACAGCGCAATGACCTAATTGAGGTCAGCCTTGGACCAACCAGCACATCGGAAAGTGGTGACATTCTGAAGAGAACTAGAATACGGCGTTGATTGGTTGAGAAATTGTGTCATGGCCTGACCAGCGTCTTCTCAGCGGGGTGTCCGACGATCTTATGAGCGGAGAGCATTTAGCTGATCTATGGTCCTCTGTAATTTAAAATCAAAGGATTTTCTTAGTTCAGCCGTGCAGCTGTTTGTGTCTGGTTACGCTGTGGATTTATCGAAATGGAAAGCAAGGAAGATGCTGCAAACGGAGTAGGGCACGTACAGCCTTCGAGAAAACTGGTCCGAGTCTGGGTGGACGGATGGTAAGTGTTGAAATCTCATGATGATGACGAAGACAACGACGATTATCATGCTGATGTCGAATACTACCGCGACGACGGGATAAACGATGACGACGTATTAGATATACGTCCGGATCTTGTTTGTTCCTGCCTATACATGTCGGTTTTAGAGTTGTCCCATTGCCCTTCGGTCGTGTTGATTTTTTGTGGATGGTCGGGCATGACTTCTGTTTATGAAATGTCTTATTCTGCGGAGAGAATGTTCTGTGAAACGAATGGTCATATGCCAGTGACGAAAATATGTCTACCCTTGCGCTTTTTTTCGGGTATAATATGGCCTGCTTGGGGATGATCAGATGGACAGAATAAAGACCATATTCAATGTCTTATGATTTTTATAATGTATTAAGTCCAAAACGATGAGCCAAAAACCGTGGACAAACAATTCGAAACTTCTGATCTTTATATGCACAACTTTCAAACATGTGTTGGTCTCTATTAAAGTTTCCATCATCAAGCAGATTTATCTCAAAATTAGCCAGAAATGCCAGTAAGACCTATTTTCACTTGCTTATTGAAAAGCTTACTACCTCACATGACGTTGACTCGAGGCTTATGTGATGCAGTCTAGAATGTCATTTATTATGTACACCATACAGTATGCTTTTACTCATTTTTACTACTGGTGTCGCTGACAAAGTATATTTTAGTTTGTAACACATTTTATTTGTTTTTTTGTTGTGATTCTGTGGGCCACAGCAGTTTTTCTGAGGCCAGGGCCACCACATTTGTTAGTCCAGCCTTGGACCTAATCTTAAAAGGTGGCTGTGAGCATGAAGGGTTGTTAATTGATAGTCTTAACCTCAGTCAAGGAGACTGCATAATTTGAAATAACGAAATTCGCAATATCAGTAAACACTAAACACCTATTACGAAGTGTTATAATACATATAATATAATATTATAGAAAACAGTCAAATTGAAAAGCAAAAAACATTTAATAAAGTGTCATAATTATGTACTCCATTTCCTAACTGACAGTGGCCCGCTGATTTTGTGCGGTCGTTGTGCTCATGTGATCGTTGCATTCACCAGAGGTGTGTTAGTGACACATGAATGTAGGAATACCTTTCTACCTTTGCAGGGATGTGAACTGCTGACCGTATCAGTGATAGTACAGAATGCTGGACACTTTGCAGATGACGCATGACACGTTGGCCGCATTGCCTCGTTGCCTAATGCAGTCTCCATTTGCATAATGTCATAAATGACAATGTTTCCTTTATACATTAGATTTGATGGTCCTACCCAATTGCTGGTAGCTTTGGGTGAAGGATAAATGGCGTTGTTCCATCATCAGTTGATTGTTTGCCTGCCATTTTGTAACACTCGTTCCACTTCCTGTGGACTTTCAATATGCCACCTAGATTGATGGAACCACTTTGGCTGCAGTGCAGATGATTTTCTGGAAACAATTTCTGTTCATTTAATTAAGTGAAATCGATGCATTTTTCAGTGGAATAATACTACTGTGTGTGACTGTCAAAGCCCCGCAGAATGTGGGTATATTGGTGATCATAAGCTTGCACAATAATGTCGGTCTGTCTTGATTATGGTAGTTACTTTGGTAATGATGCTCTGTCTATGGTCTGTGGTAATGACTGTCTATTTTTGGTCCATGGTAATGACAGTATGTCTTTGGTCTATGGTAATGACATCTGTTTTCGGTCCATGGTAGCCATTACCATGTATGTCTTTAGTCTGTGGTAATGGTGATCTGGCTAAGGTTTTGATGGTCTGTTTTGGTCTAAGATAGAATAACTTCTTGCAAACACTTTGTCTTTTCAGTTTTGACATGGTCCACTTTGGCCACGCAAATGCCCTTCGTCAGGTAAGTTCTTACATAGCTACCACTGCAGTATGGTCACTTAACTATGTAAATGTTTATCGTCATAGAACATATTCTGACGTCTAGGTCCAGCAATCAAACTCTTTCTCTTTGTGAACATCGATTTAGCAATACTCTTCATTCTTCTCAGTCATCTGTGGGGCTGTGTCATTTTATGCTCGAGGCGAAACTTTTTCAGTCGCTTAATGCTTATACGCCGTAGTCTATCTCAACGTTTCCCAATCTTTTTGACCATGGAACCCTTTTGATCTCAAGTTTTTTGGACGGACCAAAACTAAGCATATTCAGCTGAAGATACAAATGCTTGAAAATGCAGACAATTATCGGTTTAGGCCTTGATTAGATTAATAACAACACAATGTCGATGACAATGACATATGAACTCTCTTTCATATGAAATTATACATGGATGTTAAGCAAAAAGCCTCCTATGAAAGTTTTCCGCAGAACCCTTGTCTTCACGTCACGGAACCGTAGGGTTCCGCAGAACACAGTTTGGGAAACGCTGGTCTTTATCATTCTGGTTCTCAAGCTGTTTCGTTCGTTTGCAGCTTCTGTTGTGATGAAATTCAATTTGACATCAGTTGGGCAAGCACCAGCATGCTTCTCCCAATTACTATGCATTCTTTCGTGAAATTGAAATGTCATAGTAACAACACGACTTTGTTTTGATTATCAAAGAACTTTTAACTTAATTTTTTTTTGAGAAACACTGACGACTAGGATATAATTATGTCTCACAGAAAATTGCTAAATAGTTTATCGTGATGCATGGTCAATAATATTTGATGATCACTGGTCAAGGGCTAAATGTATGCTTGTTAGTTGGCAGTCAACTGATACCTTCTGTGGTTTTATAATGGAGCTATATAAGCTTCAGGCATAGATAGGTTTAACCTTGAAGGGACAGTAACAAGGTTGGCAACGTCTTGCAGCAGTTTACCGTTTTCTTAATTATTCTGAGAAGGAAATTCTGTTTTCTGTAAACAGGCGAAGCAGATGGGAGATGTGTTGGTCGTTGGTGTGCATTCGGATGGTGAGGTGTTCTGATTGCTATCTGTTCAGCATTATTAGCAGAAGTATTGAAGCCGTAATTTCTGCTAGGTTATTTGGACAAATGAAGATATTTATGCAGAATTTTGATGCCAATAGGTCCACACAGACGCTGGATAAATATTATTTGGTTTGGAGAATGTCAAATTTCTCGAGAAATAACGATGAACCCGGGTTCAGCGTAATCTTGACAAATATTGAAAGCTTAATTTCTGCTAGGTGATTTGGTCAAATGAAGATATCTTTGCAGAATTTAGATGCCAATAGGTCCACACAGACGCTGAATAAATAATATTTGGTTTGGAGCATGTTGAATTTCTGGAGAAATAACAATGAACCCGGGTTCAGCGTAATCTTCACAAATGTTGACAGCTTAATTTTTGCTAGATTATTTGGTCAAATGAAGATATCTAGGCAGAATTTAAGTGCCAATAGGTCCACACAGACGCTTGATAAATATTATTTGGTTCGGAGCATGTTGAATTTCTGGAGAAATAACGATGAACCCGGGTTCAGCGTAATCTTGACAAATATTGAAGGCTTAATTTCTGCTAGGTTATTTGGTCAAATGAAGATATCTTTGCAGAATTTTGATGCCAATAGGTCCACACAGACACTGGATAAATATTATTTGGTTTGGAGCATGTTGAATTTCTCGATAAACAACCATGAACCCGCAGAGTTCAGCATAATCTTTACAAATTTGTCAGTGTCAGACTGTCAGTTAATAATGTTTTCTGTTCATTCTTTAGTTTTATTTAATTGCATACATAGCTTTACCTTTGGTCTGTTTTTAATACATCCTGTCCCTGATTTAATATCTGAGAGTTGTTTTTCTGCATGGCTGGTCGACTTATTTAAACTAGAGTGGCTTATAAGCAATGGAAATTTTTCCACATTTGTCAACACCTGTGGATTTGAGCTCTCTGAGCTTGTTGGATTAGTTTCAATGACTTTTGTACCCTTGGCAGTTAGTTGGCATGTATGAAAAGAGGCCTATTATCTTGTGAGGGGGCACACAACTATCTATTGCTTGAATGCCCTGGCCTATATATCGATTTTTGTGTCTTGTTATCATAGCTGAAATAAGCAAGCACAAAGGTCCACCGGTCTTCACTGAAGAGGAGCGATACAAGATGGTCCGAGCGATCAAGTGGGTCGATGAGGTGTGGTCCTTCAATCGTTTGTTCAGTCCCTTCTCTCCCTTTGCTCTTCTCCTTCTCCTGTGTCCTTTCTTCTTTTCATCCTGAATCTATAATTCCTGATGGGCTTCCTCCCTTGGCTACATTCAAGATGAAGCTGAATAAATTTGGATATTAGGAGAATGGCAGAAGAAGTGGTTCTCACATAGCAGCAATTCTCCTAAAACCACTGGAACCACTATGCTATGTTATGTTAGACCTTTTGTCACGCTAATTTTCTTCCTCATTCATCCTTGTCGCTCTCCTCCCAAATTCACTGCTGCCCTCCCTTCCCTCTTGTCCTCCTTTTTTTTGCATCCTCCTGTCATTTGCCTCCTCTTTCTCCCTTCCCTCCTCATTGTCATCCATCTCTTCCTCCTTCTTTTCCTCCTGCTCCTTATCATGCTCCTTCGACTCTTTTCTACCGAAGCACTGGCAGTTCAGTTAAATTGTAGTAACATTCCAAATATTTTTCACAGCAAGTAAGTAAGTCACCCTTTGAATAAACACAATGGTACCTCCTGGCCTTTACTGATTTCACTGATTTCACTGATTTCACTGATTTTCTTTGTTTCAATACTTTACTTTAATGAAAATCAACATTCCTTTTATTCATCTGCAGTGTTGCAACTAGTTCTACACTATTCAAGTTTAATTTTTTAAACTTGAATAGTGTAGTGTATTACTAGTGTATAGTGTACACTAGTGTATATAGCGTATTGTATGTAACTAGTAGTGAGTAGTGTATAACTAATTAATACTTATAGGTCAATTTCAGTGCTTTATCACACTTTTTACCCTTTCATCTGCAGCACCCATTGAGCAATCTCATGATACCCTTGAGTGCTCACGGCACCCTTGAGTACCCACGACATACTTGAGTGCTCACAACACCCTTGAGTGCTCACAACACCCTTGAGTGCTCACAACACCCTTGAGTGCTGCAGTGCCCTGGTTTTGGGCCACTGGGCTTGGTGAACAGGTGCATTGAGTGCATTTAGTTTTCTAACTAGTAGGCAATTATAGTTTTTTCTGCTGTTGTCAGTGATTCGCTCATTGCTGTGTTTGCGCGTGTTTCATCATAACAGGTGGTTGAATCCGCTCCGTATGTGACGACGATTGAAACTCTCGACCATTACAGATGTGACTACTGTGTACACGGAGGTGGGTTCTTCTTCTTCTCACATGCCTTTATAGATCGATTGCAGCCAAAAGAACAGATGTAATATATACAGTGGCGATACATTTACAAAGGTTCTCTGCGAGTCCATGTAACAAATGAGATTTCTGACTAAAAGAATTTTATGCAAGTTATTCCACATGGTCGGCCCAACCTATGAAAAGGACAACTTTGTGTAAGTGTTGGATTGAGTTTTCTTATGTGCTGTGTTTTGTAAATTTGTTCATTACATCGCATACTGTATATGTGGTCTGATGCGACCCTGTCACGGTGTACAGAGGTTTCGATGTTAGACTGAATTTTGAGAAAGCAACTTCTCATTAGACATTTTTTTCATCAATCAAACGTTTCAAGAAACTGGTCGTACCTTCACAACTGGACTTAGCTTTGGTTGATTGAATGTGTGGCCCTTCCATGAATAGGATTACTCATTCACCCAAGGATTATATCATCATAATCATCATTATCGTCATCATTTCCCAACACCTGTCATATGGTAGCAGTTGGTACAAACAAGTGATATCCAGGAGACTGTTTATTGAAGATTGTATACATATCCGGAAGACTATGCGTATCGAATATTTTATTCGTAACCATCGCCGCCATATGGCTGGCTGTCAGGAACAGATAGTGATTATGATGATGCATATTGTACGTTGAACACTGTACATTGCTAGTTAACAAATGTGTTTGTTGCTTATGCACTCTGTTTCCTTTTAGGTAATTGTTAGTAATGTAGGGACTTATATATTTCTGATTCATTAACATGCCATTTATTATTTTTATTTATTTATTTTTGGTAGATGATATAACAACAACTGCTGATGGCGTGGACACATACCACTTGGTGAAAGCTGCTGGAAGATATCAGTAGGAAGACGGACATCTTCTTATCGTATAGTCTACCATTTATTGTGCATTATTCTGTGTGGGGGTCTGTCTGGCCATCTCAAGATGTCTTTTGTTGCTGTTATGTGCCTAAGAAATCTCTGCAGGAGTTGAACATGTGCTTCTTTATTAGAGATGAATCGAGTTTGAATTTCTTGCCGAGTTCCAAGTATTGCGAGTTCAATTTTGCCATGTCCGAGTTTCAAATATTGAAAAATAGCCTCATTCTCTCGATTTTTCAGTTTTTGTTTTGCCTTAGTTTACACTAGGAAGTTTTAACTAGTAAGTATTTTGGTTCTTAATTAAGTCGATTGCAATTTTGTATATAGAAATAACAATATTTGTGTTTTTAGTTAGGTCGATTGTTGTTTTGTAAATAAAAAATACGATTTTCGTTTCAAAACAGAAAATCAGAATGATTGATATTCGGACCAATTAATTGACCGAGTCCGAGTAATGCCTAGTACTACGAAACTCAGACTGAGTTCCGAGCAGAGTTTCGGTTCATCCCTATTCTTTATGAGCTGAATCTGAAGTAGTGTTGTCGTGCGTCTGTTTTAGGGAATGCCAGAGGACTCAGGGAATCTCAACAACGGATCTTGTTGGCAGGTAATTTTGTCAACGACTTCATTTTCTTAACCTCGGCATATGAGGGCGAGTGGCTACTCCTCTTCCTCATCTTTGGACTGATGGTGTATGGCTGGTGTACCAAATATAGCTCGGTTGCGTAGTAGAAATCTTTTTAGACTCGACACCACCACTGTCGCAAATTCCTTGTCTTTGCTCCTGAATTGTCTTTTATTCTAATTAAATGAACTGTTAGTCTTGTGGTTGATTGGTTCGTTAGTTGCTGTTTATTTATACAATGCAATACTGCTGAACTGGCCTAACAATGTTAATTGTTATTAGGAATAGATCATTTGCCAATTAGAAAACATTGTTGAGGTAACTAGAAAAACTAGCACAATGCTATGTCTTAACGAAGTTGATTAACGTAGCCCTCTTCCTTTATCCAAGCTTTGGACTTGCACTGCCAGAGTATGGACTGTGTTGGACTGTGTTGGAGTTGTAGGTCTTGGAGAGATTATGAAATTTTTATGAATAGGGTTTGGGTTGCATATTGTCTCCTTAAATGCTGAATGTTTTTTGCTATATAGGTCGAGCAATGTGAGTTTATTAGCCGTGTGGAAGAGTTGCTTAATTGCAGTTTTCTCATACACATGACTAAGAGATTTGCTTCTTTTTCTGTTTGGTAAATGCACATGTCATTGAATTGAAAATGCCTTTTGACGTTCAAATTTAGGATGCTACTTGTAACAAAGTCCCACCACGAGAGAGATGAAACGAAGGGACCGGACAAGTTGTCACTGCAGAACATTGGACAGGTCCGACAAGTCATCGATCTTCTTAAGAAATCAATGACTACTGACTTTACAAGTTTTTTTTACTTGTGATTATCAACTGATCGATTTCTTTTTTTAAAATAAGTTATCAATGAAATAGACTTGAATTCTGCTATGGACTTTTAAATCGTGATTTACTGGTTAATTATAAATGAAACATTGTTTTAGCAATCAGAGAAATATGAATTTTTAAATTTGCAACTACTGGTATTTGTATTTATGTATATAATATCTCCCAAGGCCAATGCTATCCGAATAGTGCTGGAAAAGTGATAATCAGCCCTGACGCATGGCCTAATTTGGATTCAATTATAACTATAGCCATAATCATGCATTTTTTATTGCTCCCAAAAATAAGAAACAGGTAAAAAATGTTGACAATTTCCTGGGAGTCAATAAGGAGTAGTAAAAATCCCTTCAAGGACAGAAACCCTGTAATCAGGGTCACCCTTACAATAGATCGGTAGTCACAGCCGGTTAGGTATAAAAATGCATTTATATACGTTTAAATAAACGGTCGTGGTAAATATATCTCTGTCAAACAGAGAACTTTCTTTCAACACCTTTGTAAGTTTCTTATAAAGATGCTCTTAAATATTGAGTTTTCCAAGTAATTTTTATAGTTATGATGGTTATCAAATTTGCCTCTGTTTTAGTCCTTGACTCAGTCTGTTCTGAATTACGATCGGTTTGTGTTGGCAGGACCAATTGGCGCGTAGTCCATACACTGGAACGTCGCAATTCCTTCCGACTACGAAGCGTATTGCTCAGTTCTCTTCGGGAAGAGAGCCAAGACCCGGCGAAAGAATCGTTTACATTGCCGGCGCTTTTGATCTCTTTCGTATCCTTGCAGATTGTTAGAGTATGGACTCTAAAGATATACAGTGGTGGAAATAATCGGGGGCGGTGATCCCGGGGTAGTCGAAGGGGCAAGTCCCCCTCACCTTTTACAGATAGGGACACGTTATTTGTTTGTTCCCCCCACGTTTTTACCCCTCTCATTGGGTGTCCCCCACCTCTCAAATGAGATCGCCACTTCTGGAAATAATTATTGCATCACCCTGTGATCAAATCTAGAGGTGGTGCAACGAAATACTAGGACATAATGAGTAGAACCAATGAAATTTTCTTATTTTTTTCTTCCTTGTATCAGCCAACAGAGTTGAACAGACATTCCTAACAATATGTAAATACCTGATATTATGCTTGTTTGCATAATAATTTGAGTGACCTTGCTAAGAGACCTGACTTTGAATGTATTGAACCGATTTTCAGCTTTTTGCAGGTCAATGCAAAAAAATTTTCTGCCATTGTATGAGGTGATTAGTTCTTGAATGAAATTCTATTTTTGTTCCTCAATCTACAACGCTTTTTGAAACTAATTTTCTATGGTATGGTGTTTACAAACTCTATCAGAAATCAATTAAAACAACTTCATAAGGCACTGCTTTCAGAGATTCTTGCTAGTACCGTATGTGGTGTGTATATTTGTACTGTTCAACTTTATGTTGGTAGATACCTAGGGTGTATGTATGTATATTGAGTGTATGTATGTGGGCCTGTGTGGTGTAGCTCTGTAGCTGGTGTGACTCAATCTGTGAGTTTGGTTTCGTTAACGACAAATACAGACATTGGACATCTGGATTTCCTGGAGCAGGTGCGAAAGGAGGCCGGAGAGTACATCATCATTGGAATTCACTCCGATCCAGTAGGTTGTTTTGAACGGAATGGGAAGAATAGTGATGTTCTTAGAGTGTGTTAATCATCATATCATCATCATCAGTGTTTTGTCTCGCTCTCTGCTCTTCTCCGTTATCACTGAATATATATATATATATATTTAATATATATATATATATATACATATATATATATATATATATAATGATTAATCTGTGCACACATTGTGCTAGGACACAGACCATATTTTTAAACTTTGCAAACCTAAACGAAACCAGGCATAGGAGGAGATACAATCCTTTTCCGAGTCATGTCCTTTTTATTATATTTTCCCCTTTTGTTTCATTTATCTAAGTTTGCCGTTTGACAATAATTGTCTATGTTGCATTCTAGATAAGCAACTTTGTCCTCGATGAGTTCTAGTTTAGTTTTAGTGTTGCGAGCGTTGCTTCTAGTTAAGAGTTATTATCCAGTCTGAATTAGTTAAGATTTATCTTTTTGCATTTGCCTTTTCTGGATGTAAGCAACCACTTTGATTAATTATTGATTCTGAAGTAACTATTTCTATTTTATTTGCCTTTATGTTACGAATTACTTAGGGACTATTGTCCTTTCTGGGTCCCCGTTGTTGCTGATTGATAATTACTAATTGTTATTTCATTTTGGTTTCAATGTCTGCAAAAAATAATTGAAAATGACTGAATATTTGATTCGAGTGTTTTGTCTTCTGCCAATTTATTTAAGACCATCTTAATGTTTGGAGTGTTGCGTCTGCCTCTGTCATTCGTGATGTGGCTTAATTTGGGAATTTTTACTTTCTGCACTTTATGATGAGGTTGTGTTTTGAGTTATGGGTTAGATTTATGTTTTGTTTGGTTTGACAGGTCGTCAATCGGTACAAGGGCTCCAACTATCCAATCATGAACCTACACGAACGCGTTCTCAGTGTTCTCACAAACCGAGTGAGCTGCATGTTTGCCTCCTGTATTTTCATGATAGATTCAGTCATCTCTTCATTCAGAGCATTTATGTTGTGCCATGATACCTACTAAAGGCGCTCCAATCATTCCGATTCTGACGGCATAATGGTTTTCAAGTGTTGTTATAAAGTGCAGAATCACTAGCTATATAAGTACTTGCAGGTCTAATCTAGAGAGATCACTGTCAACAGGTTTTACCACAGAGCTACTTTTATTTGTTACTGAGTGCATTATCACTTGTGAGAAAATACTAAGAGCAATCTCTTAATCCTTCAATGACGAGTATGTACTAAAAATGACTCCAAGCCAATGTAGTTTGTTATTAAATGATTAGGCTATGAGTAGTCAGTGGTATGACTGGCAGTGGTATGACGCATAGACAATGTTGTAGTTGTTAGCCTTCTAAGTTCTTAGCCGTCTAAGTTCTTAGTCATCTAGGTTCTTAGCCGTCTAAGTTCTTAGTCATCTAGGTTCTTAGTCATCTAGATTCTTAGTCATCTAGGTTCTTAGTCATCTAGGTTCTTAGCCATCTAAGTTCTTAGCCATCTGAGTTCTTAGACCTATCATTTAGGCCAGCACAGGGAGCGCCTCTGAGTTGATATCTTGAAGGGACGCTATATAAATGCTTGATTACATTGCATTCTTACCTTACCTTCTAATTTAGCAGGGTGATAGGAGTTGAATGTCGCTTGTAGTATGTGTCTGAGGTGGTCATTGGAGCGCCTTACTCCGTGACTGCTGAACTGATGGATCACTTCAATGTGTCTTGCGTCTGCCACGGAAAGACTCCAATTTGTGCCGACGTCGACGGTTCAGATCCGTATGCTGTAAGTGACTCCGATTTCTATTAATTCTATTTTGTTGAGCAAGGGTGTATATTTTAAAGTGCTTGTTAAGGGTCAGAATGACTGGTGGAGAAGGGAGAGAAGGAAGTCATATGTCTAGGCCTCGTTCTCTGTGGGGCCTCAAAATTTGCCTCATAGGTAGAGAATGCCTTGCTCGGACTTAGAGATGCGGTTGTAATTAGTATGCTTGTTAGATGGTTGCTGTTGGGTGATGGCTAGGTGGAACCATCACTTGGATTTACAACGGTGAAATTTAACAAAGATGATTAGCATTGCCCTCCTCTGCTTAGGACTGGAAGTACCAGGGTGCAGGCATTTGTGGAGTTGGCATGCATGCACATTGTACCATACACGCACATACTTGGAAGTGTTTAGTAATATTTATTCTTACTAAATTTGTAAGTACAAAAGTGTTGAACGTTTAACCTAGTGAAAACGAGAATGTCTGCTTCTTTCAGAACCTTTTAGTTTGTGCCACTAGTTACAGCTTTGCACACAATAAGAGTGGCCTTATGACCAACATTTAATCAGTTCATCTGACCGCTGTAAAGCTTTTGTTTAGATTTGATTGGGGCGAATAAGTATTTGTCTTTTCGTCAACTATTCAGGAACCAAGGCGTCGTGGACAGTTTAAAGTAGTTGGAAGTGGAAACAGTGTAACAACAGAAGGAATTGTTAACAGAATCATAAACCACAGGTTTGTAACAACGGCAGTCTGATCCTAATAATGCTGAAAGCTGATTGGTATTAATTAAATGACTTTATAAAAGGACATGTTTGTCGGATTACGGTGGTTTAGAATGATTGTATTAATATACAAAGCTTTATGCAGCACGAGTCGACATAGGTAAATGACCGACCATTGCATTACATTACATATGCTAATAGTGTTAGGACTTAATCATAGGATGTGAACAGATTAGTGCTAAATTTCTTCCTGGGTAGGATGCAAGAATGCATGAAAATAATGAATCATATTAAAGCAAACGTATTAAGGTGACATTTGATTTGAATTCAGAGATGGCAGTATAGGAGTTTTCAATTTTCTAGTAATGATGATGATGGAAATAACAATTTTGTCCTAATGAATTTTAGCACAGTTTGTACTAGCACAGGGGTGTCAATCTCCCCTTGAGTGATGGTGGCAAATTCAATAACTTACAAAGTTTGTTAAGGACTTACAGATATTTCCCCCCTAAGACTCAAAAATTTTCTCTCCCCTACCTGAAATAGGAGGCATTTGTGTCCAGACCCTTGTCTGGACGCCTCTGTACTAGCATAGAAATCACGTTGTTGGTTACTTTTTTAAAAGCGAATGGGACCCAATACAGCTTGTCGTTAAATTGTAATTGTAATGGAACACTTATATAGCGCCACTTGATATCACGACTCAACACATAGCTGAACGAAGAACAGTGAGAGCAATGCTCGGACCCTATGCCGAAGGCAACCAAATCGCAGGTCATGTAACAAGCTGTAGTGTGTTGTGTATCCAATAGAACGAAACAATATATAAATAGGAAAGCCTTAATGCGCCTGTATAAATATGCTGTTTATTGAATGTTCAGACAACTGTGCAACTGTAAGCAGTAACTGAGGCTTTTGGTGATATTTTCCGGGGTACAGGTTGGAGTACGAGGCCCGGAATCAGAAGAAGGAGGAAAAGGAGCTGCGCATAATTGAATCGAAGGACGACGGCTAGGTGGAGCCGCCAAAGCACTCGTCCGTCGTTCTATGATTGCTATGATAAGCATGTACAGCAATACGTTTGTTTTAAACGATTTCTCCTTGTTTGAATTCCTGCTACTGCATTGTTACGAATTTGTTTGTGCCCTCTTGCCCGAGATCAATCTTGGTGGCCCTCTTGCCTCAGATCACTCTTGGTGGCCCTCTTGAATGAGATCACTCTTGATGGCCCTCTTGCCTCAGATCACTCTTCGTGGCCCTCTTGCCTCAGATCACTCTTGGTGGCTCTCGTGCCCGAGATCACTCTTGGTGGCCCTCTAGCCTCAGATCACTCTTGGTGGCTCTCTTGCCCGAGATCACTCTTGGTGGCCATCTTGCCCGAGATCACTATTGGTGGCTCTCGTGCCCGAGATCACTCTTGGTGGCCATCTTGCCCGAGATCACTATTGGTGGCTCTCTTGCCCGAGATCACTCTTGGTGACCTAGGTAGACCCAGCTGTTCAGTTCTTCACAGATAAGACCCGCTTTGCACTCTGTAGTAGCCCATGATCACAACATGAGTCAACATTCTTATCGCCAAGTGTTACGCTATGTGTACATGTTAGTTAATAATGATTATTGTGATTTATGTAGAAATAAGTCTCAGAATCTGTGAATTCTTGTAGGAGATTGGTCTGTTTTAAATTCGTCTATGGGATGATACAAGAATTTAATATTGAAAATCCGTTTGTAATGAATTGTTACATGTAAACACCTATTTGTTTAAGTAATTGTATATAATTTAATTATGAAATGTAATGTAAAACAAGTTTGGTTTACAACCGTTGCAAGATAAGTACGTTAATATACGTTTAATTGGTTTTTACGAATTCATTGAACAATTTGTGCCCTGTAAGATACCACAATGGGAACTAGGGCCATAGATTTCCACCAGAGACATATTCAGAGAATTCAACCTTGTACCTGTGTGAGTGTAGGCATAGAAATATTTGAACTACTCTTCTTGATCAGACTTCGTTTCTCACGAAATTATTCAAACTTCCAGCATGCTTTGATGCTGTATTGAATCATTTTTTTCATTCTATGTTGTCTCGGGCATGGACAGACATTCTGTGTTACTGATTTATCGGTTTAAATTTGCGTGTGTATTATTTAAGATTGTCTTCATGGATGTAGAGTGGATTGTTGCTATCTAGGTTTCAATTGTGAATTCCTGCTTAGAAGTTTTTTTTTAAATAGTGTTTTATCCACATGGCTACGCCATTTATTACAGGTGTTGGTGGGTCATCGGCTGATATTTTGTAATATACACTGGCTTTATATAAATTTACTGCTTAACTTTCAGATATATACAATACACATAATTTATACATATACATAGTTAGTTCTCTGTTCACATTGTGACTAAAATTACAATGAGTGGATTTCTTTAAGAGGTGCTATATTAAGTTTGACTGACTGACTGACTGACTGACTGACTGACTGACTGACTGACTGACTGACTGACTGACTGACTGACTGACTGACTGACTGACTGACTGACTGACTGACTGACTGACTGACTGACTGACTGACTGACTGACTGACTGACTGACTGACTGACTGACTGACTGACTGACTGACTGACTGACTGACTGACTGACTGACTGACTGACTGACTGACTGACTGACTGACTGACTGACTGATTGATTGATTGATCGATATTGGCACCAGTAAGTAACACTTCATACATTGGAATTGTATGCTAATTTATTCAATTACCTTTCCAATAAATTGGCTGCATAGGCAACTTGGCGTTCAGGCTGCCGTTATCTTATGACAAATCTGTACCAGAATAGGTTTTAATCTGTTTTATTGTCTATACAGTAAGTCTGGCATAATAATAATAATAGATGTAAGAACTAGAATATTAGTTTATTAGTGTTGATAAGTATCAGCAGATTTGTGTAATCAGAGCATTTGAGAAGTTTTAAAGACACTATTTTACTTTGTTATCATATGACAAGGTTTGGTTTGAGCGCAAACTCTGTTACACTGAGCATCTCCTGAGATGGTTACTATGCAGGGACCTTGAGCAAGTTTTTCTTTACTCACAATAATGCTCGGATAATTGATTGTTGCTTGGTTACTAGCCAGAAGTGCTCAATATATGCATGACAATGAATAATGATAATAATACACCGAACTGCTTTGTAAAGTTTGAGGTTGAAACAAGGAACAGATGTTAAAGCTGTGTCTAATAAAGAAGTAAATGGTCAGCAACCAGATGGTTGAGAACTTGTCATGTTACACACAAAATTGTGCATAATTTTTATTACGTGATCCTCTTGTGTAAGAATCTTGAACAAGTCCTCAATTTGAAACCGTTTTTTCACACAGTGCTCATAACTGATTGATGTTTTATCACTAATTGGTGGTGACACATTATGAATTTTAAGAAGAAAACTAAAAGCAACATCCCTAGTTGAGCATCAACAATGACCAAATGTAGCAAGATGAATTAAATAATTAACCAATCTCTTCTGCTTTGTCAAATGACACTGGCAGTTAGCAGTGAAACTGCAGTCTAGTTCCTTCTTTGAATGTTGTCTAAGTTGTTCTGCTGCCTTAGTGCAGATGGTAATAATCTTCGTAGTGTACCAAATTCTTGTCTTATTCTGTGTAGGCCTGTCTATATATGTATTTTTTCAACAACTTTATAAATGTGTAGTAAAAGCGCGAGTTAACTTTTCAACACAAGAAAGGAATATGAATAAGGGGTCATCCACAAAGGACTTCTGCAACGAGGGGAGGGGTGTAATGGGGAAAGCGGACATGGGGAGGGGGTCATGGACTGTGCGGACGTCCACATGTGACCATGCTAAATTATCGCCAAAATCATGTCTAATTGTAGTTACGTAACAATCTTGGTTGTTTATTAGTAGCTTTAGGTTGTACTTCACATTTGAGAAAATGATATACAAAGCTTACATGCAAATAAGTGTTTATTAAATTTAAGTTTTTTACATAGCTTTCATTCAATCTCATTCTTTGTCGATAAATGTCAATTAAAAGCGTTGCAGTAAAATAATTATCAGCAGTTGCAATGGTGACTGATACATGTGTGATGCGGACGTCCACAATGGAACAGAGGGGTCAGCAGACAAAAGGGAGCGGGATGAAAAGAGTGGGGTTTTTTGCGGACGTCCTTTATGGACGACCCGTAGTAGTTCTGTCTTAACAGTTGCTGATGTTTATGTTGGCCTATGCGGGGGTTCTGACTTAACCAAAAACAGGCAGCATTTGGTGTTCTTAGAAAGTTGCTCATAGTGCTGAGAAAAAATGCAAACAAATTTACCCTTTTCTTTAAATGTGTTTTGTATTTTATTTGCCTCATTCTGATTGTTAAAATTCAGTGGCTGCAACGAGGTTTTCTATTGGATAGTTGTTCTTGTTTTGCGTGTTGCAACCGTGTCTGCTTGCTTGTCACTGTTTATGCTTGCATGCATATGGAAAATTCTCAATAAAATCTGCAAGTGTGTAGCCAGCATAATTTGCTCTTTATAGTTTCCCGGAATTTTACTCTTTTTATGTAGCTACCCTTGGTGTCGTTAACTTTGGGGTAGAAATAACTCGATGATGTTGACCCTTCTCCACGTCAAAAAGGGTGTTAGCCAAATTTACAACGGGTCCTGTATAAGCAGAGGGTAGTTGTTGGCAAGATGGTGAAAGAGACGCCTTTTCAAGGTTTTACAAGTCTACCAGTTTCTAGTGTGAACAACTTAAGGAGAAAATGCTACTGCAGGTTTTGACCATCTGTCCCCAACTTTCTGTAACACATGAAGTTTGCCTAGCACTATACAACATCAGTTACTTCGTTATTCGTGGCCTCTATTCTCTAAGCGCGTGTAAAAACCTGGCTGTTCAATCTTGTTTGCCATAGTTAGGTCGCTAGCATAAATTATGTGACAAGTAGATTTGGATATCAAATCGCCAGACGAGAAACCTTGTTCAATTCAGTGTTTTTGACATCTTGCGGCCGTTAAGGACGTCTAGTTGTTGATTTTTTAACAACACCGTTCCATATCGAAGATGATTTTATGTCGCCCTCAGCCTTTCTGCAGGCTTGGGAGTGGCACTGCCAAGGTCCAACCAGTGGCAAAGTATACTGACACTCTGAGATACCCTGTTCCAGGCAGTATGCAACGTTACTACTTTTCGTATTCGGTCCGATCGGCCGAATACTGAATAGTTATTTGACTCTATTCGAGTCCGAAGCGAATATTCGATACAACCTTACTGTATACTACATGTAGTTATGATACTCCTAATTAACTCCTCTTGGCTGCATATTCGTCAGAAACACCATTTAGGCTACGTCTACTGATAAGATATAAAGATATAGCCTACGCGGAGATTGTAAGGTCTAATTTTAACGACGTTCTTAAAATTATCTTAAATTAATGTCAGGCATAAGACAATTATTTGTATCATATATATATATATATATATATATATATTTACATGATACAAATAATTGTCTTGTATGGGTTACATTTTAATTTTTTAGATATATTTACGACACCAAAGGTTCAGATACAAAATACATCGCACACTGCAGCTTAAACTAAAGTTTTTCGTCTCAACAGGCGAATGTCGAGGCATCATCCTCCCAATGTTTAGATGCTGTGCTTCGAGCACGCTCAGTCTCGAATAGCAGGCTGCCAAGCTGCCGTTAGGGCTGGCAGATGCAAGCGTCGACCTCCTGCGGGGGGCTGACTGGCTGCACAGCGGCGTAGGGCAGCAGACAACTATTGCTTCTCTTACGGCGGCGCACAACGGACACCTAGATGTGGAAAGCCTGCTGCAAACTTGTGAGCACTGAGCAGGCACCCAACATTAGCTAATTCCTTAAAGAGCGTCTTGCGAACTAGGCGGATAGGCCTAATCATATCACGCCTGCACTGAAACAACTAGGGGCCTGCACTGACCTCCTATACGTGCCTCGGTGCTTATAGCGCCTTCAAAATATCCCTACTATTGTATTATAAAAATTAGACACTCAGGAACCTCTCCCTCATGCATGGTATCAAAATGGTGACGCCGTGTTGTTTTCAATACTAGAGAATTTCGATCGTCTGCGATCGCACAAGCAGAAAATTTGGAAATTGTGCGTTTGCGGTCTCAGGGTCCTCAGTGCCCCCTCACAATTGGACGGTCTCCCAATACATCTGCTGGCCAGGACGCAGGGTCAGAATCGGTTCCAAGTCGATAAAGATAAGGATCGCTGGCGCAATTATTATGACACTGGGCGGTTGCCTATGACGATGGCACACGACGTTGAGCGCAAGCAGATATGACGTTGCGCACTACCATTGGTGTAACAAGCGAGGGGGCAGGGGGCACCGGCCCCACACCCCCCCCCCAGTTTCAAAACTGGGGGGACAAAGCCCCCCAGTTTTAGTGCTCAGTGCCCCTATGTGCCCCCAGATCGGTTCTTTTATGTTTCTACAATGGCTTTTTAAGATGACTTCTGTTAAGATAATTTGTGCACCTCATTTTTCAAATTTCGGGGGGGGGGCCGCAAAATTCAAAAAGTGGGGGAAGGGCGAAAAATTCGCGAAATATTTTTTAAATTATGCCCCCCCACTTTTCAAAACCTTGTTACACCTCTGCGCACTACGTATCTATTTGGAGCCTGTTCACAGAACATCACTATTTCCGTCGAGGCATTGGGAGTGAATAGCGCTCTTGTCAATGAGCCCATCCCAGGGGCGTCCAGATAGGGGTGTCCGGAGACAAATGCCTCCAATTTCCGGTAGGAGGATAATTTTTAGTCTTAGGGGCGGATATCTTGCTTCCTAACACTGGGGATCGGGGGTTTGCCTCCATCACTCAAGGCTCATCCTAATCACATTTCAAGTAGTCCTACTGAGGTGGCCACTGTCCGAGAGACAACTCGATGAAGTTTTGGCCCATCTGAGCTTCCGTATAAATTTAAAAGAATTAAAGAGCTGGTCGACGCTGGCAGCCTGCGTTGCCTTCAGCCGAAGTCTAACAGACCAGAAGCTACGGTGAAACCAAGTGAAAACAAGGCGCTCCTTTTCTCCACGCGAGTTGAGGATATCATCGTTCTCCGTTTTGAAAGTAAGGATCGAGCTTTAATTTGCGTGCAAATGCTACTATAGGCTAACTTTTGCACTGCTAGGTATATCGTTAATAGTCAGATTACCACTTCACTTGAGCAGAACAAGGTTTCTGTAAAGTCAGGCCTACTCGTTTGAACCACGCCGCCGATCAGAAGTTGTAATGAAACCAGGTCGAAATGCTGGCCCTCCATAAAATCGATAAAATACAGTAAACATCTGAAGGCTTGTGTTAATGGTTTTTCTAACGAATGCGTTTTCTAGGTTTGAGGAGTTGAGAAATGAGTTTTAAACGTCCGATAGGGCAACACTAATGTTTAAAGTGTATCTACTTTTCTCATTGCCCCATCTGTAAGGTTGAGTAATAGATATGAAGGGACGCGCAACAGAGGTGGTGTTGGTCGAGCAGCACGATGAGGTGGTGGCGAATGGTAATATTGATGATGATGACAATGATGATGATGATGGATAATTCCAGGTGTTTGGAAATGATGATGTCGGCTGAAGAAGTTCCAACTCTCAACGACTCGAAAAAGCCAGTCAGAGTGTATTTCGATGGATGGTTAGTTCAGAAAATAAGTATTCCTGCACAATAAATGTAAAATAATATAGTTATATCATCGTTGTCGTCATCATAATTATATAGAATCATCATCATCATCCTCATCATCATTATCATCATCATCGTCGTCGTCGTCGTTGTCATAATCATCATCATCATATATAATCATCATCACCACCACCTCTCCCACCATTTCCACCACCATCATCATCATCATCCTCTCCACCACTCATTACCAATTTCAGCCCTATTGTACCATTGTCATCATCTGTGTCATCTCATCATTGTCATTATCAGCAGCATGTATGTACATGATGAATGTTTCATTGCTGTGTATGTAGCCTGTGTAATTTAAATTATAGTACAGTGGCTATTGACATCCCATTTTTTGTCTTATATATTGGTTGCTATAACTGTTTTCACTCTCATCATTATTATCTTAAACACTGTCAGCGTCGTTATTAGGCCATACCTACCTTCATCACCGTTTAGACTTTTATACTTTACATTGTTTCTTCTGTTTAGCTTTGACTGTCTACATTTTGGCCACGTAAATGCTCTTCGACAGGTTTGAGAGCCTTTGGGTTTTTTGTTGTTCGTTTTCCAGAGCCTCTTAATGTTCCCATGTCAAAGAGATTTTTTGATTCATGTAGGTTGAGTTTATGGGGAACCGTTTGAAAAGCAAACCTAAGTAGTGTTAAATATATAAAACATCGAAACTGTTAACAGTCTTTTTAACAATAGGTGGTCTGATGAGGCTGAAAACAGACCCAAGAATGCTAACGACAGGCTCCATGCATATAATGCTAAATGCTTCAAAAGCGCTGGCGGCTGTCTGGGAATCAACCACTGACCCTTTATTCGCGGGAACAGCAGCGCTGAGGGTGACGCAAATGGAAGTTACCCTCGTTGGTCCCCGTGACACCAACTTAAAACGTTGCCCCCTCTAAAAAAAAATCCTGCCGACGCTAATGGTTGCAACTGGTCACAGAGTTTGCTGTAGACAAACGGCGTTCTGTTCCATAGGAGAAATAGTTGCGGATATAAATTCTTGTTGAAAAACTAATTCAGTTTTAGCAAAGGGAGTTATTGAATTTTTTAGGCCAAAGGGATGGGAGACGTGTTGGTTGTTGGGATACATTCAGATGGTAAGTTATAGTGAACCAACAGAATAGGTTGAATGGATGAAGGCAGTTATTGGAACATCGATTTTATTGTCATTTTATAGTGCATGGATACACTTTCGGGTCAATTTGTAATCGCTTATTTTTGAAGCCATATATATATATATATACTGTAGTCACAATTTCACATATACTCTGTAGTCATTCCATTATGGTTGGGTGCACCACGGACCTATGGATGGCTGTACCACAAAAGAATTTAGTTCCAGATACTCCTTTTGTCTTGCTTGATAATTATAACCTGTCAAACGAGACTCTATGTACGATTTGATGGCAGTCCCATGAAGGATGCAAACAATTTTGTTCCATATACTTCTGTTGTGGGTTGATAACTGTTGGCTGATAGCATCTGTACAGTTCCTTTTACCATTTTGTTTCATCTTCTGCGGTGTCCTTTGATCAACAGCCGACATAACGAAGAACAAAGGGCGGCCCCCAGTTTGTCCAGAATCTGAAAGATACCGAATGATTCGAGGGATTAAATATGTTGATGAGGTACTTATGCTCATTTTCTGTCTAACAGTTGTATTAAGAATTTAATAAACGTTCATGTTCATTGAAGGATTTAGTAGTAACAATTTGCTACACTGGCTTTGTTATAACTCACCGGAACTTAGGCCAAATGGCCGATTTGACTGTTTGTCGAATGCTGGTACGGTTATTGACTTCAGTGATTGAAATGTTGACGGGGAGGGTTTGGCAAAATTCAACCCCCAGTTCATTTTTCAACCCCGCTAGTTAATTATCAAATATTACCTTGGGGTCAAGCAAACCCCAGATCAGCTTCCAGTGGCATCCGCCCCTACGGTTACCCTCTACAATGTTACCCGTGTACCGGGTTCAGGCTCGTAAAAATTCTAGTGAGAATATCTTCACATGCTAACATTTTTCAACCCCCACCCTCTAGTTTAAATTTGACAATTCAAACCCTGATCAACTTATTAGGGTAGTGAATTTAACAAGGATGATTAACAAAGCCCTCAATATTGAGATAACAGTTGACCTAGCTAATAATCTCGACAAGCAAGTACAGAATCTAGCTATTCTAATTCCATTTAGCTTGACTGCAAGAGCTTCTGCATCGCCAATGACCCTAACTGCCTATTATTGACTTTGCTTTGCTCGTACACCTTCGAATGATCTAGTTCTGTGACTTAAGCTTTTGGTTACCCTAAGATCTGGAGATTTCGATGGAAATCAGGAGATTATAAGCGAATAATTATATTCGTTTGATGATTCAAAGGAGTTGAAGAGGTACATTTAGTAGTGAAACGACGTCCGTCCTTCTTTAGAAAATTGTGCTGAAGACGTCTGAATCGTCTGTTGTATCTTCTTCAGGTGGTTGAAGGTGCATCATTTCTGCCAGATGTGGAGATGCTGGATACGTACAACTGTGATTTTTGTGTTCATGGAGGTTGGTTTGGTCTGGTATACATAAGAATGGATTCTCATTTAGCTCGATGATGTTGCTGCTGATGATGATGATCATGATGATTATTATGACGACGATGATGATAGCGATGATGATGATGATGATGATGATGATGATGACGACGATGACGATGATGATGATGAGGTAGAGGAGGAGGATAATGATGATGATGATCATGACGATGAGAACGAGGAGGAGAGGAGGATTATGATGACGACGATGATGGTGATGATAACGATGGTGATGATGACAATGATGATTATAATGACGAATGGTGATGATAACGATGGTGATCATCACAATGATGATTACAGCGACAATGGTGGTTGGTTACCTGTACTGTCTTAACCTATTTATTTTCTCTCTTGCAGCATTTCATGTATTTAAAACAAACAACATTGTTGTTGTTCAGATGACAAATCCTTCAACGCAGATGGTGGCGATTCGTATCGTCTGCTTAAAGCTGCTGGAAGATACAGGTGAACCAATTAATCATCAGATCTCTGGAGACTGGAGTTCTTAACAAAAGGATATACACTTTGTACAATAATATTTATTACATGAATTTCTGTTTCGGGAACATGAACTGCACGTAGCTACCTATTATGTAGCTCCATTAAGTGCTTTAGGTGAGGTTCATGTGAGGCGCTATATTATAATGGCAACATACATACATATATACATTTTTCGTATCGCATCCTATCTTTGGATTTATATAGCGCCTCTCACTGACATACATACGTACTATACTGATGATGTACAGTCAATGAACTCAGAGTAGTCGAGTTAGCTAAGGGATCGGAAATCACTGGTCCCAGTGGACCGCTGTGCACACCAAAAAGCACAAAAAATTGTCATGGCCACTCTTCTCTGACTGCGATTCAAGTGATGATGCCAGATCGTTCAATAAATAGCATCGTCAGTAGCGAGCTACTTTTATGATACTTTACCCACGGTCAATGGCACTTCACAATCAAGACGAAGAATTGACCATTGTTTCATGAATTTCTACTTTAGGCAGTGCGAAAATATGCCGAAAATTTCCGCTACAGGCATCACAGCGATCACATTTCGTCTACCTCATGTAAAGTGCCAATTCATTTGACACGGTACCTTATATATCTTTTAGTAACAGAATTAATGATTATTGTAACATAAATTTCTTCTTTAGGGAGTGTAAAAGAACGCCAGGAATCTCAACCACAGACATCATAAAAAGGTAGGATGGCTATTTAAAAAAATGCTCTCGCACATATTATGTCGTATAGAAACAGAAGGAAATATTTACGCAGTCAGTCTCAACTGATGCAGTTCCTGGCACCACCGACTTCTAGACTTAAAAATACATCATCAATCACCATTGAATTTCCTCTGGATATACTTGGATTACTAACGACACCGTGTGATAGCAAGGATCATTATCGTCGCCCTTCTCCCTTAACCAGGCTTGGGACTGGCACTGTAAGAGTGCGAACAGTGACGGAGTTAATCTCATGCTTACTGCGTCTTGAATTGTAATTCCAGAATTGTGATGCTGATTTCTGAAACACCGCCAGATGCTACAGATCCTACTGATTCACAACTGTGTGTAAAAACCAGCATCAGCAATCAGGTATCCACTGTTACAAAAGCCAACGGATATCAGAGTTGTTAATGTTTTTATTAACTTCTTCTTGAAGCGATGTTAGACTCTATAGCGTTGATAATCGTTGACGCATCAAACCTTAATTACGTTCACCTGTTTGGGACTGGCACAGCTCTCTGCATTCCGTCTTGTCATGGTATTCAAATAAGTTTTCGATTATTTGGTGGTGTCATGATAGAAACTCTGGAATTTTCTTTTCTTATCACACCAGCTCCCAGTTTTATACATTCTTTTCATCAATTAATCCACCTTCTATAGTTCAATTAATGTCGGAGTATTGAATCTTCGGACTATCGAACCTTCGGATTGTCGAACCTTCGGATTGTCGAGCGGACACCTTATTATTCTGATAATTCTGTAGGTTCCATGTTCCGCCATCTCAGCATCAGATGCCAGTACCTGGTGTTTCTTGCCTACATCGAAATTCATCGCTTCATTTGCATCGGGCATCGAACCCAAATCCACAGATCGTGTAGTTTATGTTGCCGGAGATTTTGATCTCTTTCGTATCTTTTTTCATTCAAAGTCATAAGTCAAAAATAGTAATTATTACAATTGTTCTTACTTAGATTACTTTTAATAAACTATAACAGCCACTATTATTAACAGGCTCTGTTATGATCATTAATATAACATAAATAATTTTTAGTATTATTACAGTAATATTTTTGGGTTTTTTAAATTTACATATGGGCCTATATAACTAAAGCAGTTACTATTTATTAATAAGCTATATTATGTTCATTATTAGGCCTATTATTCCATATTATTTTTACCTTTGTCTGGGATAATATAATTTATTTCTATGACGTTAAAAATGACACAATGATAAGAGACTGTCAGTTAGGCAATTTGTGCCATATGAAGAACGTGTTTTGTATTTGTCAGACGGCTAATCGTTTCCACTTGGGATAAAACGTGCCCCTCGAGACTTATTTTAATCTACCACTTATGAATAGCGCTGGAAAAGAGCCACTTTAAGAATCGCTATTACTGAAAAAGAAGCGCTATATAAATTCTTCAATACGATACAATTATTTGGCTCTTTCGTCCACGCAATAAGAAAAATTATCTACGGTCACTAGAATTGCAAGTAGAATTTGATCTGGTGAGAAATTAGTCTAGTTTTCACTTCCACGTCGGATTGCATTTTTGAGTGACCGGTCGCACCAAATCGGTCATCGTCTGTGAAACTCTGCCAGAACGACTTTACTTCTTAATGCTTCAGTAAAGACACTGGATATCTGGAGTTCTTGGAAAAAGCTCGGAAGGAAGGTGATTACCTTCTCGTAGGAGTACATTCTGATGACGTAAGTAGCGAACTGAGATGTTAGCTCTGCTTTGTTTTATTACTAATGCATGTGCGCCGATAGCTGTGGCTGCAATATTAATGACAGTATTAGTAGCAGCAGTAGAATCAGTAATGAATATAGTGGTTGCAGCAGTATCAGTGGAAATATTGTGGTGGTGGTATTTGTAGTGGAAGGGAAAGTAGTGGTGGTGAAAGTGGTTGTAGTAGGCCTATATGGTAGTGGTAGTAGTAGTAGTAGTAGTAGTAGTAGTAGTAGTAGTAGTAGTAGTAGTGGTAGTGGGGGAAGTATATTGGGATTAGTAGCGGTTTCAGTGGTTGTCATGATAGTAGTATCGGGGATCTTTTGCGAATCGAGTAACCATGCTAAATACTAAAATAATGGTGCTAAATGGTAGCATCTGATACTCCAGTACATGAATACCTCTACTAAATAATAATAAATTATAAGGCATTAAGTAATGGATTTATGATGGCAATTGAGTTACTGAGCAAAAGAGGTACTTGTATATGTTTAGTATATTGGCTTAATGGCTCTTAAAATTTGATTTTTTTACTTTCGTATAGGTCGTGAGAAGCTACCGAGGCTCTCCATTTCCCGCGATGACGTTGTTGGAACGAACCCTAAACATCCTTGCATGCCAAGTAAGCAGCGTCTGTTGCAATTAACTATTAATTAATTTTCAATGAAATCATTAATTATAATGGTAATCAATTTTTTGGCGTCGTGATCAGTTGCCTCGTCCTACAGAGTGCGGCGCATAATAGGAGTTGACGCTGTATTGTCTTTCGTATGCATTGTTTAATTTTTCATTGTCCAACTCTTCAGCACGTGTCTGAGGTCGTTGTCGGGGCTCCATTGACAGTCAATTCACAGATGATCGACATATTTCGAGTCGACGTCGTCTGCCACTGCAGCTCAATGCTATCAGAAAATATCCCTCAGTCGACAGTTTACGCTGTAAGTAAATGCTAGTTTCTTTCACGTAAATTAACCTGTGTACTTGCTCTCAGAAATACTAAAAACAGTCCTATAACTTAGAACCTATTTAGTTCTACCCAAATTATTTTTGCCTTTCCTTCAGATGATATTGTGGCGATCTTAATCCTTCAAACTCCAAATTTCTATGGCACCGAAAAATGCCCCTAAGTGAACAGTCATTGCTGTAAGTAATTAGTGCATAAAAGTTTCTTTCACGTTTATTGGCCTGTGAACTTGCTCTCAGAAGTACAAAAACAGTAGGCCTTCGTTCTATCGTTAGCGCTGAACAGTTGTTAGCGAAGGACTTGCCCAAGGTCCATACACAGTAGCCGTTCAGAGGGGGGCTCAACCTGTACCAATATGTCCCACATTGCATATGTTTAGTTATTAAGTTAAGGACTTCAGGTGCATTCTGCTACCTAGGCTGTTAGATTAGAATTGGTTATATAATTTATACGTGGTTGGTTCTGTTTTTTCTGTCAAGGAACCTATGAATCAGGGCAAATTTAAGTTGCTTGATCTCACGTCAGATGTCTCCACGGTCGCCATTGTTAACCGAATACGAAACAAGAGGTTAGAACTCTTCGTTTCTCTTTTGTACGACTCTCTGATAAGGTCAAAGGTCATGTCTGCTAATTGGCTTACATCCAATTAAGTGTAGCGATGTTCTCGCTAATTTCTATAATTTTGCGCTTAAGGTAAATGCCTACGAAAAAGTTTAAGATGGCGACAAAATTTGCTACGTTAATAATTGTAATAAATAGTTTGCTTAGCGTGGCTGAAACGTTTTTGACTAATTAAAATAATTACTGACTCCGCGACTATATTTATAACAGCTTTTCACACTTAATTAGCAGATATCAAATCAATCGAACTTAATGAATTAATCAAAATTAGACTTAAGAGATTCTTAAAATCAGTTTACCATCCCTAATGTATATATATAATATATATAGTCTTTTCCGTAATGGCCTCCTAGTTAAGCACTACATTTGGCATTAATTTTGCTTTCCTGAATCATTTTCTAGGTCTGAATACGAAAGGAAGGGGAAAACTGGCGGACATTTGCCAATCAGTGTTGAACTTAATAGTTAGCTGTGTTTTCTTGCTTGCGTCGATGACTCCTGGCGCCACTAGTCGACATCATTCGCCAGACGAAGCTTCGCAGAGACCATGACTAGTATAGTCATTTGATTGAAATGAAGTTTGTACAGACTGAAGCAGCCTCTGATGACTTAGGAAGTGGAATTCCATCCAGTCAAATCTCTTGACTTCGGCCTCATACATGATTGTGTCTTGAGTGCATTGTTTTTTCCAGTTAGCTGTTTTGCTGAAATGGCATAAAATTATAGGCTTTACTTTTATGTATTTGTAATTTCGTATGCAGATGTGGGATATGCACACACACACACACACACACACACACACACACACACACACACACACACACACACACACACACACACCTATGTATTCTTTTATATTATTCCATTGTAAGCCTGTATGTATATATATATATACATGTATGTGCATATGTATATAACTATATAAAATATTATATACATCAATGTATATATATGTATGCATAATTACAGGAGTATACATAAGCATGCATGTATATAAATATATTATTAGGCCTGTGCCAATAGGCCCACCGACAATTTCAAATGTGCACAAGCGTTTTAGTTCAGTAAATTTCAGAAACTAATAGTCAATGTTTAGCCGCATATATCTGTGCATACTTCTGCCAGTCTGTGTAAACTGGGACTGGTTTAGTTTAACTAAACTTAGAATTAATACGACTGGCACTGCAATACCGTGGTCCAGGCAGTAGAGAGTTACTTCAGTCCACTCGCTATAGCAGCCGCATGGGCAGAAACAGATGTCACGTGAGCACTATTCGTATTTGGTCTGACCGCTACTATTCGGCCTGATACCGAATAACTATTTGGCCCAATATTCGGCTCCGAAGCGAATACGAAGCGAATAATCGGTACAGTCCTAATATACACATAAGTAGGCCTATAATTTATGTGCATTTTGCTTATTTGTCATAAAAACCGGAACAAACAGATATTTTCCTTCGTATGTGTAAAAGGAAGAGGAAGCGAACCAAAGGACGTATCGAGTGGATGATGGAGATGGAGGAGGAGGAGGAGGCCTGGAGGAGGGAAGGCTGAATAAAGCGCTTGTAAATGTGTCAACCGCCATCTATGGACCAAAGTTCTTCCTCTCAATCTCTCCCATTTCCCTTCTCTCTATAGTGGGGTGAGAGCCGGATTGATTGCGTGCCTTATCACCAGGTGTTTCTGTTTCCATCTATGCGTCTGCCTTCCTACCTGTCTGTTCGTCTATATGTCTCTGTCTTTCAGTCTGTATGTATGTATGTCTGTACATGTAGCGGTCTTCCTTTATATCTGCATGTATCGCTGTCTGTCTGCACGTGTCCGCCTGTCTGTCTGTCTGAGTCTCTGTCTGTCTGCCTATCTGACAGTCTGTGTGCATGCATCCGTCTGCGTGTCACTCTCTCTCTGTGTGTCATTTCTGTCTATCCGTCTGTTTATCTGTCTGTTGTTACGAATAACTGTCTGTCTGTCTTTCTCTTTTTCTTTGTCTGTTTGTCTGTCTGTCTGTTCCCTTCCTATCATCTACCATCTCTGGCTGTCTGTCTGTCTCGCTCTCTATTTCTGAGTGTGTGTGTTTCCACCCGTATGTCTGCTTCCTTCTATCCATCAACCACCTCTGGCTGGCTGTTCGCATGTCTGTCTCTCTTTCTGTGTCTCTCCGTGTGTCTCTCTTTCTCTGACTCTCTGTCTGTCTGTCTGTCTGTCTGCGTGTCTCTCTTTCTGTCTGTATGTCTTCTTGTGTCTTTTCTTCCGTCCATCTGTAGCAGTCTACCTACACCTGAGTTTTATTACCTTTCGGCTGTGAGTGCCACAAGAGCAGTCAGTCTGTTGATGATGATGGTCTGATGGGCCTGCGTGAGCCAGAATCATCGCCAAAGACCACTGTCTCCATCGCTGCGCATCTTCTTTAGGGAGACGGCGTTTATTCCAGTCACAGCCTCTGCAGCCGTCGTCTGTTGCCCTCTAGCGGCGACTACATACTTGGCGCACTATCATGTAAGTAGTGGACGAATCTCTCGTATGTGTGTATGTACGCGTGTGTGTTGGAATGACTCTGCGTATGTATGCATGCATGTATGTATGTATGTATGTATGTATGTATGTATGTATGTATGTATGTATGTATGTATGTGTGTATGTATGTATGTGTGTGTATGTATGCATGTATGTATGTATGTATGTATGTATGTATGTATGTATGTTTGTTTGTATGTCTGTCTGTATGTATGTGTGTGTGTGTATGTATGTATGTATGTATGTGTGTGTATGTATGTATGTATGTATGTGTGTGTGTATGTATGTTTGTATGTATGTGTGTATGTATGTATGTATGTATGTATGTATGTGTGTGTGTATGTATGTATGTATGTATGTATGTAAATATGTATGTATGTATGTATGTATGTGTGTGTGTATGTATGTATGTATGTATGTATGTGTGTGTGTATGTATGCATGCATGTATGTATGTATGTATGTATGTATGTATGTATGTATGTATGTATGTTTGTATGTTTGTATGTTTGTATGTATGTATGTTTGTATGTATGTATGTATGTGTGTGTGTATGTATGTATGTATGTATGTGTGTGTGTATGTATGTATGTATGTATGTATGTATGTATGTATGCATGCATGTGTATAATATTATAGAAGGGCACCTGATATAGCTCCTTTTCAGCACCTCGCAAAGCTCTGCTAAATCGATTACACGACTATAGCTATGCCGTCGTGACTTCGTCTGTTAATTGCATCGTATATGGCTTTGATTATAAATTCTGGGCTAATTGTCGTTTTCAACATAGTGACATTAACGTACGGTCTTTAATTGAGATCAAGAAGGATGCTTTAAGGCTAAATTTGTGTGTTGCTCTATCAAAGAACTTCTCAAAGGCGATATAATGTAACGTATACAGGCGTTTGTATATTGCTTTGGTTATTTTCTGGGTCGTATGATGTCTCATACAGTGCTTTGAACATTTTCACGTTTCTTTTAGTTTTACAGTAAGTAAGTACGCTTCGCTTGTGTCTGCAGGTGCTTGCTTCTGTCTTCACGACCGTTCGTCGCTTCTTTCGTCCATACATTTGTCCGTCCATCTATTCATCCGTCTATCCTTCCTACCTCCGTTACGTCATTTCCTCCTTCCTTCATTCATTCCTTATACTTCTCCTTTCTTCTCTCTTTCTTAATTCTCATTTTCTTCTTTCCTTTATCTTTCGTTTAATTTTCTCTCTCCATTCCTTCCTTCATTCTGTCAAGTCATTCCGGTATTCTTTCCTTCCTTTCTTTCCTTATTACTTCCTTCTTTCCTTTATCCTATCCCTCTTTCTTTTTCTCCTTACCTTCTTTCTTTACCTCCATCACTTCAATCTTTCCCCTTTTTCCTACCTTCCCTCCTCCTTTCCATCCTTCGTTCCTTCCTTCCTTCCTTCTTTCCTAGATTTCTTCCTTGCTCTATTCTTTCCCTCCTCCATTCCTTCCTTTCATCCTTCCTCCATTTCCTCCTTCCTTCCATTCATCCTTCTCTTGGTCCATCCACATCCAATTCCGTTCCATTTGGCCCTGTCAGATCCGCGAGTCTCACTCGGTCTGTGCAGTTCGTAACGGCCGTAATTTGTGAGGCGTTGTTTACCGAATCCGTCGGAACCGGGATTTCCTGATCCGGAACAAGTAGGTCCTCTGGGAAATGATTTAGGGGCCCACACGGTGCAGATGGTCGAGAGTAGAGGGAGGACTGACAGAGAAAACGGAGGCACAAATCGTCAATAACGGGCTCATAAGACAAAAACAGGAGATTAGACAGTATATGATACTAACGAACCTATAATCGGATCATCATTAGATTTCAGTAAGAGGAGCATTATGATTAGTAGGCCTTTATTAGACAGAAACATCTGCAAATAGAGAGACAGACAGACAGACAGACAGACAGAGAAGCAGTTAAAGAGATGGCGTGAACAGAGAGAGAGTCAGAGGATGAAAGAGAACCATTTTTAAAATTCGTATGAATTACATCAGTTACATTTTATACAAGCGATTAAGCTGAAGACATTAGCCCTTTTTTATTTTGGGTTGTATTTAGCGTTTTTCACTTAAGCATTAACATTATTATCTTATTATATGTATTAATGTAATATATGAGTTAACTGCCAGTCAGTAAACAAAGGAATGATCAATGGTTTGATTATTTATTTTTAGAGTTGTTGGGATTAGCCAGAATTAATGAGATGTCTAGAGCCCACTTTTCAAGCTCAGAATGTCAATGTACAAACTCATGAGTCTTTTTTAACTCCCTCGTCTGGCTTCGAGAATCGAGTATTGGTAGGATTTCCGGCTACAGCATAACTGTTGCCGGTACCAGTGTATATCCTCGCTGGCCAATAAGAATCCGTCCTTTGATTTGTCTTCCGTTGCTTAAACTCTCTAAATCGCTGCCTTGACACTTATCCGGTTCGTAGCTTCATCCCGTCTGGATTATACAGCAGCGCTCTCCAAAGGCGGCGATCTCGTTTAAGACGTGAGGGGACATCCAGTGAGAGGGGTAAGAAATGCGGGGGCGAACGTATAACGTGTTCCCTCTCTGTAAAAGGTGAGGAGGACTTGGAGTGAAGCAAAATTCAGTGTAAACATGTATAGTCCTAGTATGACGCAAGCAAAATCGAACGTTTCTGTGGAGCTGATTTATCGTATCATTGTAGACCAAGACTTTGTACGTCAAAATAATAGGCGTGGTATGACTCTAGGCCGGACCTTGAGATTTAGCAATCAAGAGCTATATAAACGAATCCATAACACGAAGAATCTGATGCAGAAGGTGGTTCAGATAAAGCTGCGGGCCGCGGCCATTTGACCACATATGCAGAAAGAATGACGATAGAAAGGTCAAGACAGTGAAGTTAGGCAGGATGGAGGGTTCAAAGAAACGAGGTCGTCTACACAGGGATCGAGTAGCTGGATGATATTGTTGACAGAGGCAAACGATGACTTCAGGAACTGACGCACTTGGCTTCGGACAGACAACAGTGGAAGAGCCTGACGAAAATGGCATCTGACATCTACGGACACTGTGCCTACGATGATGATGATGATGATGACGACGACGACGACGACGACGATGATGACGACGACGATGATGAGGACTGCAGGTCTGCACTCTTTTCTACGATTATTTCGCAACAAATTTATCGGGTCAGCTCTCTCGCCGTTCTCCTCTCGCCTGATTAGGGCGCAACGTCGTTTCGCATTAGATGTGCCGTTTACGTAACGTGCTAATTCAGGATATAAATTCGCGACATAATTATTAGCGTCATGATCGGTAAACAAACAGACTTCCTGTCACAAAGAGGCGTCGAGACGATACGCTTTTAACGGCGACGAAGCAGAGTGAACGAAAGCGTAATCTGACGATGGAGTTATTATTAAGTAGACTAAAATGTCAGTGTGTCGTATTTTATGATTTCGTCCGTATAAGGCGATCGTTGTCTGCATAGAGAAGAATGAAATGACATTCAACACTTCGTGGCACGTTGTATCCTCTTTGGCGGCGGCACGTCGTTAAGTGGTTAATGCGCAGGAACTACATGTAGGCATTTATCCTTTTACAGGGATGCGTCTTTTGACGGTCCTGTCCTTTTGCTGTTCCTGCGTTTTATGTTGCGCTTTAAATTAGGATAACTTAATTAAAATGTGGCCTAATGCATGTATGATAATTATCGATCTTTGCCTCCCGTCAAAACCGTTGTATACTGGTTTCATTCCAGATCCAAAAATGGAGTCTCATGGCCTACCTGCTTTATACTTCAGTTTTTTTATTTATAATGACTCACTGTGTTCACCAAAGAGCGGCTAGCAGCTAGTTTGATTAAAAATAGATAAATTTTATGTACCTTGTTATATATTATTGTTTTAATAGCCTAAATATTGTATTTGGTAGAGAGAAGAGCGAAGAGGAGAGACTGTCAGATTGAATTTTATAGCACACAGAATGAGAAAGCGTATTCCAAAGAGAGGAACCAATATTGAAGCAAAGGATCGAGACTGAGTCATGGCAGTCGTTCTAGAGCAGGGAACCATAAGGTCAAGTCTATAATTATACTGTTTGTTGGAGGAACGAAGTGGGCAGTCGGTGGAGTGAGGCAGAATTGTTCCGTCAAGCAGATATTTCGGAGCAAGGTTGTGTCGGGTCCCGCTGACGATGGTCCATCATCCTACGAGGAGGCTAGAGAGCGAACGGACTGCAGCGTTCATAGTGCTTCTTGTTTTGGCTCTCTGTCTCCTCCTAGGCAGGTTCGTACGTTCAATATCGCCATCCGTCACGTTTATCCGTTCTCTCTCCTTCAACTGGCTGTTACCGTCTTTCATCGGCAGGCCAATGACATCAGTCTCCCTGTCTTCTTCTTGTCTTTTTCATCCATTCATCCCTAAATCATAGTTCTTGGGAGGGACTCGTGTTGCCCGCTACGGTTTATCATCAGTCTGTTCAATAACTTCAATATAGACTTTCATTTATTTATATAATTATATTATGAAAGTATATAAGTGGCTCTGTGCTATAACATGACAATTCTTCAACTGCTTAGGGATATGGTTAATCTGAACAGAATTCAGGTATGGGTCACCTGAACCGTTCAGGCAGGGCAAACCTGAACAGTTCAGAGTATGAAATAATCGCAGAGCCTTTGTGCAGGACATGAGTCACATGATTCACCGTTCTTGTTGTTGTCGTGTTATAGTGAGATCCAACTCCAGGTGAAGATCACAGGAGATGCTTGGATCAGCCGAGATCGAAGAAGACATCGAAGAAGCAAGAGCAGCAGCAGTTTCCGAATTGGAGCCCCATCTGGCAGCGGAGGGTGACGGCGACGACGACGACGCAGGCGGAAGTGGGGCTGGACTGAGACGAGGAAAGGGGCGTGGAGGGGTAGGAGGGGGCGATGATCACGTGGGAGGGTCAAATCCACCGCTTAAGAACTGCTTCCGTCTGGTCCTTGTGGGGTCGTCGAAGGTCGGAAAGACTTCGATCGTGTCTCGCTTCCTCGATAACAAGTACGACGACAAATACACGCCGACCATTGAGAACTTCCACCGGAAGGTCTACCGGATCCGAGGAGAGTCCTATCGACTGGACATCCTCGACACTTCCGGGAACGATCCGTTTCCGGCGATGAGGAGACTATCGCTTATGACTGGTAGGTCATCGAGGAGGGGTTCGAATATCAGAGGGTGGCGGCGGGTGGTGTCGGTGGGTGTCCGGGTGTCAGTGGACGGGTGGTTTGGTTGAGTGATCTCGGTGCGTGGGTAGGTGGTTTGGCTGGGTTGTGTCGGTGGGTGGGTGGTCTCGGTTACTGGATTTTGAAGCTCGTCTAGATTTGTGATCTTGGTGGGTTATTTGGTTACTTGGTCTCTACTTGATACCGATGAGACAGTTGTCCGTGACAGGTAAATCGTCTAGGAATAAATCGGTCGGCATAAGGGATTCCAGATAGGGTGGGTCCAGAGGCAAATGCCTCCAATTTCAGGTATGGGGGAACATTTTTTTGCGTCTTAGCGGGGGTGGTGGTGGGGAATATCTTGTCTTCTTGGCACTTGGTACCGAGGGCTTGCCTCCATCACTCAGAGGGAATTGATACCCCTGGGTCGGCAGGTAGTCACGATATTGGCGGTCCCGGTCATTGGTCACTGGTAGGGTCCCGGTCATTGGTCATTGGTAGTTCGTCATGTTGGGTTATTTCTGATCTGTCACTCTCTGTATAAGTCCCTCTTTGGGAACATGTGGTCAATCTTGGGTTTGGCTGATCTCCGGTGAGTGTTTTTAGCAAATGGGTTGATAGGCGGAGGTATGCGCGGATGTCTGGATGAGCTGGACAAACGGACGGACAGACCAAGACGGTGACAGGTTGGTTACAGTTACATTGTTGTTACTGTTTAATGACGCTGTGTTATTTAATAAGATGATTTGCGTCGCCCTCCTTCTTTAAACAAACTTGTGGCTGGCGCTACCAAAGTACGGGCAGAGACGGACGATGGTTGGTTGGTTGGTTGGATGGATGGATGGATGGATGGATGGATGGATGGATGGATGGATGGATGGATGGATGGATGGATGGATGGATGGATGGAGGGATATATGCATTTATCTGTGTTGGTTGGCTTGGATAGTTAGATAATAATAATGCTCCGTCAATCCATCAATTGACGGAACATTGATAGGGTGATTAGGAAGACATTGCAAGGGAAAATGTATACGGAGGGCTTTGACAGGCAGACAGACAGACGCAGATAGACGGACAGACAGACGGACGAATAGAGAAGAAGATTAGTGCACATTCGGTGGATGTCTTATGAATTTTAGATAACGCAGACATAAGACACATGCACATACATCTACAGAGAGAGAGAGAGAGAGAGAGAGAGAGAGAGAGAGAGAGAGAGAGAGAGAGAGAGAGAGAGAGAGAGAGAGAGAGAGAGAGAGAGAGGAAGAGGGAGAGAGAGAGAGAAAGAGAGAGAGAGGGAGGAAGAGGGAGAGAGGAGACAGACAGACAGACAGAGAGACAGAGAGAGAGAGAGAAAAAAGACAGAGAGACAGAGACAGAGACTGAGAGAGAGAGACAGAGACAGAGAGAGAAAGACAGACAGAGACAGAGAGAGAGACAGAGAGAGACAGAAAAAAGACAGAGCGACAGAAACTGAGAGACTGAGAGAGAGACAGAGAGAGAGACAGACAGACATACAGAGAGAGACAGAGAGAGACAGAGAGAGAGACAGAGAGTGAGCGAGAGAGAGAGAGAGTTGCATTGGAGTACGTAAAGTAAGTAGCCGTGCGTATCAAAGGGAGCGCTATATAAGTTCATAGCTTACACAGCACACAGCGCAATTTGTGACAGCAAAGAGCGTTTCGCGGTGGGCGATAAAAGAGGACGATGACGACTAAGATCGAGAGTCCGGAAGTCATTTGTCATTGGAACTTCAACGGAACTGCTTCCGGTGGACGTAATAAACACAACGAGAGATATATGAAACATGTCCATATCATGTTCAATATATATATATACATATATATATAATATATATATACGTGTTATCTGTACATGCAAACATTCATATTGCGCATTTTATAGCTTTAAGAGGCTCAGGATCATGGTTATTCAACTGTTACGGATCTCTAAAGGACATGTGCTACAAAGATAAGTTGTAGGGAATATATCTCTATCGCCTTTAATGGTTCTATTTTCTGAGGAAGATTGTCCCAGATGGACGGGCCAGGTCACATTGTATCTTAATCTGTAGTACGGTAGAGCGGAAACGTCAGGTCCCCAAGGGCATGAGAACGCGCTGTCTGTCCACCGGGTTTTGAGATGGTAGCAATTAAGAGGTCACAGAAGCATCTTAGGATCATTACGAATAGTCAGAGGAGAACCATTTATGGAAGACCCCCGTGCATTCATGTAACCATCTCTCCTCAACAGAAAGCTTATGCGTAAACACACACACACACACACACACACACACAGACATACGAGTACACATATATTAAGCATACATCCGAATACAGGGAACATATGCACACATACGTATACAGACATATGATTCAGACATACACGCATGCATATCGTATCTTTAGATTTATATAGCGCCTTTCACACATACATGTCATACATATATACATACATACATAAACACATACATACATACACATATACATACATACATACATACATACATAAATACATTCATCCATACATACACACATACATACATACATTCATACATACATACATACATACATTCATACATACATACACACATACATACATACATTCATACATACATACATACATACATTCATACATACATACATACATACATTCATACATACATACATTCATACACACATACATACACATATACATACATACATACATACATACATACATAAATACATTCATACATACATACATACATACATTCATACACACATACATACACATATACATACATACATACATACATACATACATAAATACATTCATACATACATACATACATACATTCATACATACATACATACATACATACATACATACATACATACATTCATACATACATACATACATACATACATACATACATACATACATTCATACATACATACGTACGTATGTACATACGTATACGTGCGTAGGCCTACGTATATGCAATTAAAAACTTAACGAGAGGCTTAAATGATAAACTCCAAGCGCAGTTATACAACAGAATAGAATTAATAATTAATTAACTTTGAGACAGAATTGAAATTAATACCATGATGTCTTCAATGCAGTCACGATCGAGCAAACAAAAATTTAGATCCATATGGTTCCACAGCCAAAAAAGACTGGGAACGCTGATCTACGCAACAGCATTCGTGAAGAAGGATTGTCCACTGTCCACTCCAGTCCTATTGTATTGTATTTAAGCATTTCTAAAGCGCCTTTAATAAGTCAGTGCGAATGGCCCCGAGAAAAGAAGTAGGTTTTGAGAGAAGCAATGTAATGTGATGAAGCTTTTATATAGCGCTCCTTCAAGATATCTACTCAGAGGCGCACACTGCGCTGGGCTAAATGATGTTGAAGTCATGTTGATAGAGTAAAATACAACTGTTGGCAAAACTATGCACAGTAAGCTGAAAAGAGTCATCAATGGTGGGCCCACGCACAAGCGTGGAACCAACCAACGGATTCCCATAGGCAGCAACTGACAGATGGCGTGGATGTCCAGAGTCACTTTGCCAAGTGGTAGCAATGCTATCCCAGTTGATGAGACAAAAGCATCGCAGTCTTCTGTTGATAGCTTTCCAAGGAATGGTATAGTGCTTGTGCACTATGGTCACTGGACCTTTTGGGAGGCGGCAATTTCTGCTTTATTGGCTCCGTGGAGTCGTTGTCACGTGATCGCCTGCGACGAGGAATGACGAACTGCGCCGAGAAGGACCGAAGAGGAGACGGAGGCTGTGATGGCAGCTGCTGTATACGCGGAAAGCGGCGACGTTAAGGGGTGTGAGCCGATGGCAACTGGAGGGACGCATCGAGTGTCTAGTGCAGGGATAGCGCGATGCTTATACAGGGGTGATGGGTATATGTCAGGATACAATTAGCGATGGTGGTAGAGAATGAGAGAGGGAGGAAGTGAGGTAAGGAAGGATGGATGGATGGATGGATGGAGGGAGGGAGGGAGGGAGGTAGTATATGTCAGGATACATGGAACGATGGTGGGAAAAATTAGAGAGGAGAAAGGGAGGAGTGAGATGGTAGGAGAAAAGGAGAGAGGAAGAGAGTGAAGAGTGAGAGCGGGATGGGAAGGCAGGATGAGAGGGTGGAGGGAGTGAGTATAAGTCAGGTAACACGGAGCTATGGTGGGAGATAAGGAGACAGGGTGAAAGTGAGGAGTGACAACAGGATTAAAGGGTAGGGTGGATGGGTGGAGGGAGGGAGTGAATGGAGACACCTATAAAACGCGGCGAATTTTCGTTCACACAATTCGTGGCCTCCAATTGCCACGTACCGAGCAAAATGAGCAACAGCAAACGAGCAACGTTGCTTGTTGCTCATCGGAGCTGCTCGTCACGTGTGTCTCTCATCTCGCCTCCAATCGAGTGACTGCTGCTGAGGACGAAAATAGCCCACCGTTCCCGACATGCACTGCGCGCCTCCTCATCACGATTCCCGTCATGTAGCGCGAGAACGCCGGAGGAGGAGAAGGGGAGGTCACGTGACGCTACTGAAGGAAAATGAGCGGATTAATGAGTCGTTGATTGAGTGATAGGATTGAAGTATATGCAGAAAAGGGTGACATAGATGCTGGACAAGGAAGAGACACGAGGCAGCTGAACAAACAAAACGTACACGTTCGCTGAATGAGTCTTCAAGCATATAATTATATAGGTGTGTGTGTGCGTGTGTGTGTGTGCGTGTGTGTGTGTGTGTGTGTGTGTCTGTATCATTGTATGTGTGTGCGTGTGTGCAGCATGTGTGTTCTGGTAAGAACATGGCCAAAGTTAGATCCATGTGATGAGAATTTTGATAAATTTTGATCGTTTTCGGAGTATCTGACTTCGAAGAGAGGACTCTCTTCATATGTTTTCCTTTTCCTCCTCCTTCTTCATCATCTTTTTTCTTCATCTTCTCCTTTGTCTTCTTCTTCTTCTACTTCTTATCCTCTTCCTCCTACCTCTTCTTTTGAGTTTTGACAGGTAGTAGAATAGCTCAGCATTTAGTGATCGTTATAGCCTAATACTTATCTGTACTGAAATCACTCAAGTCAGTCATAATATCAACGTAGTCTCAGATGCGTTGCTGATCCTTCTGGTCACAATATACAACAGACTTCCTCATTCAGCACAACGGTAATTGTTTTACCAGGCTCCAGGAGCAGAGATGTAGGGAAAGAGACGGGAATTATAGACAGCTGTCTACAAAGAGCTAGAGACAGGCATAGAGGCATGCAGGAACGGAACCATGGAGAGAGTGAAAGAGCCAGAGAGGGAGGCAGAGAGGGAGGCAGAGAGGGAGGCAGAGAGGCATGCCGGAGGTGGAGCTAGGGAGAGAGTTAGAGAGGGAGGGAGGGAGGGATGGAATCAGAGTGGGTTGGGAGAGAGGCATATAGAAGCAGAGAGGGAGAGGAGGAGGGAGACAGAGAGGGTTGATCGTCGCAGTCTCAGTTGCCAAATGGACGTCGTCGGTTTCGTCGTAAAATCGGGTTTTAGTCGGACAAAGAGATGGACTCGTCTTTCTTCATATACATTGATGTGCATTAGGAACCTAAATACAGCCAACCACCCTTCCCCCCTTCCCTTCCCACTCTCTCTCCCTTTCCGCTGGATATATATACATATATATATATAATTAAACATATATATGTGTATATATATTCAGAAGGTAGGCAGAGAAGCTGTAGGCCTATGTAAGTATATATATATATATCAATACGTACATTATACATATGTCGGTATATATATATATATATTATAAATATATTGATCAACGAACGAACCGCCCTTGTACTCTGGTACACGTGACTATCCCTGAGCCAATCATAGCTCAATATCTGAGCATAGCCGCGAGTGAGTGAGTGGGTGAGTGGGTGAGTGAGTAAGATGACGGGGTCGTTTTGGCGTTGCTAAAAGCCTCTCTGTATGACGGTCTCGATGACATCATTGCCGTCGTTCACAGGGCACCAGTCTGCTGGCAAAAGACGGTGGCTAGGTGACCGGCGCGTCGACTTTGCTCTCATCAGAGACGACGTCTTTGGATAAGATTATTAGAGATCTGACGCTCCTAAGACTATGTTCACTGCGTCTGTTAAGTTTCCTTTCATGTGTCATTTCCTTCCGTTTCTTGGTGCCTTTTCACTTGCGCGCTTCCGTTCGTCTGTCTGTCTATATATCTGTATGTGTGTCGCAGCTCATCTGTCTGTCTGTATGTATGTGTGTATGTATGTATGTATGTCTGTATGTATGTATGTATGTATGTATGTATGTATGTATGTATGTATGTATGTATGTATGTATGTATGTATGTATGTATGTATGTATGTATGTATGTAAGTGTGTATGTATGTATGTATGTATGTATGTATGTATGTATGTATGTATGTATGTATGTATGTATGTATGTATGTATGTATGTATGTATGTATGTCTGTCTGTCTGTCTGTCTGTATGTATGTATGTATGTATGTATGTATGTATGTAAGTGTGTATGTATGTATGTATGTATGTATGTATGTATGTATGTATGTATGTATGTATGTATGTCTGTCTGTCTGTCTGTCTGTATGTATGTATGTATGTATGTATGTATGTATGTAAGTGTGTATGTATGTATGTATGTATGTATGTATGTATGCATGCATGCATGTATGTATGTATGTATGTTTTTCAACACACTTCCTTAATGACTTGACCCATATTTGACCAACGGTGCTGACTTCATAATCAGGTCAACGGCAGAGTGCAACCTGGACGTCAATTGCGCACTAATTTTGTTGCCCTCCGGAGGGCTGTGGGCGGATTATACTGATGTCCTGTAGACCTCTATTTATATTTGATGATGTAGCGCCTGTTGCAGCAGCCGCTGATGCGGGGAGGCTCTTTGTTTTCGCGCCTTTAAAAGGTCAGGATGTCAGACGACACATCAAGAAATCTGTAGGCCTTTGTGTCTGACTGCGCGTCTGTCTGTCTGCCTGTGTGTTCGTTTTATTTCGTTCGTGTGTATGCGGGTGTACGTATATTTGTTTCTTTGTGCGTGTGCGCACGTGTGTGTGTGGACAGATGTTGGTGGAATTGCTTTACACGGTCAATTGCTTGCAAATCGTCCTTTTCTGTTAGGATCAAAAAAAATTATTTATGTGGCGGCTTTAGGAAATTGACAATGAAGCCAAGACAGAATGGAGGAAGTCGAGGAGCTGAGAAAGAGAAGAGAAGAAAATGAAAAGACTGACTGACCGATTGACCGACCGACTGACTGACCGATTGACCGACCGACCGACTGTCAGTGACTGATACAAGGAGACACTATCTCTCTCTGAAGTTTATATTGTACCTGTATATACCAGGTGTAGAAACCATATTATCGTTCGGCTCTATAGAAACTTGTTGAGATTGCCTTGTTTTAAGAGATATACATGCAGCGGGGCATGGCTAGAGCGTTCGCCTACTAACACGAACTACTCCTCCTACTTCCTCCTCCTCCTGCTCTGAGACGGTACTGTGCATAGGGCGTGAGAATCTTGAGCAGGTCATTCATTGTTCAGCGCCATCGACTGATACTTTCTGACAATGGCGCTCAATAAACTCGTATTGGAGGCGATAGATCAACCCCCGAGAAATAGAGGCAGGTACGGACGTGGAAAGAGAACATATGTGAGACGAAATTCATTGGAAATAATTATCAAGGGTCTCGAGTCATCGGTAGCTGGGGAAGCAGCGGATGTTAGTCGTTGGGCTTATCTCAACCGTTGGCGCCACTCGATCGCGTCTCAGCCGCTGTCTCCGTCAGCTGACTTGAGCCGCCGCCGGCAGCTGATTCCCACCTGATAATTGCAGACGAAGGATGGTGAAGAGATGTCGAACAATATGCTGATGTAGCTAAACCGCTTCCTCCCTCTGCAGCCGCACAAGATGTTCTTAATTGCTCAGTCACCTGCAGCAGTAGCCAAATCCGACACGAACGCCAAATAACACAACCCAGTGAAGCGATGCTGAGATGCCGACCATATCAAGCCCTGAGGATATCGCCTCACGCAACGAAAAACATGCCTTCGCCTGCCTGTCTATACACACATGCAGATTACAAGCATATATATATATACACATATATATATACACATATGTATATATGTTATATATATACATAATATATAGACGTACAGTTATATATTGTCTCCAGGAAAAAACGACTCCCTAGGCCCAATGATGACACGAAAATAAGTAGTAAATATTCGTCGGTTTTTTAAAATTCCAAACCCGTTCTAATCTAGACAATTGATCTGTTGATGTCAGCAAATACTTATAAATCAGATTCGTCATCAGTAATAATCAGGGTTTAAAGTGGGTGGAAACGCGTGGGAACAGAACGACCCACTGCTCTCGAAATCCCGTTTGCGCTTCCACTCCTCACAATGCATTGGAACAACGCATGTGTCCCAATAAAACTCTTCTTCGGAACGTCCGTTCGGCAAACTCCGCCACTGGTAGTACTCGGCCAGTGCCAGTCCAAATTAAGCCTGGATAAAGAAGGAGGGCGACGCTAATGGTCTTTGTTACCACACAGTGTCGTTAAACTGCAGCTACCACCACCTCCGTTCGACAACTACGTCATGACTCTTAATTAGAATTACTTATTACAGTGTGTTTGCTGTCCGCTTGTAAGCAGCTTTACACTAACGACATGCATAAGGCCTTAAACCGGGTGTGCTAAAAATTAACGGATCACTATAATATTGGGGAGGGCAGGGAATGAGGAGGAGTGGTGGAGAACGGAAAATGGGTGAGGATTAGAACGGAGGGAAGGGCTAATGAGGCTGGGAGTAATAAGCGAGGAGCATGCATGGAAGTGGGACGAAGTGTTGAAATCGGAGAGGTTGGGCCCCGTGGTTTATGCGATAATGTGATTTCGCATATTTTTGCATAAATTGGCGGTTTTCGCATAAATTTTTAATGGAAAGTTTTCGAAAATTATTGCATAAAGTTAAGAAACTTCGGTCAGTATCAACTATAATTGGCTTGTCCATGCTGTTATTAGCCTATAGGGGCTATAGTCTATAGTTTACCGACCAAACGACGTAATTGTTTATGGCTAGGATGAGTGGTTTATACGAATCCGCGATTTCGCATAATTTACGAACATTTTTCGCATAATCCACGGGGGCCTAAGGAGAGGATGGGCTGGTGAGGAATGAATGAGAGGGAGGTGGAGAAAAATTGTGAGGGTAGTGAAGGGGAGGAGGGAAAGATGAGGGGATTAGCATGGGAATTGAATGAGAATACAATGGATAGAGGATCCTTGAGAAGAGAAGGAAAGAGGAGGGGACGAGGAAGAGGCAGAAGTTTTGGCCTACTATCTCTGAAGTCAGGTAGGCCCTACTGTGGCCATCACATATTGCATTGTATTGAATTTAAATATCTTTATTTATATAGCGCCTCTCTCAGCGCACACCAATCGCTTCCAGATAAAAGAAAGGAGAAATGACGTCTTGAGAAAGGATGGAAACAGGCACTGTATTGTAACCCCATGAAATACCTATACGGAATAAAGTTCCTCTAGTATTAATCGCTATCTTTGTCCATCAATGATTATTGTTGGACAGGAAAAAAACGAAGCAATTGAAACGTCAAAACGGAAGTTCTGCAAAAGTTGGGAGCCGGGGAACCGCTACAAACTCCTCCTCAAATGCAAGTGCATTTACTGGACCATAGGGCCTATCCTCAGAATGTGTAGCTATCAACCCGTCCACTCCCAATTATGATATACACGCGTCGAAATACTTATAAAGTATCCTATCATTATCTCTTTAAATAAAGGTGTCTAAGAGTATAATTACATTAATCAACTGTCAGCTGCGCCTTATTTTTGGTAATCAATTATTGGACTTAAAGGAAAGTAGTTTTATTTACTCACTAAACAACAGTGTTAAATGGTAAATAGGCTAAGGTAATAATAGCAATCATAATTATTATTGTAAATTCAATAAGTACATGTACGATGCCACCTAGCGATTCGTGCGCGCGAAACTCTCAAAGGAGTGTATAATTATAGATTTTATTAAGATTAATATTTCACATCACTAATCGCACAGAAAAGAATGCAGTTTCGTTTAGTCAAGAAATGAATACATGACATAAGTTGGCCACCATAATAATACCAATTATTATTTTTAATTTCAAATACGTACTGCGCTCCTACCGATTGAGAGGCGCATTCCCATCTGTACAATACATTGGACTTCAGCATTCTCTTTCGCTTTTCTCAAAACTTCACCTTATGACTTCAAGGGAAGCTTTAAAAATGACAAATGAAGTGTAGAATAAAATATTGAATAATTGTGGGTCACAGCGTATACAATTATTGTCTAGGTAGAACAATGGGGTCTACATAGATCCTAGCTGTCCTGGATGGTCCTGTCTCCAAACATCGAGTCAACTCGAACTTTGGAGATCCCACTTCTCACCCAAACCACTTTAACCACGTGTACTGGTAATAATAATAATAATAATAATAATAATAATAATAATAATAATAATAATAAGCTCTTGTACAGTCTGCGCACAGCCGTCTGCGCTGATTGCCCGGGCTTGGCTCGGTTTGATCAACTGCTGAGAGAAGGACTGTCAACCATTTTAAATGTGGACCTTGACGATGACCGCTGGCTCCAGGCTTCTTTGCCGGTGAGAGATGGTGGTCTGGGAGTTCGTTGTGCATCTACGCTGGCACTTTCTGCCTTTCTGGCTTCTGCTGCTAGTACAAGCGAACTCCAGGCATGCATCCTACCAACAGAGTCTGCTGAGGAACCATATGAACTTGCGAGTTCAGCACTCAACGCTTGGAAGACCCTGACAGATGCAGAACCACCAACAGGAGCAGCAAGTTATCGCCAGAAAGAATGGGACCTCCGATTCACAGACAAGGCATGGAAAGGTCTGCTGGATTCCAATAACAATCCATGCGACCGTGCTCGCCTGCTGGCCTCACGAGCACCTCATTCTGGAGACTGGATGCTAGCGCCCCCTGTGACTGCCCTAGGCCTGCGCCTCTCAAACGAGGATGTACGACTGGCAGCCGGGTTGAGGCTAGGAACGACGCTCTGCGAGCCACATTTGTGTCACCAATGTCAAGAGAGCGTCGACGCAAAAGGGCTCCATGGACTAATTTGTAGAAGAGGCAGCGGAAAACATCAACGACATAGCATGTTGAACGATGTCATCTGGAGAGCTCTTGGCAGGGCGAAGGTTCCAGCGCAAAAGGAACCTCTCGGCTTGCTAAGAGAAGATGGAAAGCGACCGGACGGCGTCACGCTCATTCCTTGGACACGTGGTCGATGTCTGGCATGGGATGTGACAGTGCCCGACACCTACGCCAAGTCACATCTTGTCGACACATCTATCAGAGCTGGCGAAGCAGCCGAACGCGCAGCTAAGACGAAGAGGGCCAAGTATCCCACCATAACCAACACCCACGACTTCGTAGCCCTCTCCTTGGAATCCGGCGGCGCTTGGAGCAGTGAAGGACTGCAGTTCATCTCAGAGTTGGGTAGTCGAACGAGTGCTGTAACCCACGATCCAATGGAGACGTCATTTCTGTTCCAACGTATCTCGGTTGTTCTTCAGCGTGGGAACGCCGCCTGCCTCTTCGGGACATTGCCAACACTCACTTAGCTCATCATGGGCGATAATAGCATAATGTGAAACATATATAATAATAATAACAATAATAATAATAATAATAATAATAATAATAATAATAATAATAATAAGAAGAAGAAGAAGAAGAATCTACTATAAGATGATAATAATAATATTAGTAGTGATAATAATGGAAAAATAATAATAATACGCTGTTTAATTTCAAACTGACAAACCGCAGCATGATTGCAAATTATCATACAGGCCTACGTCTAAGAAACTCAATGATTCAACTTTGAACGGATGATGACAAGTTATTTATTTAACTTCTATTAACAAAATATATTTTTCATCTATAAAACTTATATTTAAGCATGAATTATTTTTCATCAATTCAAATTCTCTGTAAATAATAATAATAATAATAATAATAATAATAATAATAATAATAATAATAATAATAATAATAATCTATTATTGCTGCTATTATTTTATTTTTTATTAATAATAATAAGCAGAAGAATAGATAATATATAAAAATAACAATTAGGCTATAGCAAGTAAAAACAGCTGCAAATTGATAATAAAATTTTAATAATTGCAGCAATAGCAATGATAATAATAGATTATTTAAAATGTCAAGTTATACTCATGAAAACAATGATGACGATGATGACGAAGGCGATGATTTTGACGACGACGACGTTGATGGTTATGACGATAAACAGCCGCTTTGCGAGATTAGCACCGCTGATTACATTTGTCTCCCTGGCGTGGTTTTTTCTAAGATTTACGTTACATTACATTGGTATCGCTGCTGCCGCAGGCGACCTCTTCATCATCGTCTACAGCATCGACAACCGCGAGAGCTTCGAAGAGGCTCAGCGCCTCCAGCAGCAGATCTTCGACTACAAGGGTCGCAGCACGAGCGGCGGCACGGGCGGACCAGGAGGAGGACCAGGAGGCCTTGGGGGTGTCATCGGCGCCGGAGGAGCAGGCGGCCCGAGCAGCTGGCGCAAGAGGAAGCCCTACGTCCCGATGGTCATCGCCGGCAACAAGTGTGAGATGCGGACGGGGTCGGAGGCGCTGTCGTCCCCTCGCAGGGAGGTCGAGACCTGGGAGCTGATGCGGCTGGCAGAGAGCAGGCCGAGCGTCGGCTGCCTCGAGACGTCGGCCAAGCGAAACGTCAACATAGAAGAGATCTTCCTCAAGCTGTTCATGCTCGCCAGGCTGCCTACGGAGATGACGCCGTCGCTGCACCGGAAGGTCACTCCGTCCTTCGTCGTGACGTCGAGTCCGCGGGGGTCGAGGCGGAGGATGACCCTACGCAGGCGACTGAGCGACGCCTGTGGGGCCGTGGCCTTAGACGTGCGAAGGCCGAGCATAAGGACGGACCTTCTTATCGTCAAGGCCAAGCAGCAGATGGAGGAAACGGAGAAGGAGATTCGGAAGAGGGAAAAGAAGAAGAGGTGTACGATCCAGTGACGCCTAGGATAAAACATCTCTCATATATGTTGCTTCTGACGCCAGTCATGTCGTCGACTCTTAGCCACGAGAGGAGTTCTTCATATAAAGGAGCTAGACAAATAGTCAGATCCATACCTTACAATCTACAGTGTCACAGGCACAGACCTATGCGAGCCACATTGAGTTGTGGCCTGACTCAGAGCCAGATCCTTTAACATCGTCTGTAGGCACGACAGCCCTGTGCTGTAACTCTTCGCTTGGCATTGAATTTTGAACTCGGCTCCATCGCTAGTGTTCCACAGTAATAATTATAACTTACACAGGAACTAAAAATGTCTAAAGCAAATAATTGTGTACTGAAAATATTCATGTTGACCTAGAAATTCGCTTAAGAACTGTTTGTGAAAATGTTCATGTCACCAGAGCTTCCCGTTCGTGAACCTTTCTTGTGACAAAAACAAAGAAGGAAAAATGTCCACTATTAGGTCTATAGCAATTATAATCAGGGTTTGAATTGTCAAATTAGACTTATATATATATATATATATATATATATATATGACCCTGAATCAACTTGCAAATCGGTCATCCAACACGGAAGAACTAAAAATTCTGATCTGATGAAGCGAAAACAATATCCTTCCAAATCTGACTTACACGATTTTATGCATATAATTATCGTCATTGGCACAGAGGCCGTGGATGCGCCTCATGCACTAAAACTAAGCAAATCAACATCCCTATTCAATCTCTTCATCCCTATAATCTCAAATACTACCATTACAAGAAGTTCAAAGTTGTAGAAAAATCTTTTGCGATTTACATTAATGGTTTATTACCAAGAAGTAAAAATTGACAAAAAAGTAACCTCAACAAAGAACGTCTTCTTCATCATGTATCAACCAAATTACAGAATTACGAAAATGAAATCAGAGATAAAATGTAAAAATCCGCCGATTTACCATTTAAAGCAATACGCAGGCATCAAGCGTCACTGTCATGTCGACATTTCACTATTGCAGTTCAAAAATGAATCTCTCTAAAAACTATTTACCACTTGTCATTGAAAAGGCATCCCAAGCCTGGTAGGCAGAACAATCGGAAATAAGCGCGAATGCCTAGGACTGAATTAACCACACGCACAAATTGTCACTTCTGCGTTGAATAAACTTTGTGAAACTGTCACGTATGTACCGAATGTCCACTGTGCCTTAAGACTAAAGCAACGTCACATGTGCACTGTAAAATTGACAGGCTTCAGAGGCGTCTGCTGATCTGATGCGGTCTTGAAGAGCGCCTTGTGCAGAATGTTTGGATCCAAATCGACCACTTGCTGCGACTGCTCAGTCTTATTCATCCTGAAAAAATGAAAACGTCCAAAATAGATTAGACCTGGTGGAGGTAGTTGCAATTTAACGACACTGTGTGATAACAAAGACCATTGGCGTCGCCCTCCTCCTTCCTCCAGGCCTGGGACTGGCACTGCCCGAGTGCTAGCAACGACGGAGTTTAAATTAGAAGTAATGTAATCGAACATTTATATAGTGCCCCTTCAAGATATCCATTCAGAGGCGTACACTGCACATGATGTTAAGGGTCAATGCTAACGAATATTTGACATCAGTTAGCAAAACAGTCTAAAGCTGATATAGCCACCAGTGGAGAACCAGCCAAAGGATTCCTGTCGACAGCTGACAGACGACGACATCACATGAAGTCACTTCTGTGTCCCACGTCAAACCAACGAGTAAAACAACAATTTACCGCAACCCCTTTTTGCATTGTTATTAAATTTATTTTACAATTAAGTACATGCAAGATGAAGAACAGCAGTGTAAATTTCAGAATATCTAAAAATTCCTGCATATTTTGAAGGAGCATAACGAGCTGAAGATACAACAATTCAAAGTTGGTGGATCATGTCGTCCACTTGTGATAGATTTTTGCCCATTAAATAAAAATATTAATATCTCAGTAAAATTTCTGAGATATTCTGCTAAAATTCTCACTGTTGTTCTTCATTTTGCATGTACTTAATGCAAAAAATTTCTGAAAAATTCAAAGGGGTGGCAACCCCACATTGGTTTGACATGGAATGACCGCTCTGACTTGATAGAACAAAACTACAACTGAACAGGATAACTCACGTCTCACAAACACTTGTGAAAGAGATTCAAGCACAGAAGTTCACATACCATGACCAAAGTCCTGATTTTGCACAAGAGGCTAGCAAGGACAGTATAGTATATAGACTCATTCACATGCTCCTGCTTTACACACCATTCTCTCCATATATCAAAAGTAATTAACACCCTAACGGCGATAGCGTACTAAAACCGACTCATAAACCAATCCAGCTTGCCGTTAAAGTGTCAACACACTGGTGACATAACTTCGGCTGCGACAAGCATGATGTAGTCAACATCATAAAAAAATCAACTGAAAATGGCTTAAAGATAGACAAAGAATATTTATAGATGATGCAAGTCCTCTCACCTGAGTGGCTGATGCTGTTGAAGATCAGATAAAGCAGTCGTTAGAGCCTTCTTGCTGTCTTCCAGCGCTAAATTCATGGGAACACCTGGGCCAAAGATACATCACTCCAAGTTTCAAATAGTTGCAAAACTATCTGACATCTCACTAGCAACGATACAGGAACATGTAGTTGGCAGTCGTCCATTAATGACCTAGATCACTACCCCTTGCCTGCATTACGCAGTATACCAATATTGACCCACATCCACATCCGAGGCCGCTCGTATTTCATCTGTGTACAAAGGCCATGACTAGGTTAACCTGTGGATTTAGCTGGGCCGTGACTTTAGTATTTTTAGACAGCTCTAGTGTTGGGTACTTTTACCTCCCCAAAACCTGTGCATAGCCTAACTGGAATTGGTGTTAAAGGCAGAGGATTCACTGAAGCAACAGCGTTTATTATGGTTAGAAGCGAACGTCTCCACTGGGCAGAATTCCTTTTCCATAGTCCACATTTCGGTGATGAACAACTCACAACAACAGAATCACACAGCACAACAGAGTCAATGTAGGTAACTAAATATAAAGCTCGTCAGATGCCGAAGCTAATTACGGACCTCATTTCAAACTGGTTGCTAACTTCAGAGTACTTATAAATCAGTGATTCTAAGAAGACTGGTATACTATGCTTATGAAGTAAAGAAACAGAGCTGCTAGTGCCAAGAATATGGACTGTTTTACCAACCATCCAGTTCCCTCATGTGGTATTTCGCGACCGCTGCCACCGCGTCCTCCCGCTTGACGTACACCACCTCGGCGTGCCCTGCCTTGACGAGACGCGCCCTCTTCAAGGCTCCCACAGCACCAAACAGCTCCTAAAAGATTAAGAAACAATCATCTAACAAAACCATGGACTGCCATTCAAACTCGAATGCTAAAGTTAAGAAACAGAAAGTTGCTAACAGTTCATACCTATGGAAGTCTATACATGCAAGCTATAGGGACTGCAAAAACAAATGCTTAACTGACAAATGTATGTATATTTAACTTAATTTTCTTGGTCCCTAATTACAGAATGTTTGCTCGAGATTTCATGATAAACAGTGCAATCATTTATCACCATTAACTTAGTATTCGATTTAACAATTTAACGACCAACTTGTACTAAAATGTATGGGAAATCAATCTGGTTGGTCATTACAGAGTTAAACACTTAGAACATTCACTATATCAAGTATTTTTGATTGATTGATTGATATTCAGCGTGATGACGTCATCTGAAATGCTCACCGTGATATCTTCGTGTGAAACCGTAGGGTGCAGATTCGAGACCTGGATACGAAATCCTTGCAACGGACTGGTCAACTCAAACTCAGGTTGCTGAAACAGATTCAAGAAACTGCTCAAGTAAAAAAAAAAATTGATGGAACTTAACAATGAAATAAAAGAACATCCTGCTGTCATAAGCAGTCAGTAACAGTTAAACAAAAGATGTCTGTCTGTCATTACATTCTTTTCAGTTCTATATAAAAAAATGGCAACATGTCTCCATTATATTTTTCTATCCTAATTAAATTCCTAGTACAGTATATCTCTTACAAATCTCTCGGGTTTACCAAGTCCGTGTTTAATCTAATAAAGATTCCGAGATAAGTTACTTCACATATCGTAAGCTCCTCTAAAATTATTTATAACATTATCATGCAATGCTTATTCATCACAGCCTGAAGATAAAGAATAAATCGATGCTCAAACCTGTACTCCTGCGCTGTATGGCGAAGTGCTCTAACCAATTGGATCTGGAGTGCTTATAATACATAACTACCGTTTAAAAAAAATTAATGCCTGTGTTTTAAATGAGAAACCAATACCTTTGCTGCAGCAGCAGAAGTAGGAAGTCTTGGATGAGTGCTAACAGGTGTCAGTGGCATGTTGACAACCTTGATGGGAGGCTGAGACACGAGTGTCTCAATTGGCTGCTGGTCGGCCACTTTCCCAAATGCAATTCTGGAACTCATAGGAAGCGTGGAGAGATTCTGCCAAAAACGTTACACATTTGATGTATACCAAACAGAAGACAACACAGAACAGTTAACACAGTCAACACTTGGTTGCCACAGTCAAACTCTGGCCAAAAACGTATTCTCAGGTCTTTTATAAAAGCTTATTGTACACTTCATAAAAAAATTATTAATACATATTAGCATAGGATAAATCTTCTGTGGCCGAAACTTCGGAGTAAGAACAAACGAAAATTTTACTACCACGCCCAAACCAATACAAAATTTTAGACATATACAAAAAACTTTCGGTCATATAAGTAATTTTTCTGTGCATTTTTTCAGGCCAAACTGTCGGCCGCAGAAGCTGCACGCATTAACAAACATGATTTTTCAGTTTGCTTCCCCTATAATACAAATGCATGAAATAAGAAATAATGATGTTGATGGTCAAAACAACATGATGTCTACTTCACAAGACAGAATAGTGTTATGTTTGAGGAAAACCTTGTTCTTAAGATTGTAAATAAAATGCATATGATGACATGAAGACTTTTATAAAACTGGAAGAGTATCCTGCAGAATTGTATCGTATCTGAGCATTTATAAAGTGCCTATAGTAGGGCAAACCGTTCAGAAGCGCTCCCAGTGTGCAATTCCCGTGATATGAAGCAGGTTAAGAGAAAGGCGAAGGAAGAGAAATGACCAGATAGAAGTGCAGAGCAAACGAAAGGATAAAGCACATTTTCAAAGAGAGGGTCCAATTGAAGCAAAGGATTGAGACTGATCCACAGTAGTTCCAGTATTGGAAGCCAAGAGGTCAATCAGTCAGGTATGCTGGAGGAATGAAGTGGACAGTGGGAGGAAGCTGAATTGGCAAAGCATTACGCCAACCATATATTTTGGGATAAAATAACATAACATACTCTTTTAGTGCATTCAATTCGCAACATGTAAGTAAATATATAAGTTATATTAAAATAGAATACAATGGGAGACACCTAAAGGGGTCGAGAAGGCCCAGCTGCATGTTGAAGATGAATATGAGGATTTAAAAAAGCCGGCATGGTATTAAGCTGATGAAAACCTGCTGGAAAGGCCTTGCCGTTGAGACAATACATGCTGCACGTTGATCGTTCTTCATCGTAATCAGTAACTTCGCATTGTTCTGCAAGATCTGTGTATTGGCAATTTGTGGTTCAGCCGGATTTCCCTAAATACAAAGTGCAAAAGTAAATCCACATGCATTGTCCAAGTAAGCCGTTATATTGACCATCAAAAGCAACTATTTCTATTAACATTGTAGACTAAGTGCATGTATGTATGTGTGTGTGTTGTGAGTGTGTATAGATGTATGCATGTATGTACACAAGATGAAAGCTCACCATCAAGACAAATGAAGCTAAATGCCTGTGAGAATTTCTAACGAAACGCAATCCCAGCATGCTCAATGTCATGACGAGAATGTCGGGTGATTTTATGAGGATGTAGAGGTAATTAAGTTATATTAACATTAACATAAGTGGCGTTCCAAGAAAACTTACCAGCAGCGGCTGACGAACAGGCATGTGCGGAGTAGAATAATTTACAGTCTTAACTATGTTGCCGGAAAAATTCACAACTTCCTGCTGGCCGCCAGGCGGAGTCACAGAAGCACCCCAGGCAAACGGCTGCTGGGCCTCTTGTGGGGCAAACAAACTTACAGGAGCATTCTGAGCAGATGGAGGGAACAACGGTGGAACCGAGAATCCTCGTTTGGCCTCAAGCTTCTGCCGAACATCAAACAGCGCAGGAACAGACGCAGCGGCGCCTTCCTTCTCCAACTGTTTGTTCAGTATCCTCTGACGTGCATCTGAAAACTTTGTCTTTGCAAGTATCTTCTGTCGGGCGTCTGAGACCGTGCCTCCGCTGTTCGGCCCAAGAATCAAACTCGGCACCGGGGCCCCGATGAGTCTTGGTATCGGACGCACGTTCGCTGATGGTACACTTCCAAGTCGAGATGATGCGCCCAGTTTCAGAGGACGGGTCCCAACAGTTTTAGCTGTGGGGTCTGACAGCCGTTGTCGTGCATCAAATCGCTGTGCCAATTTTGCCGACGAAGGTGCAGTGATCGGCTTTTTGACGAAGGGTTTCTTTCCATTAGGTGACAGTATCTTTTTTCTTGTATCAGCTGTTTTGTTCTTAACTCCACCAGCCGCACTAGAAAAACACAGATGAGGCAAAGGAGAATTCACGATGAGAATGTAGTCATATTTCCATGAAGAAGGGGAAAATATCAGGATTTGTAAAATGTGCTTTCATCACTAATCACTAAATTTATAATCTTTCATTTCTACAACTTTAACGACTCAGGATTCTAAGACAGGATAAAGTTTAATACATAGACCAAATGCTTCAAAAGGGGTGAAAATGCAAAAATGACCGAACACGTACCATTGCATTCAAAAAGGACTAGCTACACTCGCAAATTATAACTAATTAAAATTCATTCTCACAAACTCGCAACACGATAATTAGTTCAAAGGAATCAACAAATTGATTACTGTGGTTATAGGAAGAGTGATGATATGGCACGTTTTGTGGTTATATGATAACATCGTGCTAGCTATAAAGGTTGTCTCCATAAATACATAACCCAAAACGGGTTTATGCGGGTGTTCTTTATGTGCTTACTCAGTGCATTGCATCACAGGATGTGGCTGGGGGTTGCATTTGGGGCGGCAATATTGTTCACAATAGGGGAACGTATTCTTTCGGATTACCGGGGACTGGGATTTCACTACGCACGCCAAAGACAGCCTGTTAGAAGAAAGACTCAATTCTGCACTAGACGCTAACCAAACATCACCCACGGCGTTGACTTGGACACCGTCATCTTACCGCAATAACGCGTGCTGCACTTCAGAGGCCTTTACTATAGATAAATGTATAACAAGCTACAATACACCCAAAGCACTCGAACAAATATGTATTCCATGTTACGCGGTAGCTACCTCTTTTTAAAGCTTAAACCAATTCCTTTTTGCTTTATGTAGTCGTCTAATGAACAGTCAGCCATCTTCTATCCGCACGATTAGATTTCTTCTCGTGTCCACAATAAAACAATTTAACTATTTCAAGGGTTAATAAGTGAACATTAATTGAAAACGATTTTTTTTTCTCGCGAGCAGGAAAACGACAAAACGATGAAAGAACTCGAAACAACTGAACACGTCAAAAGCCAAATTTATTGAGCGCTATTAATTGAATTGCATGCAGCATTCTCGTCAAAAACCTTTCCTCGGAAAGTTGTCCACCCTACCTAGGAATTATTCAGTCATGCAGTATCGACCTCGTGGAGTAAAGCTGTGGTCTCAATGGGTTCATTAGTTCAACACAGGGCCCTAATTAAGTAGGACATGTGCAGAGGTTTCCGTCGGCATTTTTACATGATTGCTTGAAAGCTGAGTTTTTCTCAGAAATATAATGCATTTGTATCAAACGATGTATCACAGACTGCAGTCTACCGCGCTCCGTGTTGCAGATTTGATTTATTGAGGCCGTGGGAAGTGAGAACTCATGATTCGCAAGGTAGGGCTTATATGTGATGAATCATTAATGTCTTGACGCACTTTTGTGCTTCAAAATCTAAGTTTTCAGTCATGACTACCCCAGAAACATCATACTCGGAACCAGCACCTCTGCCAGGGCCAGCACTTCTGCCCGAGCGATCTCTTTTTTAGGGACCTACCCCGCCCAGGACGATAAGCCATTAGGCTTATTATCATCATCTCCCGAGTATTTCTTTGAGCAAGAATCAGATTGCAACAGACACTCCGCCACTGTTTGGACTTTGACAGTGCCAGTCCCAAGCCTGATGAAAGAATGAGGATGACACCAAATCATCTTCGGTATGGAACAGTGTCGTTTAAAAAAATCAACAACGAGACAGCAACAATTACATGTAGTCCACACGGCTCTGTTACATGACCCAGTTTTTCTTTGACCATGTCACTGTTAATGGCTGGTTATGCTAGTCCGATGTAATTAAAATATTAACAAGCTATCGCCAACGTTAACATAAGTTCAAAGTGATTCGGCATCATTGTCGTGTCCTCAAAACTTCTAAACCTAAACACTAGCCATTTATACATAATACAATGACCAAAGACAATTATCCATTTAATTTACATGCTTAATTTTCTATAACGAAGTACACATCATACGCGTAACTGCAAATTCAGTCTATGTGTACTAATTGGCATCAATCAGTTCCCGATGCACAGTTTCTCAGGCACAAAATCCAAAACAAAAGCACAGTTCAAAACTGAAGCATCAGCTCAAAACGGAAGCACAGTTCAACACTTAAGCACAATTCAAAACCAAAGCACGGTTCAAAACTGAAGCACAGTTCAATACTTAAGCACAGTTGAAACTGAAGCACAGTTCAAAACAGCCTCAGTTGTCGGCTAAGAAAATATGCGAGCAAATCAACCCTTCCCACAGGCATAAGATGGGACCAATATGGGTTCCACATGGGCTCAGCTGTCCACAGGATTAGGCTGACAAATGCACAGTAGGTATGAGACGACGGAACCAATGTGCCACAGTCATCATCATCATAATCATGACGTCATCATCATCGTCATCATCAACATCCTCCTCCTCCTCATCATCATCAACATCCTCCTCCTCCTCATCATCGACGAGACTGGTGTTGCAGACTGAGACCCTTCATCCAGAATTCGAGAACTGCTCGGTCTTCCTCTTTGGCACCGATTACGTTCAGCAGCTTCGCATCCTCTTTCAGACGATTGCCTCCGACCTTCGTGTACTTGTATAGCACTTTCGCTTTGCTACGAAACACAACCACGTCAGAGTGAAGGCAAAATTATTGCTACGTACACAAACCCTGCCTTCAAAATATGTCATTGTTTTCCAGAATTTATATTGCACCTTTCATAATGGTTATCACAGATCTACATAGGACCTTTCACAATATGTAATTGTTGTCCAAGATTTATATAGCACATTTCATAAATTGCAAATGTTATCCAAGATTTATATAGCACCTTTCATCAATTGCAATTGCTATCCAAGATTTATACAGCACCTTTCATAATTTTTAATTGTTAGCCAAGGTTTATATAGCACCTTTCATCAATGCAATTGTTTTCCAAGATTTATATAGCACCTTATTGAAGGTTAATAAAAATATCCTGCAAGAAAATTCACTATGGCTTATTGTCTCACATTTTCTACTGGGCAAAAATGAAAGGGCATTAAAACATGTGGGCAGTAGACACTCATGCACTAAATTGTTATCCAAGATTTATATAGCACATTTCATCAATTGCAAATGTTTTATAAGTTAGTAATTACATCAAAATCAAACACTAAATAACTAGCCTACTACACTGGTCATGTAGCTTCTTTAACTTTAATAAACATTTGTCGAGATCCAAAGGAAGACAGAAAGCATGGCAACTTGTGTATAGACTTTTTACATTATACAGAGAAAGCGATCTTATAACATTAAACTCTCCATTGTTTGAATAAAAGTACTCAAATTGTGTTATGAATTTCCAAGTAAAATTAATTGTAACCATAAAAATGTTAATAGACTTAAAAAGTTTACTCACTTGAGCCATTCCTCTTTGAGGCAGGTTAAAAACGGCTCGACCAGGCAGTCATCTAACGTCTCACACAACAAAGTCTTTTCCATTTTCTCCAGTACAGTAGGTCCTGAAAAAACAATACCAGAGTTTCAACATAGTCTCTGGTTAGCTAGTATGATATGTGTCATAATGTAATGAAAAGCTGAGATTATCTACAGCATTAGGTGTTCATCTGTGGCCGTGACAACAAGGTTTGAAGAGCTACATGTAACCAAAGCGAATAAAAAAATTATCCAGACAATAAAATAACAGCAATGGTAGAACTTGTTAAGACAAGACAATGAACAGGTTTCTCTTGCGTCATTGGTCACACAAGAGAGAACAATGGTGCCTCAACTGAAAACTAGGCCAATGGGGCAGGGGTGATAGTGGTGAAAACACTGGGACACAGAGCAGAGGAAAAGAGTTTGAGCCCCTTATCCCCCGTAAGGTTGACTTCTTTCCTTCTTTCGCTAGGCGGTAGCATTTGTTAAAAGTCAGCTGCATAGCGTGGCTGCCGACGGCTAAATTCGACTCCTGTAATAAACTTGTCATCATTCGTTCATACTGTGCTTGTAATCACACACTGCGAACCAATCTTCCCTCTTCTACCTTTCTGGGGCAGGGCGGTAGATGTCGGCGAGTACACACGGTAGTGATACGATTCCAGTTCGTTGAATCCACTCTCGGATTCTGCCGCCAGCATCGACCTCATCATCTCGCTCGAGATGCAGTCGCGTTCCGGTTGGTCGCTCTCCATCGGTTCACTTATCAGCAGCACGATGCTCGGCGGAAGGTCGTCTGGAAGAGGAACGTCCGGAGACATTCCAACAAAGTTGCATCTCTCCCAATCGTGGTAGTTCTTCGTGTAGTAAACCACGTGGCAACAGCCCTTCGGAAGAAATATCTGAAAAAATAACGCAAGGAATGGTTTAGTTATGCGTTCACCTCACTTTCGTGTAAATTAAGCCAGCCCTGATTTGGTAATATTGTATTGTATTTAAACATTTCTAGAGTGCTTCTAGTAGGGTGGGCTGTTCAGAAGCGCTGCCAGTGCGGAAGTCCCCACGAGAAGAAGTAGGTTTTGAGAAAAGCGAAGGCGGATGAAGAAGTCTGCCAGATAGAAGTTTAGAGCGAACAGATGGAGAAAGTCCATTTCTCTTAAGATATGCCACATTTTCCTTTTCGTGCCACATTATTTTTAGTTGTACATTCATTCACTATTTCACTTTGAGGCATTCAATTACTCGTTTTGAGGCATTAAATTACTTGTTTTGAGGCACCAATTACTCACTTTGAGGCATTAAATTACTCGTTTTGAAGCATTCAAATACTCGTTTTGAGGCATTAAATTACTTGTTTTGAGGCAACCAATTACTCACTTTGAGGCATTCAATTACTCGTTTTGAGGCAACCAATTACTCACTTTGAGGCATTCAATTACTCACTTTGAGGCTTTCAATTACTCACTTTGAGGCTTTCAATTACTCACTTTGAGGCAGTCGATTGCAGAGTGCACAAGTTTGCGGCTCCGTGATCTTACAATCACTTGATGCCCGATAACTACATGGTGAACGAGTTCGTGAAATCGACTGTAGCCAAGAACCTGAAATAAAAAAATAGCAGAGAACAATAGAACAAGAATAGAAACCTCTGCAACATAAGATTTAGCACAGTGGAACGATATAAATTATAATTACATGATGAAAGTGGCACCAAAGAAATTTGTGATCTATATAATATTAAAATATATTTGTTAAGAAATAAACATAAAAACTTTTTACCCTTTCAAAATTATTGGGTGGTACAAAACCCCTATTCTAGTTTTAAAATCTTTTTTATTTTCTAACTTTGTCGAATTTAAAACTGACAGACCACAGCATGATCACCAAGATAGTCGTTGGGCTGGGATCGTCTCCGAGCAGACTTATTGAGGGGCGCTATATCACTACGGGCGCATGCCAAAATCAATAGTATCAATGAATGAATGAATGAATGAATGAATGAATGAACAGTATGAATGGACAATGAGAATTTATCACAGGAGATAAGCATAATTGTTGGCACCCATGCAGGGCGTCCATCATTTTATACATTCGATTTAATTTAGTGCATGTACGATGGTAACAGATCATCGAATAAAACCTTGAGCAAATTTCGTGCATGTGTAAAAGTGGTTGATGGTTTGTCTATTTCTTCGCTGTCGCTGTGCGGTGCTGACGAAGGACATTCCCTGTGGACGTCGTCTCGGAAAAACAGCTTCACGAAACCTTCTTCTGTCTCTGATAGGACAAATAATAAATAGCAAAATATTACTAAAAGGTGACACTTAAGATTTAATATTAGGCCTATATATAAGTATTAATATAACATATGAGTTAACTGCCAGTCAGTAAACCAAAAATAAATCAACAGTTTAATTATTTATTTATAAAGTTGCTAGGATCAATAAAAAATTGAAAAATAAGCCAACGTTCTTTCATTTATCGACTGGCCAAAAAATTCATAATAATTTTGCAAAATCGGCGGCCCCTAAATATCGACATCCCTAGGCAGCTGGGAGGCTGCCTAGTTTACCTAACACAGCCTGTTCTTAACAGGCCCTGTTCTTAATTAACCCTTGCAAAAGAGAGCTGCCTGTGCCAATCTGTATTGTATTAAATGTCATTAAAACAGAAATATCGCTAGAAGGAAAAAACTATGCACTGAAAGCTGTAGACGATTCCCTAAAGACTCCCTCCACATCTAATGCAGTGACAGAAGATGCTCTAGAAGTACAAACCTTCCTGCTTCTCCATGTCAACCGCCGATTCGTCCGTCGGTGGTCCCTCCACCATACGCTCAAGCAGCCGGTTGCTACCCGCCTTCAGAAGCCACGTGAACGCCTTATGAAGCCATTTGAATATATGCTTATCCCCAGTCAAGTCTTTGAGCGATCGGGGCGGCTTCGAACTAGACCGGTGCAACCGAAGAGGCCGTTGATTGCCAAAAGTGGCCGGGGGCAGCCTTGGCTCTCTTACGACCACAGATTCCTTGCTGCAGACCACATCTGCCTCAGCCTTGATATGGTCGATGATGTGACGTATGTGTTTTGTGAGAAATGGCCACGAGTTCAGCAGAAAGATTTTGTCGGTCATGACGACGATTATGCTGTAGTTTCGCTGAAACCCGCGCGAATAGTTCTTGTCCTTCAGAAAGAACTTCTGACATAAGACATGAATGCCTTGGTCGTCACCGAAAAAGATCGGACAATCACGTCCAGTGCATACCTTAAGAAAAGATGATACCACAAAAAAATATGAGCATTTCTGATAGCACAATCTGTGCAAATCAAATAATATATAAATATCGTGCAAAATAATGAACTATTCCGATTCGGCAATCCACTTTGTAAATTAAAATGGCAGAAAACACTGGCTTTAAGTAAATCTGTACATTGTATTCTGAAAGGCCAAGATTTATTTTCCGGTGTCGTTAAACAATTTAACAATGAGAGCATACAAAATACGAACTGGAAATGAATGCCTCTCATCTTTAAAAGATTGATTAAGTGCTTCCAACAAATGAATCTTAAGTCTATCGCATAACTAAGAACCACAAAAAAGATTCGTTACAAGAATAGTTTCGCTAGCAAAGTCCTATGAATATTTCTGACCTCAACGCTGAGGCTTCGCACACAGGCCTGACGAATGATGCTGTAGACTTCTGGTTGATGCGGATATTGGCTGCTGATGTAGCTGACCTGCGACTCCTCGTCATGGCTAATGAACCCTGATTGGCCAGCTTCAAATGACCTGCAGGTCTTTGAGCATCGCCAAAAAATAAAACGCCCGTCATAACCGTGCATTGTTACACGCCCGTCTAAGTAACTAATGCAATATAACAAATGCAAGGTAATGTAATGCCCACATATTTCTGTAATGTAACCTTCTGGGAACAACTATAGCCCATTCCAGGAACGAACAGCATTAGTTTTCCTACATCATTCTCTCTCCTCAAAACCTTTATCTGTTCTCAGGTTTTCGCACTAGGAGCTCTAATGAAAAGCAGATATAAAAGGCGCAATTTAATGTGGATTTAGGATTGCCTGAACTGTCTCTTATAGCAGAAGCACCAGACATCAGTCAAACTTCACCTCAAAATACGTCAAAAATTTAAAACAAACAATCCAATAAATATTCAACAGGAAAAAAACTGTCACTTCAGACACACCTCACAAAATGCAGGAAGTTTTGGCATATCTACAGCGGGGCTGGCCGGGGCAGAAGTCGAGTCTGTTGTATTTGAAGAAGTGTATTCCATCGAGCAGTACCAGCTGCTTGGACCAGAGTCGGGGCCATCCCTTGATTCCGTGTCGCTGCTCTCCGTATCATGTTCGGGCTCGGCAAAAGCCCGGGTGCAGAACAGAACCGCGGGACCGTGAGTTTCGCAGAAGTGACACAGCGCAACGACTGCATTCATACCTGTAAAACAAATTACGGTAATCGTAATCTTGAGTTTTGCACTGCGCCCGAAGAGGTGAAATCACAGGACCCAGATTAATTAGGCGGTAGTCAATTTATTTGTAGCGAGGACTCAAGAGTCTGAAGTCATTGAGGAATATGCCTTGGGTATAGAGTGTGTAAACCAGTGCTGGTCAATAATTAAGCCGCTTTCAACCACAAAGCTTTTCTAGAACTATAAAGTTTCAGATTTTACACTACACATGCCTGCTTATAACACACGCCATTTCTTATAGCAAAACATCTTAATTGCATTTACTAACTTCTATGGCGCCTGTGCTCAATCCACAAAGCATCAACCGATGTCACTTCAAAACCGTGTCGTAGTCAGATAAATATCGAAAAGATCACTTAGTCTGACGGGACAGGACGACTAACTAGATCGCAAGAATTATGACGGGGCCATATGGACAAGATCGCAGTAGGGTGCGGGGGTGAACTGATCAATATTCTCGTGACCGTTCTGAGCGCAACAAAGTATAAAAGTAAACCGATTTGAAACAAGAGATCAAACCTTTCTTTTGAAACGTATAATTATCACAGAGAAAGACGACGATCTCGCTATCAACAGGATGGTCTGATGAATTCTTGATAATACAACACCTTAATGGAATTTAACGTATCGAAACTTACTAACTTTCGACGACCAATGTTTTGGTAGATAATTAGCGCGCACGTGATATACAATCACATCCCGATTCACGACAGAGAGAGAGAGACACACACACACAGAGAAGCAGAGTGAGACAAAGATACAATTAGACATAGACACAAATACAAACAGACGGAGAGAAACGAATCGAAATTCGCCTTATGAGATATACTGGTATGATAGAAGGTCCAAAACATGTCTGGCTAAAGCAATAAGTAAGCACGCGATGGCTAATTCAATATTGCGATGAAATGTTAAAACCTTCAAGGAATTTGTCTTCATCGGAAATTAGTGAGTAACGCGTCAGGAAACGAATGAATTTAAACTTAAGAATAATTTGAGACTGAAAAAATTGGATTGCGTGTGTCAGTTGATTGGTTGATTAGGCGGTGTGTGCGTGTCAGTTGATCGGTTGAATTATGCTATCGACTATTTGTACAATTAAGTGCAGAAGCCTTGGGCTATAGAGTATATCGGTGTAAAATACACATAGACTTAATTACTGTTTTGCTTACGTCAATGTGAATGAGTAAAAGCGCATCTAGAACGACATCTGGTGTCCGTGAGTCATTTGATATAAGCTGGCAATGCAAACCATAAAATGCCCATGTAATTACGCCAATAATGAAAGCATGGGTGCCCAGCGAGCCCATAAGTTGTAGAAGGTGCAGGGGCACGTGCTTCGGCCAGTCATAGGGTGCGGGGGCCACTGAACACATCCTATAATTGCTCATAATTACTTTAACATGGTCATCTTTCGTATGTGCAAATACTATATATAGCTGCAGTCAAAACTTCGGAGCACAAAGTAAAGACGTGGTGGAACCGCCCGCAACGGCATTCCGCCGAATTTACTTGCTGAGGTGCCGTTACGCCGCTGCGCCTGTCCAGGAGGTGCCGGAACGGCGTTCTGGTTCATTCCGGCTGACTAGCAAAAAATCTTAAGGCTGAAATTGACCACTGCACCCTTCCTCCACCTCATCACTAAACTTGCAAAAACACTGAGGTGCATGTAGTTAACAGGCTGGCACACGCCACGGTCACCACCCCACCTTATTCATCTGTCATCTATCCATCCATCCATCATCCATTTTGTTTCAAGTGGCAGACTTGACGTTGTTGAGCCAAAACCTGTTATTCTGTAAATTGCATCAACTTCCGAAAATGATTTAAGTGGCTCGCAACCATATCCGACAGGCTACAATCAGAGTCTGTGTATGTTGAAGCAGAGTAAAGCAGACATTCTCTTAAACCTGAAGCTTTTAGTGAGAGGTTAATATTTATAATTCTTTAATGCAATGTCCTTGATCAAGGAATGTTCTTTTCATTTTATATCCTTCCTTTGAACTGAGCCAAGTCCATTGGTGTGCTGAGACCAGTCAGTATTGTGTTTTGAAAGAATCAGACCACAGAGCTGTAGCCTGTATATAATTCTATAAGCGGACGTCCCCAGCCGTAGCGAGGTTTAAAGCCACATGCGGAAAAGGAGTCGGGGTGTCAGAAAATCAGGTATCATCTACAGATATCCTCTATGGACGACCCCTAGAGTAATTGACAGCAATTGGGGCTGATCAAGCACACTGTAGGTGTCTTGACAACCTTAATAGTAAACTGAACAGCTATTAATTACATGTAGTTTTAAGGAACAGCTTAATCCTACTCTGTGGCACCAAATTAGCAAAACATTTAATTTGCATCTAGTTATTGATTGCTTTATAAGAATCGGCAGATTTGATTGTTTAAAACAATAGCAGGTTGCTCAACATCGATAGCTACATGGACAGTTACATTATAAAGTCCTACGTTACGTGTAATTTGATGAAACACCGAGCATTTGATTCCATGCTCACTAGAAAAAGGCACTACATAAGACATTTGATAAAACAGATTCTCAGTAACTCCGCCATTGTTTGGACTTTGACAGTGCCAAAGTCAGTGCCAATCATAAGCCTGAAGAAAGGAGGAGGGCGACACCAAATCACCTTCGATATGGAACGGTGCTGTTAAAAAATCAACACACACTCTTGATGCTCAGTAACTGCTAAGCAAAGTTCCACAATTTGCCTCAAATTCATTTAAGCAAATAAACACAAAAGCATAGAATTTTATCAGTTTCACTACCATTTTTCTTCTGCTTGCAATTCCAACTAGTGGCCTCTATTGCACCACAAAAAAGGCACATAAATCAGGTCAATATCGAGGAGATCAGTCTGCAAGACCCCAAAAAAACTTATGACCTCCATTAATTTGAAGTTCATTAGCGATATGCAGCATTTGCATGAAATACGATGAAACAAGGAAGAGCTTGAAAGTATAAATTCTGTGCTTGGTATCAAGAATGCAAAAACAACGTAGAGCATTTTTCAAATTGTGATACCAAACTGCAATAAGAGATCTCAGAACACATCCAAGAAAGAGTGCAACACTCACAACCCACTACCACAGTGTTTAAGAAGGTCTTTTGCTATTCTAAGGTTTGATGATTTATATCAAACAGTGTGCATATATTTGCCATTTACAGTAATTATCTAATTTGGCCAACATTGGCTACACACCAACAACATTAATTTGTTAATGACAACCACAAATAAAAAAATAAAAATTTACCACCAAGAAAACCCAACTGAAAATCATTAGTAATCATCTTGCCCAGCATTAGTTGCCTAAGAATTCTCTACCCAATTTTTATTCCACTCTGAAATCTGTCTTATTTGGCCAAGGTTGGACTGGGAATGCTTATGTGTAGATTTCTTCATGAGGTGCTATATTAAATTTCGTTGATTGATTAAAATGTACAATTCTACACAATTTCGTTTCCTGTGGTTGGTGCCCACCAAACTTTAATAGCGCTATTGAAGGAAATAAAATTAATTTCACTGCTATGCTTTTCCAAAACTGTTGACAAAAAGTCACAATTCCTACAAGCAACATTGAAACGAACTTGGATAAAAGTGCTATTATTATAATTCTTTGAAATCAGGTGGTCAGTGCCTAGAGGCCAAAGCCTATTCACAACTTGCTTCTGGATAGCCAGATGTCAATGTAGTGACTCAAGACTCCAGTGAGCGAATCGAAATGCAAACAAACTTTTCCAAGTTTTGCCCAGAACTGATGGCTCTACCTTTAGTTAGGACAAAACTGTTGCAACAATGTAATGGCAACGACAACGCCAGAACTTAATTAAACGTCCAACTACAGACAAAATCATCCCATAAATGAGACAAAGAGAGCATGAAGTCCATCGTCTGTACATAAAAAGAAGTCGAAGTAGAATGGAGAGGTCGGTTACTGCGCCTCTTTTGGCTTTTCAATCTACAATGAAAAACACTTACATGTGTTAAGATAAGCAGAAATCGACCTTGGCTTATCTAAGAGGTAGACATGGGTATGAGGTGTTTGCGAGTTTGCTATTTAAGCATCAGAGTTGGAAGGCTGAAGGCCAGATGTCTCCCTCTTGTAGCCAGCGTTCTCATTTTAAATACGATTATTGGTATACATCAACAAGTAAAAGCACTTCATGCATGCAATGGCTCTTGGTTACGAGATTTAGATTACATTAGCCATGCCGTGGAGCACCTCTGAGTAATTTCACTTGTGCTATATCAATTCTCTAAATGAATGAATGACACACAATACATTTACCATCTGGGTTCTGATCTGGCACCGAAATAGACCAAACACTTAATTGAAATAGCACCAGTCAATAAACTGGTCTCACTGACATCGTGTTGCAGAGAAATTTACAAGATTTACATTACAATACATCTGTTGTAGTTTGTGAGAAGAGCATTTTTAATAAGAGTGATTGATCTGAGGACCTTGATTAGTTACAGTCAGTTATCACAGAACTGTTATAAGAATAATTTTGTCCAAACATTGAGAACAAAGATGCCTTGAAGTTACCTTCTTGAGTTGTCCGTGAAACAACTGCGGATGCATGAAGTCGTGTTGGCAGTTAGCATATCCCATTCCGAGGCCTACGCCTGCACCGAAAGCAACGGGCCATGGCCTCCCTAGTCAGTAAAAAAAATAATCTTTCTAGTGTCTGCGAAAAGTCACGAGTAGCTCTATTCACAAGGACCAAATCCATTTACTTTTCAAGTCAAGTAACAAGTTCAGGGAAAGAATATATCTGCCACTTCCCATTGTGCCAATATTTATTCTGAAATTTGATATCGCCCTTCTTCCAACAATTTTTCCTCAGAAGTGCACATGCCTCGAAGGCACAATTGCAGAGCAATTGTGCGCAAAGGACTTGCTCAAGATCCCTACAAAGTGACTCCTCGGACGAGGGTCAAAACTGCTCACCCAGCGTTATCTGCCGACCGCTCTCACCAATCAGCCACCGTGCCACACGAATAGTACCAATCCCATGCCTGGTAAAAGGAGGAGGGCAACATCAACGTCCCAGGTAGCCACTAGATGTTGTGAAGCACAAGAGCTACAACTGAATGTGCGGGAGGTAAACAAACAGCAGTAGTCACTCAAGTACTTTAAGGATCAATATGTCCTAGCTATTGTTTTCTTCACTCCATATTTGGGAGAAACTCAATTTTCAACCCATTCTACCCAATGTTCCAAAAAAGTACTGAGTGAATACCATGAACATTAAAAATACTCATCAGCCTAACAAAGTACACAAAACATCATGAAAACTTTGCAGACTGACATTATACGACACAGTGGTCAATACCATCGCAATATAGTAATGCAGGTCAAACAATTCAACTGCAAAGAAGAAAGTTGGCACCAGGGAAATGAAATGGACCAAGCGATCTGGCTATGGTAGACTCGACTTAACAGAGCACCAGTTTAAAGCCAGTCTCCCTTAAGTGCCATCTTAGGTTTTTACTGATTGCATTCTAAAAAATTCATATGAATTGTAATGAATAACTTACTTCTAAAGAAAATCACAGAAAAAACAATTCCAAGACCGATCCCACCAGCTGCAAATAAAAATAAGATATAACGAACATGTTTCACATTGCATGCTGATGACAATGAAGATATTCTCGTACCAAATAAAGTGACCGTGCAGCCAATATTGTATTTTCAATCTAGTCTTAGTAAGATGCAACCACAGCTGACATCACAGCCACTTACAACCTGATGACATAAATAACTTAAGTATTGACATAAATGCACCTCGAATTTACATAGGTGATTTTATAAATAAGAAGTATGACATCCCATCTCGACAGATTTAGAGGCACAGCTTACAAGGTAGGCAAAACCGATACATCATTTTTCATGACATTGCTCGTGTCCTCAAATCACTCCACTGGCTCAAAATACCTGAACGAATTGAATACAAAGTGATGTCACCCACCTACAACACACTCCAATCCTCACAGCCTGAATATCTGATTCGGTTGTTCACGGCCCAACTACATGATTCAACCCATTCCTCTATTACCCTTACACTGCAAAACCCTTTCATCACCTCATCACTAAAATGTGCAAATCGTTCCATACCCATTTGCTGTCCTGCCTCTTTGAAGCAAACATCTTCCAGCATTAAGACAAATATTTGATCAATCCTATGAACTCGCCAAAACCTCACCTTTTGTTATTTCTCTGCAGTTTTTACGCAATCCCATAATGAACTTCGTCCTATTTACCTCACTGTTTCAACACTAAATACCTGCTAAATACCATCCACCTTGACCGTTTGGCTGTTATTTTTCTGAATAAACGTCTGTATAAGCTAGTTCCACAAACTTCTCTTTTATGGGCGCTGCAGGAATGTCGAGTTACGATACAATTACAAGAGATGTTTGTAGGCATGTAGAGACAATACGGCACAAATAGAAGTGCTTCTCAAGCAAAGTTAGGCTGGAAGATCCGTGTTATATCCAGTGACATATGCTGATACTTGCCTATTTTTATAGAGGTGTCAGATAGGCACCTATCCCATTTGCGACCAAGTTCATCTTCCGACCTTAGAGGCGCCGCCATTTCCGACATTTGACCGTGGACAACAAGTTTTCCGGTCGGCTAGTCTCGTGCATAGATATGCTTTGCTTCCGGTTTAGTGAACGCACTGTTTGTATATCGTAATAATTATAAGGCCTAAAAAGTCAAAACATAATATTTTGCTTATAGGTCTTTATGTTAAATTCAACAAAACCTACGTTTTTAACATGAAATTCTACAGCCCTGCTAGTGGTAGAGTAACGATCCTAGATTCCTAGTCCGTGTTGATCTTCTGCTATCCACACTAGGTTATCCGCTATCATAGCTATATCATCCTAAAAATGTTACAATCTTTATTCCTTTTACTGTCCACAGACAAAATAAACGTTCTTCTGTTTTACTAGCAATCTTAATCAAGAGAATTTTAAAGCGTCCAAAAATGCATTGTCGCGGAAGCCAGCTTATTTGCAGGCCCACAGTCAAAGCAAAATCAATTTGCAGTGTTGGAATAGTCATTTCTGTGATTTTCTTTAAACGAGTTTTTCGTTTAAGAGGGACGTCTTATTGGTGTGATCAATTAAAAAGACCACGATTGTCTGCAAAATTTGCTCGAACATAGTTGGTGAAACTCTCTTAAGCAGCGAATCATAAAGCTCGGATTATTAGTCAATGGAATCATGACTCCGTATGTCAATAGGTAGTCTGGGTAACGCAGTGCTACACGCAGAGAGAGAGCGAGCGAGCGAGAGAGGCAGAGAGAGAGAGAGAGAGAGAGAGAGAGAGAGAGAGAGAGAGAGAGAGAGAGAGAGAGAGAGAGAGAGAGAGAGAGAGTTTAATGCTCGGTGATGGTTGGGCAATAAGAGGGGAACTTGAAATCCTCACATTAAATGATGAGGATCTTGTTTGGGATACTGACACACCGTGGGTAATTTACTGTACAGAGGTAGTTGTATCACAAGACTAATTTATGTAGCGCATTGCAAACTTTCTAAAGAGGCAGCGTGTTGCAGACATGATTTTCCGTCTTCTGGAATATTTCCGATGACGTGAGGACTAGTGACACAGAAAGATGGGGTCAAAACCAGAATTTACAAGTTTTTTTTGGAAAACAATGCCAAGTTAGACCGGCAAAAGTACAGTATCCGGGTACGATTGTATGCCGGGCGTCGTTAGGGTCGGGAGAGTCCGTTAAGGTAAGTTTTAATGGCGTCGCGAGGGTCGATTAGGGTCAGGATAAGGATGGGGGTCGTCATTAGAAAATATGGCACCTCCCGCAGCTTGCCAAAATATGCCGCACGACGCCTGGTAATCTACGCACCCTGATATTGCACTTTCGCCATTTTCACAGTGGTTTCAAACTTACAATTTTTATTGCTTACTTAAGTTTTTGCAAGTAAATAATTGAAATTGAGTGTTAAGTTTGGTCGTAGTTATACTTTTGTTACTGATTCAATATGGAGTGTTTTGCTAAGGGGCGTGAAGCTGTCTGATGTCTGTTTATTACTTGACCCCAGAACAAACACTGAAACTGAAAAATCTATTGCAGGCTTGATCAGTTTGGCCCGGGTAGCACTAAGCACCAAAAAGGCAGACAAGATACCGAAAAGGCACAAAGAAATTACTTCTGCAGCCCTGTGTTGATAAACTTCACTAACCCTAACTGATCGTCACTATGCTTTCCCTGACCCTAACCGATCCTCACGTATGTCCTTTTCGGTGTTAAGTGCTACCGGTTTGGCACAGCAAAATTTCGGAGTTTGTATTACTTTGCATATTTCGCATGTTTCGTTGTAACTATTTTACTTTATGTAATTGATGTTGCATAATGTTTCATTACATATTTACATTATTTATGTTGCATAATAAGACCTTCCGTTTCATGGACCTGTAATGCTGAGATCATCTCAATAGTCTACTGTGAGAGGCGCTTTACATACATTCACATAATAATGAAAATGTTTATTAATGTTACATATTTGATTGCATATTTTACATTACATAATTAAATGTTTTATCTGTTTCAGAGTATCAACTGCTCTGTATGCGTAGTAGTTTATAGTCTTATGGCTGCCAGCACCGTTTACTTTGCCCTCCTTCTTAATCCATACTTGGGACGAGCACTAGCATACAGGCAGTGGCTGTGTGTGTGTTGGCCTCAGTTTTAAGTCTACAGGGTGTCTTGTGAGAGCTGGCTGACCCCCAGAATGACGCACTGCAGATGTTGCCTACCATTTGGATTCTGCTGGTGCTGTGTGAAGGAGGGATTTTTATGCATGGTTCGGGCAAGACACAGACTCAATAAGAGGTTTGTTGTGCTGTACCTTGTGACGTTCGTCATCATTTTTCCAGTGCTATGCTTCCTGCTGAGAAACTCGGTCTGCTCATTGAGATACGACGAAGATGCAAGAAAACGGTTTCTACTGATGGAGAACACTAGACGGCTTGAAGAGGCGCAGCACTATTTCGAGATGCTCGATAGGACGAAGCTTCACCAGATGCTGGAGCAGGAAAGACGGGGTACGCTCCACATCGCCCTCACTATCATCACTGTCTCCAGAAATCGACATAAAATTGACAACTACGAGCCGAACTATCTGACACAGGTCGTCTGGAAGTTCCTGATGCATCTCCACTCGGTCGAGGCCGAGGGATTCGCCCACAGAGTCTCGTTGAGCATCTGTAACGTCGACCATGACCCCGCTACCTACGAGGAGGCGATCAACATCTCGCGGTTCATTCCCATGTTTCGCCGTTTCAACACGACGCATTTCTCGATGGTACATCCGCTCGAGAAGGAGAAGCAGGACTATGTCTTCTGTCTCAACCGATCGCTAGAAAATGATCCGGACTATGTCCTGCTGGTGGAAGATGACGCCCTGCCGACATCCGACTTCTTTCACGTCCTGGACTACACCATTACGATGCACTTGAGCAGAAGGTTCTTGCGCGGCGAGTTCTTTCCGCAGCACGAGGCCATCGCCTACGTTAAGTTCTTCCACCCAGACTGGCTGCTCAACTTTTGGAGTTTAGAGAGGGAACGAATTCCAGAGCTGATTTCGTTGACAACGATTATCGGCCTAGTGCTAACGTGCATCTACTCGTCGTTTCGTAGATCTGACGACGCAAAATCTCGCAGCATCGCTACATACATTTGCATTTTTGTCTACAGTTTCCTCTTAGTTGTTGCCATTGGCAGGCCAAATTTTAACAAACTGCGAATGGTTCTTTCTCCTTACCTACACACGTTTACTCCAGCTCCGAGCTGTTGCACGCCTGCGATGCTGTTCCCCGCAGATGGTGCGAGACAGGTTGTCTCGTACCTCGATAAAGTTACGTGTAGTAATAATTTTGGGAAAGATTCCGGTTTGGATAGGCTTTTGGTGGAGAGGGGAATGAAGGCGTACCTGGTTCAGCCCAACACTTTCACGCACATTGGGCTCTACTCGTCGTTGCGCGAAAAGATGGTGGATCCATTTATTGTTTGATGGAATTGTGCTCCATCTGGGGTTTTTCTTGCTCGGAGTTTACTGTGGCTTAACAGAACAGCTCCCACTGCATTCTGATATTGCAGTTTACATAGTGTGGGAGGCAATAGTTGTATATATATATATATATATATAGTTTATATATATAGTTGTATATATATATATATGTTGCATACCCTGATTCATAGTGCTTGGTGAATACATGTGCCTGCTTCTACGTCAAGTGTAATATATACTTGTGACTAAGGCTGTCAATGGGTACCCGACCGAGGCCGACTACCCAGGTAATGAAATCGGTTTTTGGGTACCCGAAATTCCGTAAAAATGTGGGATTTTACCTGAACATATGCCAGAAATATTCAGTTGGTCATATTGGCTGACTACCCCGGCAATGAAATCGGTTCTCGGGTAACGACATTTGGCTAAAAATGTGCGATTTTACCCAAACATATGCCAGAAATATTCCCTTGGTCATATTGGTCGACTGCTCGGGCAATGAAATCGATTCTCGGGTGCCCAACATAACGTAAAAATGCGCAATTCCCTACAATTTCTTACATTTCCTAACAAAATATGCAGTCGGGTATTCGGGTACCCAACCACGCGAATCGACGGGTACCTGGGTTGTGATTTCAACATTTTTTTACAAATCATGTGATGACCTGTTTGCAGAAAGGTCACTGTGCATGTGATTAACATAATGTGTTATGCACAAATGAATTTATTCCTAATTTAAATCCTATTGTTGACGTTCTCATTACTCTATCACGTCTGTTTTGTAATTGCTTGTTATGATTATTTTGTGGTTGTACTTTCTTTGACTGTTCTCATCTGATGTTTCCAGTGTGTTTGAATAAAGTACACACATACTTAACTTAAATACTCGCGCTATTCGTAAGCCCTAATGATTTTGACAGAAGCACTATCATTTATGCAATTTGCAGTATTACTCAAGCAGCCATAAGAATGATTTTCAACGTTTTGACAACAATCTGCCTTATTATCCTAGGCCTGTGGTTCTGTTTTGAATGTTGCATAGTTTATTTTGTGGGAGGTTTTGCTGTGACAATGAGACAAACGACTGTTGACCTCTTGGACCATTGACCTCTTGGATCAAACCTCTGAGAATTTTCTACAAAGAACATAGATACTTCAATATTTGTGACTTCTGCTTTCATCAAACGGCTGTACATACATATTTGTCCCTTTACAACTTCTGTAGTTGTTGAAGCCCTGGGTTTCTATATTTTACAAATCAAGTGTACTTCAAGAACCAGGGTTGTAAAATGAGCCTGGGTGATCTTCCCAAATCTATTTTATTTTTAAAAAATATGACCATTCCACAAAATAAATACTGTAATATGTCGAACAATTATTTAAAGTTAAAATCAAAGTAGATTACACTGTCGAGGCTTATTATCCATATCGTCCTGGCACACGTTGCTAATAGAGAGGAAAGGCCGTGCTGTTCGCCTGAGAACCGAGGCCACCGATCCCACGTTCCTTTTCCAAGCTCTGCAGTTGATAACGGAAACTGTGAGACGTGTTCAGAAGTTCATCGGTGACTGACCTGGAGTCTCGAGTCGACATGCTCAGACTCGGATGCGACGACATGGACTGCAAGGTCGTCATGTCTCCAGAATTCACGTCCTGTCCAACACGTGGAATGCTCACGCTCGGCAAGAGGAGTGGCCTTGGTAGGCCATGCTGAGAAGTCTTGCTCACTGAATCGGCAATTTTTCTCGCTTCCTCTTCGGTCTAAATCAAAGCCAGAATTGTAGCTCTTGTCTAGATAGTGATAAAGATTTCTTGTATGTCTGCTGTCATATGCATAGAGTTCTAACATTTGTCCAAAGGAATAATCTTGACAGGCTGTTAAAAAATTTTTAAACCATAATATTTACCCCATAAATTTCTACCTATTACAATTAGCTCATTCATAGCAGGTGGACACACCAGGGATGTGCTGCCTGTACACACATTTACAGAAACTATGGCACTATAGTTTTTTTAGTTTTATGAATAATTCTTTCAAATTTTTATTGAATGAAGTCGAAAACTAACCGTAATCAGTTGAGACTTGATGCCGTGTGCAGCGTGCTTAAGGTCAAGGTTCGAGGCAGTTGCAATGCTTGACGGTCTAGAACATTCGTATCCAGCCAGGCAGTGCTAAAAATAACAAATTATATAACATGCAGTCAGACATTTATACAACTGAACATTACGTGAGGCACTGTAACTTGGTGTCTAATACAAATGAAGTGGACCGCAGAACCGCAATTCTTAGGCTAGCATGAAAGGCAGAAATGGGTATGAAGACTAGGCGACTTCATTTTCTCAGACTCAGCATATGAGGGCAGATGGCAATTCCTTTCCCTCGCCGTCTCATCTTTTCCACCAACCAACGTGTAATGTGTACAACCAGTGTACACATTACAGTGTACACATTACAGCAGAGTTGGTTGTGGAGCAGGTGTGAGGTAATTGATGTGTACTGGTTAATTGCCCAACAAACACACACAATGTCACACATGTGTGGGCAAATGTACGAAAACATGTGCACAAGTCAACAGACTACTTTTCTTGGCACTGCCTGCCAAGCCTTTGGACAAATGTTAGAATTCTATGCACAGGACAGCAGGTAAATCCATACAAGAAATCTTTATCACTAACTAGACAAGAGCTACCATCAATCAATCAAGCAATCAGTCAATCAATCAATCAATAGCACACAGACACACGAAAACAACACAGACGTCTGACTAACTCGCTTATCAATTAACATTATTCAACATTTATATAGCACCACTTCTTGTTCTACAATCGTTACATCGGGTGATCGAAATGCCCCACTTATTTAGCAGAGAACAGTGAATGGATCACCTGTGAGAGAGCGCACGAATCGATGGGATCGAAACTTCTGCGTCTGTGTGGCTTGATTTTGTACGGACTTTCGAGCGTCGAGCGTGGAATACTCACGCTAGATGAACACAACAAAACAACCATCTTCTATTACCACCTGTAAGATCACCAACCGCCCAGTGATAACTCGGCTTCAAAGTTGCTGGACTCGGCAATTTCAAATAACTTGAATGAGGATAACGTGAAATATGTTGACAGACTTTCACAAACACCGGTTAGAGCATATGTCCCATGCAGGTGAGACTGGCAAGTGTTGGTCTGCATGCCAATGGTAAGAGATTTGAATCTCGGGCTTGTGGGACGTCAAATGGCGTGTCACCCATAAAAATGGGCAGCGGCGTTGAATGACCATGTCCGATACATTCATTAAAAAATGAGCAGTATAAAAGCCATATGGTTGACATAGAAAAACTGTACATTTGAATTTATTAGCACATGTAATGTCAACTCCAGAAAATCTTTATGATGGACACGATCCACCGCTTGTTGGGAGTGGAACCTGCTGGTTAGTTGCACGAAGTGCAGTCACTGTCACAAGGTGCTATACAAATTCCTGATTACGTTACCTTACATGTCAGTAGGTCATATTCACGAAGAACTAGTAAAAATCTAAACCAGCCACTTTCCAATGTTTATATTTATAATCTGCTTCTATGTTGGAACCTGCAGACAATTTCCCTAACTTACCAGGCCTCTGTGTCTTACAAGCCTTTTATTGCCAATGTCATATGCACTAAACACAGTAGTACGATGGCACAACTGACCGTACGAATCCCGGTGACCCGTGGGAAGGATCTCTGCGGGTCGACAAGCAGACGGGGCAGAAGCTGGTTCCCTTGACATCCACGTTGACTGGTTCCGTGAAGAGGCGTTCGTTCACGCTGTACCCGTGTATGCCTTGGCAAATAGTCAAACAACCAACGCCATATAGATCCCCGAGTAAATTACCGTACACGATTACAAATGACTACATTATCACATGACAGTAAAATTAGTACCGTGAAATTCAAAAGTAACAAATGACGAAGAAAAGTCTGATTTATGCCTTTAGAATAAACCGATGCACATGTAACCATTGTCAAATTGTTTTCTATCTTTCTAATGAGCTGAGCAGTTCCTGATCATATCAATTCTTGGCCTCCCTTGTTACCGGCTCACTTACGGTAATCTTATCACTGTTCTGGGCCTTCCACCATGGTTGCAATAAAAGGATTGATTGATTGAAGATTGATTGAGTTGTTATGGACTGGTTTCCTGTTGCTAAATATACAGAATAGCAAGTGACAGATGGAACTTACAGGTGTGCATAGGATTCTGAACTTCAGGTGTAATAGGTCGACCAAGATCAACGTTGTTCCTGAAAAATACAAAACAACTTTAAAACATGTTCATACTAATTTCTATTTCTGCTCGATTCCATAATTTTTATATATGTTTATTTCTGTGCTCTACGTCTTACAAAAATAGCCTTGGTAGGAAACAAAAAAATTAAAGTCAACATATTAAGTCAAAAAAACTTAAACTGCATACAAAATATTATCAGTATTCATATCTTCAATTTTCTTTGCAACATATAAAAATCTGGTACAATGATTTCTATGCATGGCACAATAATATTGGAAACATTCAATAACAAAATATTTATTATGAGTCTGTATTGCAATTTCACTTTAATTTAATTGATGTCTAGGACCTTAAGAGAAAGCATCACAGAAGTTATTAGACTAGATAAATTAAACAATCCAGGACTCTAACATCAATCCATTATATTAAGGCTTACATGATAGTCAGTTCTATAAATTAAGGAATGCAATCGACTACTTCAAGAAATCGATCTATTATAACAAGGCTCAAACAATTATTCCCTTTCATAAATTAACAAATACAATATTCTAACATAACTTATTATTATTATTACATTAAGGCAAACATGATATTAAATCCTACCAACCAAGATGTGCAATCGACTTCTCCAATATGACTTATATTTATAACACAATATTACTGTCGACGGGAATCTGTTTGTTGGTTCCATGCTTGTGTGTGGGCCCACCACTGGCGACTCTTTTCAGCTAACTGTTTATAGTTTTGCTAACAGACGTATTTAACTCGTTCACTATGACATTTAACTTCATTTAGGCCAACTCAGGGTTCCCATTCATTTCGTCGTGGATCATATCATTGCATTAACTTCATCGCAGTTCAATTCATCGCATTTAAAAACGACACTAACCCTAACCCTAAATGACCCTCACGACGTATAACCTGACCCTAACCGACCCTCACGATGCTAAACCTGATGAAATGACTGCAACGAAATGATCTGCGACAAAATGAGCGATCACCCCACTCAGTGAAGGCCTCTGAATAGATATCTTGAAGAGGCGCTGTATAAATGCTCAATTACATTATGTCATTTTTTTTATTACCATTAGACTACAGATCAATAACATTTAGGCTCACAGGAAGTGTGATGTTCCGGTGCATTCCTGTTGGTTCAGTCGCCTGAACTCTTTCACTTCCTCGAACAGATCATCCGGTTGTCCACACAAATCCCGGACGTCGTCGTTATCCAGGAGACCGGCTATCCAGTCGTATCCGAGGAGAGTCTTTCCCTGTCTGTCTTCCATCAGTCGGGAGAATTCCTTCGTCGACAGATGATCCAGGTAGGACCTCGAGAGCAAGCTGTCGTTTCCACGCGTCTGAGGAATAGTTAAATGGGAGAGATAAAAGCAGTATCAACAACGATAACAGATCCAAAATAATTAATCGAGTTAATTATAATTATGCTTGGCAAAGCTATCATGTGATGGCATGTACGGTGCTTTAGAAGTCATCGTCATTGTCACAATCACATACGTGACACAGTGTATGATTGATTGATTGAGCAAATACTCTGTAATGTGGGAGTACAAATTTGAGTTTTCCCTTAACTGGTTTCTGTGTAGAGTTCGAGTCTGATTACACAGATTAGAGGGGTGCCACTATCAAACCCAAAATATGGGTCACCTTCGATAGACACTTGGGATATTAGATGCTGGTGCTTAATATAGGTGTAATAATCAGAGGTGGAGATCTTGTTTGACAGTGGGGGACACCCAATGAGAGGGGTAGGAAATGTCAATCAATCAATAATAAATACTTGATATAGCGCCCCTTCAATACATCTACTCAGAGGCGCTCCAAATGGGGGGGACACATGTATAACGTGACCCCTCTCTGTTAAAGGTGGAGGGACTTGTAATCCTCGACCCCCGGGATCGCAACCCCTGGTAATAATACAATAATATTCACTTAATCAAGTTAGTCAATTAAACATCCTCTGACTGATAGCAGAATAAAAACATAATTCAGATCTTTATTTCACTAGTGCCCCTGCAGGAAAGGACCCTATTAGCCACCGTACGAATTAAATCACTGCACCAACATCAAGGACAGATTCCCTTCTTGTTGCAGAGAATTTTAGGGTCTATTACCTTGAATGATAGAGTAGTTTACATCGATCAAACAATAAAACTAGACTTATTGTCATAATTGTTTATCTCAAAGTCTTTTACCTTAGTTTTTGACCCTTTGCTGACATCAAAAATTACTGATTTTGGCCGACTCTCCAGTTCTCGGACAATCGAGGCGTTCTTCCGGTCATTGCCAGAATGCATCAGCAAGTTTCTTTTAACAACCTCCTTAACCGTCTGTTGACCGAAATGTTCAGCGTATTTTGAAACATCTCTGTCACTTGCACTTTCATTCTCAACCGGAAAATCCTTCTTCTCCATTCTGCTTCCAGCTCTCTGGTCATTCCTGGTTTTGTTCTCATCCAAATCGCGCTCCTCTGTGTACGACCCATCGGTTGGACTCACATAGTGAGGTTTCTTGTTATGACTTCTCGTTTCCTTATATAAGGCTGATTTCTGCAACGGCTTTTTACTGGCATCTGAAACATTTGAATGCCCTCCGCTCAACTGCAATGGTCTCAACTTTGCCTCTACAGGCCTTGATTCTGTCGAGTCCTTCTCTGGAGGCAACCTTGCTTTTGAATGGCGCCGATCCAAGTCGATTCTGCTTTCCTGTTCCCGCCGATCCGAGCTTTCCACAGAGTCCGAAAAATTCACGGATTTGGACCGGACTGCCGAAGATTCCGAATCGATGACGTCAGAGTACGAGAAATTAAGTCCTCTTCGTCTTCTCGATCTTGACGTCGTCGGTGTGTGTTCATATTTTGATTCCACTTTCACGTTTTCGTCGATTATCCTCCTGTGACGAAGAATGGACTTGGGCGTGCCCTCCACTGAACTCGTCTGATGGGGCGATGCGCCGCCTCCGAATCCTTCCCCGACGTGGCCCAAACCCCGAGCGTCATGACTGTAGGTGCCTGTGGTGGGAACGTTCCTCATATCGGATTGCAAATGTGTCTCCTCGAAACCACCGTTTCTCAAGCTGTTCGTAGAAATCGCTGCCAATCTGCTACGAGCGTCACGTGTTTTGTCCACTGGAGAATCTGTGATCGTTATGACGTCCGCTGCAGAATGGCCGTCAGAGTCAGATGGCTCGGTCTCTGTCCGAGGACGATGTCGAACCTCTTCCGTAAGACCATCTTCCTCGTAAATGTCGCCACGGTCTTGACTTCTCGGTCTGTTCGCAAAGTCGGTTTTTGGGTAAAGTTTGTCTTCAGAGGAATCTCCTGCCCCCATGCAGTTCCCCCATTTGTAGCGCATCGTGTTTTCGTAACTGTGATTGTACAGATCGTCTGCATCGCCCGAACACCTCAAAGGCTCGGCCGGTTTCAGGGAGACGTCAATCACGTCCCGCATGTCATGATATCTGCCGATGGCATCTGTTTGTCTGAATCTATTAAAATGTGAAATATTTTCCAGGTCCTTAGAAAAGGGTATATTTTGCTCACAAGTATTTTCAGCAGCAGTGTGAGTTTTCGAGTCAGAGCTCGTGTTCGACAGATATCCGCTCCTATTCGCTAAACATGATCTGTCAGATTGGGCTTCAGGCAACGTCTGTGGATGCCTTTTATAAGCATTCCCATTTTGAATCTCATCTTTTAATCGTAGGTGCTTTGTATGAGCATCTCCATTTTGGGTCTCATCTTTTAATTCCGGTCGCATCACAAAAAATAAACCAGGGTTTATGACATCCTTAGCCAAGCCTTGGAGACTTCCACCAGCGTGTCGCGCTTTGTACTGAACTTGTCGCAGTCGAAGAAGCTCCAACTGCTTTAGACTTTTCTGGCGCATCTCTTCCAGCGCTTTCTCCTCCTCGGTGCTAAAACCCTGCACTAAAGTCGGCATTGTGTCACTAAAACAGAAACTGTGCTTTTATAAACCATTTAGCTTGTATGTGCACAAGACAGATAAGAAAAAATAATTTTAAAAAATAACTAAAAATATGAAAACCTAAACCATAATATTATTTCAATTAGCAACAAACCTTCATTCACCCTTTATAATAGTTTCAGCATTATCCACGATAGACACATCAACTGTATTAATTATCTTATAATTACACACATTTAGTCAAATTAAAAGGCAATAAAAATTCAATTATTTTATACAGGAACTGACAGTTTATACAGTTCAACAGCTCCAAATAACTGGCTTATTTTAGAGATTTCTATCTCGGGCAAGTGTCCTCCTTGCGAGGGGACCAGAAATGGCGTGGCGTAATCGTAATCTACAGCGACCACAAAAGCCTAGTCGCGGGAACCAGCTTATTCACAGGCGCTTAATCAAAAACGGGTAAGAATAAGGATCTCACTCGATCAAACTCTGAATTTAAAAATAAGCACGGTCGAGGCTCTATGCGACCGCTTGAAAAACGCTAAACATTTATATAGCAAACCTGCACTTTTGATCTACGATTAATTTAAGCAAAACACAAGGTAGCAGCTTTACAAATCTCAGATCTCACACTATACTATTTAAAAGTCTATGAAGCCCATTGACAATATTGTCAGTAAATTCATTTGTTCTAGTCGTTTCATTGTGAATATTGCCATCTATTAATTACAATACTTACACAAAATTCGTATTTGTGCGTTTTCAGGCTGGACAGTGATTTGAATAACAAAAACAGAGGTGCCTCGTTTGGTCCCATACAAAAGCAAGACACAACATGCATATCATTTCCCAGTTGTTTGGGGTGCGCTCTGAATATGCTTCGAGTATGCCATGTGCAGCGAATAGACAGCTATTATCGCATCACAAAAGCGATTATGTTAAGTAAACTTGCTTATAGAAAAAGATACCAACTGACAATAAATAATAAAGCTCACGCTATCTCTTCCTCCATTCCATTCCTTCGCTCTATCTCTTTTTCCTTTAATCCCCTCCGTCCTCTGACTTCTCTCACCAAAATCTGAAAGAGTATGCTTCAAATACTCTTCTTGCCTTTGCCTTGATTTCTGCAGTTGTTAGTTTACGATTACAAGCTGTAGGGAAACTGATCTTTTCATCCAAAATAAGGCAAGCTGGTTTTCGTCTTTTAGCCATGCGCCTGTGAATAAGCTGGTTATCCCGACTGACCTTCTGTAGACGCTGTAGAAATGTTGAGATTACGATTATGACCGTTTATCCACATAGCAAGTAAGAAACTGCTCGTATTCAGTTTCCCGTAGCCAGTAGCCACACACATTCTCTGTAAACAATGAAAGCTGTAAATACGATTTTATATTTTAAATGATCGAATTACTTTAGAGTCGATGTAGAACAACTGGGTTTCAAAAATAAATTTTAGCAGGAAGACATATGATGTTGAAAGAAAATGTAATTCAAATTCCTTGAATTACAATAACCATCTAGCATTTATTTTTAATTTTCGTAGGCCCTATTTTTATTAGTAGGCCTAGGTCTTGGACACAACATAGCTAGATGACTAGATGAGCATTACTCGTACTCGACGCTGTTCCGTAGATGACACCGGATTACACTCTGGGCAGCTTAGAAGGACATAATGCACATTGCCATCGCAAGAACCTATATTATCGCTAAAAATAATAGTTTAAATTGCCATAACTTGAGAGAACTTGCCTTACATCTATAAAACCAGCAGACAATGAATCTTAAAGATATATAACCCTTATACATGTGATGTTTGATGCTGGTCGTATGTTTTCGGCTAATTGAGACTCTGTAAACGATGAAATACATTTTATAGGATTGTGTGCAGAATTGAGCAGTCTGACATGACATACGTGGCTGCCGGGGCGATGTAACTGGATGTCGTTAAGTTTTACTGGTGACCAAGTACTAGAATGGGGAATTACAATACGACTGCTGTTTTAAAGAAATCAATGGCTACGCGGCACATGTACATAGCGGTATTTTAACAGTGTCTGCCTGGACTGTTGAAAAAATGAGGGAACTCGGGTCTGCATTTCGACTGACACGATGTCAGCGTCTGGCCTACAGCATTGGCCATGTATACAACGATCTGTGTTCAGCCATGTGGTTCACATATCTTCTCATATTCATGAGAGATGTTGTTAAGCTGAGCAACTCCAGTGCTGGTTACCTGCTGCTGTGGGGCCAAGTAGTTGATGCCTTGTGCACCCCAATCATCGGGTATGGGTCGGATAAGATGAACGGCTTCTTCGGTTGTGGAAAGCGCAAGAGTTGGCATGCTGTGGGTAAGTGATGCCAGATAATGTGGCAATACAAGCCTGTTATTATATGATGCAAGGTAATTACATCGATTACATACCAGGGAGCCATATGAACCATTTGGTGCAATGGTAATTGCAGCCATGCTTGAAGTGAAACTTTAAATGACGTCCAGGGCTAATCGAAATAAATTTTAAAAATTCATCTTGTATTCTATGTTAAGACGTAATTATCGAGACATTTCCATTTTGCTACTATTTACATTTTTAATTTTATTCAAAGGCATTGCTACCATGAGCAAAAAAGTAGCTTGACAAGCAACTTAATTTTGTGCAATGTAGCTTACACATATTCTACTCAATCTTATATTTATTTTAATTGTTCACTATGACATCTAACATCATTTAGGTCAGCGTAGAGAGGGCCTGTAGGTAGATATCTTGGAGGGGCGCTAAAAACGCTCCATTACATTGCTCCATTACCTTTGTGTTGAGTTTGGGTACGTACATTTTCAGGGACGATTTGTGTGAGCGCTTCCTTTCCTTTTCTGTTTTTGCGACCGGTCGCTTTCGCCGAGAGTTTGACCAAGACTGCCATAGTTGTTTACTATGCGTCCTTCATTGCCATCTTCCAGTTTGGATGGGCAGCAACACAGGTTGCCCATTTGGCTTTGATTCCTCAGCTCACACCGGTCGACGAGGAGAGAGTGCAGCTGAATGCATTCAGGTTTCTAAATTTTCTTATATAATCTGATGATTTCTATTGTGCTGACACCTGGCGGTGGCCGTTTGAATGAAATTGAATGGAAAACTTAATCCATTAGAATATTTCCCATCACACATTCCAAGATAAATATGTTGTATGAGTGTGATGCTTCTTATGGATTTATGATATAAAAAGGCTGATATTCCATGTGACATCTTAGGATTGACACCGAGCTTCATAGAGAGAGTCGACAAATTGGTACGGGCATTATTTTCTGCCCTGACGATGTTGAACTATTGGCCCCATTTTCAATTATAGCAAACCAAACTTTGATGAAAATGATTTATTCAAGTATTCTTGCTGAATCGGCACAATGAGTAATGTTTGATATTATATACTCTGGCTATGTTATGGGCTGAGGGGTCACAGCTCATTTTGCCTTGCAATTAACAAATATTATTATTTAATGCAACCTTTGATGAAGTCTGGTAACAAGAAGACATTCATACCCGTAAACAGACTGAGTTTTTGGTGTATTGCAAAGCAGAGTTTCCATAAGTGATCGAAAGTAGAGTTCCAGATGGAGGGCTGAATATCAACTGAAGATATGAAGTGTCCCTGAAAAAATTTACTTAAGCAAATGATGAGTTTAGCTCTACAGGCTACATAAGTTTAGGCAGGATAATATGTTTTTGTGAGCAAGTGTGAGTGAGTTTAATGTGTGTACATATTGTTTAATAAGTTTCTAGTTCATTTCATCCTCCATCAATGAACTAGAATTTCTTGCTTTTGTTAACAATGTTGTTGATTTGATTTTATAGGAATGCGTTTACTGTTTTATCGAGTGTTACAATTTATGGATCTGCCTGGTTTCTTTTCTCCGTTGACTCGACGACTCAAGATACAAAAAAAATAACTATTCAGACATCCGAATTCATGGTTATTGCTTTTATTAATGGTTATATTCAGCTTTATTCATTTTCCCTATTTTAAAATATTGAAAATGACTAAAACAGTTCCACTATTTGACATCAATTAAGTCAAACCCATCTTTCGTGACGTTTTAAATATGATAATTAGGTTTTGCATGCCAACAATGTTAAATTGCTTTGTGAAATCAATACATCTTAGTCATGTGTAATATCTACTATGATTAATGAAATAAATTAAACTAAATCATATGTAATATCTACATAATTAAGTTAATAAATTAATCTAAATCTTATTTAATATCTACCATAATTAATTTAATAAATTAATCTAAATCTTATTTAATATCTACCATAATTAATTTAATAAATTCATCTAAATCTTATTTAATATCTACCATAATTAATTTAATGAATTCATATAAATCTTATTTAATATCTACCATAATTAATTTAATGAATTCATATAAATCATGTGTAATATCTACCATTATTAATCGAATGCTTACATTGCTTAGGGATTCTTATCACCCATTGCTATTAGACTATTAGTCTGTGTCATTACAAATGCTTTGACAACAATTTTGTGTTTTATTGAAGGAATTGATGCTTATTAGCGTGGTTGTTGGGAGTTGCTTCAGTCTCTTATTTCACCTTGGAACCACGGAATCAAGTCAGGAACCTTTGGGTGTGGAGTCTAAAGCTGTGCTACTTAAAAATTCTACCATCGGATGCCTGGACTGGTTGAAGGAATATCAGTTCTATCTGGTAAATATAGATTGAAGCAAAAAGTTCATTTATTACTTACGTATACCCGGTATTCGTTTGGCCGCCTAGTCAAACCCATGGCGACTTGCTACAAGTTACCTTTGCATTCACTTCCACCATGTACCAGGTTTTCTGCTTTGTAGACCCCTGTTCTCCCAAGGACAGATTCCTCGACATTGTACTCCCCTATAAAACTTGTCATGAGCTGTGGCGGGGCTGAGTTGCCTCTGAGTGGGTATATTGATGAGGTGTTATATTAAGTTTATATTGATTGGTTTGTTGGTTGGTTTGTTGGTTGGTTGATTGATTGATTGATTACATTTGCAAGCACGAGTGTTTCTCTGTTACTCGTTGGTATGCTTTGTCACATCCATTATTTGGTTTGGTTTTCAGATAGCTCTGATGTACATGTGTAGTCGATTGATTGTAAACGTTTCTCAGACGTATTGGCCGCTCTACTTAACAGATTCCTTGCAACTGACGAAGGTTTGTTCATCTCATTTTCTGTCTTTCAATGAGGGTCACAACAGAAGGAAATTATGTATTGTTACGAAACAGGGTGGTGCTTGGCTTTGCTTTTGAACATTATCAGGAATGACAATCACCGCATTAGTATTCTTTCATTAATTCAGTCTTTCAGAGATTTATATAGCTCCCTTCAAGGTTGCTACCCAGGAGCACTCCGAATCCAACCTCGGCCAAAGAGGAGAGTTTTGAGATTGCAATAGAATCCGTGTCGGAGGGGACTTGGGCAGGAGGTGCAGGTATGAATGGGGCCCATTCCAGACCACAGGACCTGCAACAGAGGAGGCAGTTCACTCCATGGAATAGCATACCAAGTGGCACACAATTGTTTTTTGCTGTTCAATGACCAATTTGCGTTAATTCAATTGAATCTCATATTCTTTTGACGTGGTCCATTGGCTTGTTGTTTATGCTTGCAGAACTTCATGGCTATTGTTCCTTTGGTCGTCTTTAGTAGCGGCTTCGTGATGTCCCTGCTAATGAGTCCGCTGAACGCTGTGGTGGGACGAAAGGTATTTCCATGAACTGCAGAACCATGCTCTTATGATTTTCTGCCTTCGACTTTGGTCGTGTTTTTCAGATTTTGCATTTTGACTAAATGCATAACGAACAACTGATGCCTAACTGGTTTTCTTTCGATTTATTTGGACTGCTTTTCTTGCGTAAGAGTTAGAAAAATTGTGTTTTAAATTTGAGGGTTTAATCTGACAATTTTTGTAGACAACATTTTATAAAGTTTTCTATGCTTTTGAATGAATTATATATATACATATTTTTGTCAATACTGTGCTATGTAAAGTTTCTCTGTACATGTCGTGCATTTGCTGACATCTGATTTAAAATTATACTTATTTACTTTTTTACTTACTTATTTAACAGCACCATTTGAAATAATAGAATTTTTTGGTTTCAGAGAATATTTTATTTCAATTGTTCAGGTCTTTGTGCAATTCTCCTTCAGTTGAATGTCGGTGTTTTAGACGACCTGTCTGCTAGGCCTTGTTCTAACAATCATCAGTTGTGCGGCAATGTGGTTTCTCTCTGCGAAAAGTGCAATTTACGTTCTGCTTCCAGCGATCTTCTTGGGATCTGGAGGTTGCATTCTCTTGGTAACATCACTCGCGATGACTGCCGATCTCATTGGAAAACATACTGTAAGTAAAATGCTTCCATAATTTTGAATCTGCTCGATATTGGTGTAGCTTTGTTAAACTGAACAGTTTCTGTTTCTTGCTGGACTTGTTATTTAATTCTTGTAAAACTCGTTTTCTAAATGCGTTGAAAAATAACTGTTGCATTGTTTTTCTCTGTCTTAAATATTTTTATTATTTTAACTTGTTGTATGTTTATTGTATTTAAATAGTTATATAGGACTTCTACACAAAACATGCCTTTGAAAATAGAGTTTTCAGACTAAATTACAATTATTATTGTTGTCATTATAAGATATATAAAGCTCAAGTTTATTTCATGAGCTACACAAAATTTCATTGAGGGCTGGGCAGCATAGTTTGATCAGAAAGCATGAAAATGCTAGATACCAGACTGTAACTGCCTCCCAAATAAAATTGAGACCAATCAAAAACTGAAGAATCTCTGACCAAGTATGGTGGTGCCATTCCAACACATGCTTGTAGATTGGTCAGCAACGTATGCAACCACCTATGTAACCCATTTAAAAGAAGGCTAACTATAAATTAATAAAATACTTGAATTTTGTGAGTTTTTGTCATCTTTATCAGGTTTAATGAGACTAATGTGCATTTTCATAACCTGTTGTCAAATTGATTTTACTTTTATGCTGCATTTTCTATGAATATCTCAATGGCTGATTTTAGGAAATTCCATGCACCTGCTTGTAGGTTGTTTAGCCACATTATATAACCAGCTATGTAACCCATTCAAAAGGAAGTTAACTATAAATTACAAACATACTTGAATTATATATAAATGCCCATCATCTTTAACAGGTACAGTGAGACTAGTGTTATCAAGTTAATTTTATTTGCATGCTGCATTTTGCTATGAATATCTCAACGTCTGTTTTTAGGAGAGCAGCGCATTTGTGTTTGGTGCAATGAGCTTCACTGATAAGCTGTCGAGTGGAGCATGCATTGCGCTCATTCAGGTCTTTCATCCGTGCAAGTAAGCTCTTCGTTTGATCATTCATTCTTTAACATCTATATTGTATTCAGATCTATATTGTTCTTCACCTTCTTCACTCATTTTGCTTCTTACAATTTCTCTAACCTTTTCGGTTTCAACAGGGGACCTCCTCTGATAATGACAGTTATAATCGAAAAAATGTAGTGCCACTACTAACATTAAAGGCGGAGCACCGCCAGGACGAGTTTGTCGACAAACTGCCAATGAATATGCACGTCAATAACCGTTTGGTGCACGACTGTCTATTCATAAAGACCGGACCAATTGTTGCCATTGCAATTAGCCAACTGCTATTACTATACATAAGTGGTAGGCCCACACTCAAGCGGGGAATCAACCAATGGAATCTCGTCATCATTTGTACGTGATTGTTTTTTGGTTGAAAGGACGTCCGACTGTTGTCCGGATTGTGTCTGGTACTATCGCAACGTTATGGTTCTTCTTCCAACTGGAGTTGCCGTCATCTCCGTCTGCATCCTGATCATTCTGGCTCGGATGAAGCTTGGTCGCCTGCGTTGGATGATGCTCTCTCGTTAGCTACACCTCGTTAGCCAGATCCAAGTGCCTGCTCATTAGCATGCGCAGCATCTGTGTATACATGCATTGTCAGGAGCCATTTCTCCTCTAAGGTTTTTGGTCATGCATTGGTTATGTACTTGCATCTACTGAACCTTTGCCACTTCCGGTCTGAGAATTGCAATTTTCGATTCCAGAGGGCTTTGTGAAGCCTATATTTTATTTTTTTATTAGCTTAGCGAGTAGTGGCTAAGCTAATCGACTGAGTACTCAACTCCAAAACTACTTGTTGATGCATTCTCTGCCCGAAGGCATTTTCATTGGCTTTACGCCACCCGGGGATGAGATGAGTGAGGTAGTTTCCCGTTGCATTCCTCACAGACAAATATGGGTGAGCAACTTGTCCAAGGTCGCTATGCAGTGACTTGAGGTGGGTTCAATTCTGTGTACTACTCTTATAATAATATAATTTATCTGCAATATAACATCAAAGCTGATTGGCCCCCTAGTAGAATCAATTATACAGCTGAGAACAGCTACAGCTGTTTACAGACAACTCTGAATGAGCTTTTTATTTAGCACTTATTCTGAATGTCGTCATCTGGAGATTAGTGAATGGTCTGCTTCAGTGATCGCTCTAGTGTCAGACTTGGTAACTTAGTAGTTTTCATGAAGGCGCTATATAAATGTTCGATATGAATGAAAGTGTTTCTGATCTCGTTATTTTCATTCTGTTATCGATTTGTTTTGACATAATATTAGTGATAATTGTTAATGATTGTTATTATTCTATCTTATTCTGGGAAAACTAGCACCACTTCTTGTGTGTAATTTGTACGATAACTTGACATTGCTTTTTCTTTCGTTAGCCTTTGTAGTGAAATATTTATCCTCGTTTATTGAACCAGACAGGACGATAAACAACATATTGGTTTATGTTAACGTGAATTTAAGGTGCTCATTAATATGTAACACAAGGATCATGTAATGACTGTAATCATGTTTGCAGAAGCGATTACGTAGGAATATTGTATACGTTATGAATAACTACTGTGACATTTTGTCAATGATTTTTATTTGCTCTTAAATTTTTCGGTATTACAAGTATTTGTGTATTAATAATGAACGGGAAATTCTTTATTGTGCTCCTTTGAAAGCCTCATCTGGGACCTTGTTACAATGTCATGTTATAAACTTTTGAGTTCGTATTGTAAGTGCATAATAATGTAGGAAATATTGATCTAGTGGTTCTTTAAATACAGAAATTTTGGCCTTGTTAGAATTTCTAAAGTGGGCAACCTTCTCTGCAATAGTTAGAAGGATAATATTCTAAAATGGCCCTAATGCGTTAAAAACTATATACAAAACTAACGAGCAAGTATGAAAATCTCTCAACACAAAGTTAAACCGAGGGTCAGTTTTTATGCAGTTTGAGCCGCAGAATTCATCTACATAACATCTGCCTTGGGAACATTCATGAGATTGCAGGTTGCCATCTCAAACTGAAAGACTAAGATGATTAGATAATCTTAAGTGTAGACACAGACCTTGCCACTAGTGGACAATATTGTCCATAAGAATGAAAGAAAAAACATACTGTTATTCAGCAAGATGACTAGATAGTAAGGTAATGTAACAGATAATTACATGCCTCAGTAACATTCTACAAAGCTATGATCTATACGTTGAAGGATCTGAAGCAGCTTTGAATTGACACACATGCAGTAGAAATTCAAATCCGGAGGAGATGTCTTCGCAAATTATATAGTTCGATGGACGAATTGCCAGTTTCGCACAATAAACCTTGGACTTTGTTAATGGCAAACAATAGATATTATAACCTTTATGTGACAAATGTATTATCAATCTGGCATTTCATCCCCCATCCCAACCTTGGCAACACTGATGAAAGGCACCAACAGATCAGCGGTGAGACAAGATCGACTAAAGATTTAACAGATGAAAAACTAGTTTTAACGTTTGTTGTCCGTTCATCACTACAGCTACACACGGCTTTTACAGATTTTACAGATCAGATTATGACTAATTGAGGTTTACTACTACTCTTGTCTCTGGAATGTGTTTCGTTCTTTGTCCGAACAAGTCGAGCATGTCTACAGGTCGTCGGATACTTTGTGTTCACACAGCACTCCTGAAAAGCAATCAAAACAGAGCCACAAGAAATAATTCTGCCTTTGGTTACTTTCAGTGTTTTTGACTTAAACTTTTACCCCACAGATCTTTCTATTGGTTAAGTACTTTGACTTTGTCGGGCTCTGACAAGTTACCTGTGATTTATTCTATGTAACTAAGATGTGTACATTGATTGGTTTACCTGTTGATTGATTGCTTTAACATTATTTCAGGCCTGAACTGCTCATTAAATAAAGCTCATGTATTTTGTAAACAATCCATTTGTTCATAGAAGGATTTATTGTTTGATTACCTATCATGTGCTATGATTGGTTTTCTCCTATTGATTAATTGATGAATTGATTGATGAATTGATTGATGATTCAATTGATTGATGAATTGCTTTATTTATTTATTTAGTGATGAATTGAATAATTAACTGGTTGATTGATGAATTGGCTGATTGATTAATGAATTGATTGATTTATTGATGAATTGATTGATGCACTGATTGATTGATTTATTATATTTACCAGAATAACCATTTGGACAGCTGCAAGTGTAGTTCTGTGGATCTTGATGAACGCAAATGCCACCATTGCTGCACAGGACAGTCTTGCAGGAGTAAAGATCGCATTCAGCTAAACAGAAATTAGGTCATAGGTTGCCTTAGAAAATAAGCTCACTCTTGCTTAAAACAATTTTTTAGGTCACTATGTTGCCTTAAAAATAGTTAATCTGTGACTAAAACAGATTTTGGTCTTAAGACGAGTTCTGATATGCCTTATACATAGCTGCTATTATGTCCGATTTCACCTAAACATTTGGGAAATAGGACCTACTTAAGTAACTTAGCATTGCGAAAAATAAGGAAACCTCAAGCAATATAATATACAGAGACCCTGAAAAAATGCGTGTTGTTATCCAAGTAGCCAATAAGTTTAAGATTTACCGTAGTATAACCGGAACGTAAGTGTAGGCCTACTCCGTGTAAATTGCCAAACTTCTGTTTACACCAACAATATAAAAGAGTAGGCCTATATGCAGACTGGAGGTGTGACCTATCTATTGTCAGTAAACTACTAGGGTGTGGCTTTTTACGCAGCACAGTAGGCCTAATGTAATGAATCTTTGAGCAGCCTCGTGGAAAGGCACCAAATTAAGGAGTGTTCAAACTCTTACTGATTTCATGGTCGGCCTCGATATCGGTGGATGTCGCCTTCGAGAGTTCGTACTCCATGTTCAGCTCTGAGCTGGCGATTCGGAGCATATGGACACAGCCAACGAAGCCACTGTTGGCTCCAGCGTTATTTGAGATTCTGCTCAATCAAATATGAAAGTTAACGTCTTCGTATAGTGACCCTATCTCCTCCACTGCTTACGCTCTAGCAGTGCCAATCCCAGGTCTGGATTAAGAAGGAGTGTGCCTCTAATGATCGCTGTTATCATACAGTGTCGTTAAACTGAAATTACCTATCGCGACCCGATAATGTCCTTAACCCTGCTCATTTTGAACTGTCGATCTTTCATTACTTCAGCCCATCTGAATGCGGACCACGTCACCAGTCAGGGCCGTACCGAGGGAGAGCCAGCGGGGCCGTGGCTGCAGGGCGCAAATATGGAAAGGGCGTAAATTTCAGGATGGAATAACTTATTATTTCATAAAATGCACTATTTTCAAAATGTGGTGATCGCCAGATTGATGCTAGGCACAGGGCGCAATTATAGTTCGGTGCTGCCCTATCACCAATAATTAAGGTATGTGTATAAACCGTGCCAGACCATAAAAACCATCGCTTGTATGCAAACAATCATCCTAATGTCATAGGGCCAACAGAGATGTTGTAATTAAGCGATGTAGCTAAAGACAGGCGCGATCTCGTAAACCAAAGTTAAATGAAGGCGGAGGCTTAATGAAGAGGCTTAATATTTGAGGGCTTGATCATGTTGTATCACCAGTGTTAGGCCTACACAACGCAATAGCCTATAGGCTTACGCATAACATTGAGGATCAAATGCAATTTCCAGTTAAGGCCTGTGTATAAGCCAAGGTCAATCAAGATTCAAAAACATATATACCGCAAAGAAATAAGAAAACGGACGAACTTACTGTTCCGTGAGGTTAGGCACATAACCAAGATAGATAGGCGTGCCTATGTCAAGGGATCTCAGGGCCCCTGGACTGACCGCCGAAGCCTCGGACCCTCTGTCCAGCTTCAGAAGACCGTCCTTTCCGTATCTGGTCGCTGTGACTTTGTGTAGCTTCTTCAGAGTGACCTGTTGGTTCGTTCGCAACAGGGTCGGTCCACTGCCAAGGTCGTACCTGCCGTGCAAATAAATAGCCGACCGGTCTTCGCATCAAAGCAAACTCGGTCAGTGTGCACAGGTAGGCCTATATTACCGCATACTTTCATCAGCCATTACCCGTAATAAAACTAATAATTTATGTTGCGTTTCAGCAATTACTCTTAAAAGATTAATCATTTATACTTCGGTTTTAAAAATGCTGTCTGGTCATATTTTAATCGAATTATTTTATATAGATTTTCATTTGTCTTTTAGTTTTGACGTCCAACCAGCTCCGTCTTTGACTTCTGTAATAATTAGGTCTACATAGTCAGGCGAATGCATACGATCATGTACCTTATGATACAATAAACCATAGATCGTACAACGGCAAACTATTTCTGTAGCAGCACATCGGAACCGATCTAACCGTTATTTACGAGCGAATCACTAATTCTGTATAAGACCAACTACAGATTGTTCTCAATTTGTTCCGATGAAACTGGGCAGCAGAAATTGTGACGTACAGCCGTTGGTCGCTTTCATATTCGCGTAAGACTAAGAGAACGAGACAATTTGTTTTAATTAAGTCAGGCCGAGACAGTATCTGATTATGTCGACGGTTTTACCTGAACTCTACGTATCCGTTTCGCAGCGAGATGGAAATAAAATCGCCTCTTCCATCGTCGTTCTGTCCTGAGTAAAGGACTATTCCATTTGCAGCCAAAGGCCGGAATTCGATTTCGATGGACATTTCGCGGTTTCCATGTTGCAGTTGTTTTAGCTCCATGTAGGACATTCCAGAGAAGGATGGAATGACGTAATCTATCACCGGAGAAGAAACATGGTCAGTAGAATTGTTGGGCATCAGAGGCGGCGATCCCGGGGATTCTAGGGGACGAAGCCCCCACCTTTTATAGAGATGGGACACGTTATACATTTGTGCTCCCGACTTTTTTTTACCCCTTTCATTGGGTGTTCCTACCTCTCAGAAGAACTCGTCTCCTCTGTTGGGCATGAACATGGTTCCTGTTCCTTCATTGGAATAACAGGCCTACTCTTGCATGGAACAATGTCCTTGCTCTGCCAGTCTGCCCTAGCAAGCCTTTTGGTATTTTTATACCATGGCGTCTTCCATACCCAAACGGGCTTCTCTCCGCTCATCTGCCCGTGGATAATTGCTGATCCCCCGCGTGCGCAGTATACTATGGACTAAACAATGAGTTTTGCCTTTAGGCCCTACGTGGCTCCCTCCAGTTGGAAAAGTCTCTCTTTTCCTTTTCGGGTGGGGCTGCTTGTTCAATCCACAACTCAGTTTCAGAGGCGCTTGAAGACCTTCCTATTAACCAACTAGTATATCCGCTGACCTGGGTCGGGAGCGCCATCGATTTGAGCGACGGTTTAAAAACGTTCAATCACAATTACATTTTTACAATTACACAAGACCAATGTTCTTGCAGGAATTGAAATGTGATTTTTAAAGTAGGGCCCCTACTCGATTTGATATTGCGACCGTATACATAGCTGGCCTTGACTAATAATGTTGGAAGTTGGAATAATGTGCATGAACGGGAGGACCATCCTTGCATGAGAATTGTGTGGGAATAAAGTTCTTATGCGTGGTTCGGGTAGATATAAGTTATACTCGTGTGTACCTATATGTAGCCTACACGTGTAACTACTCATATATATATATATATATGAGCATATTTCGTCAAAGCTTACCAACGGGTTTTGGTCTTGCAGTAGAAGTTGACAACGTTGACAACTGCTTCTCAGAAGATTTAGTTGCTGCTTTCTCAAAATAGAGACTATCGTCATGTATCAGTATATCTTCGTCTATGAGTGTTTCATTGGCTGAAAATACCAGAAAGGAGCCGATCAGTTTGGAAACGAAGAAATTGGCGAATGAGTTAGATCTACGCTAGCCTTTACGGTGGACAAAATGATTCCATATCAAGAGTTTAGATACACATACGTATACATGCGTAAATGATATACTTACATACCATACATACATAGTATAATTTTGCACATACACCCAAACAATCAATCTGCTTAGTTTACTTGAGATTTGAGAAGATCCAAGGGACTAAACATAAATTCTCACAAATAGAATGCTAATTCCTACTTTAAGAGATATTGAACTGTAGAAGTCATGATTCGAATAAACTCTAAGAAATAGGGAGCAACGATTGTCTAGTAATTATGATAAATTAGACATGAAGAGTCGAGTAAGTAAGGCTTCAAGCATAATTCTATAGGCGATTAATATTCGCCTACCTTACGCATATCTCCATGCATTTAACTTCAATAATAAACATAGATCTATTGAAAAGCCCAAGATACATGTGGCCTAACTGCGACATGTATATAGGATGGAATAGTTGTCTAAATCGCAGTCGCCAAGAAACAATCAATTGATCAATCAATCCATCCATCAATCAATCAAACAATTGATCAGTCAATCACTTCATCACTTCATCACTTCATCACTTCATCACTCACTCACTCACTCACTCACTCACTCACTCACTCACTCACTCACTCACTCACTCACTCACTCACTCACTCACTCACTCACTCACTCACTCACTCACTCACTCACTCACTCACTCACTCACTCACTCACTCACTCACTCACTCACTCACTCACTCACTCACTCACTCACTCACTCACTCACTCACTCACTCACTCACTCACTCACTCACTCACTCACTCACTCACTCACTCACTCACTCACTCACTCACTCACTCACTCACTCACTCACTCACTCACTCACTCACTCACTCACTCACTCACTCACTCACTCACTCACTCACTCACTCACTCACTCACTCACTCACTCACTCACTCACTCACTCACTCACTCACTCACTCACTCACTCACTCACTCACTCACTCACTCACTCACTCACTCACTCACTCACTCACTCACTCACTCACTCACTCACTCACTCACTCACTCACTCAGACAGTCAATCAATCAATCAATCAATTCATCAATCAATTCATCAAGCAATCAGGCAAGCAATCAATCAAACAACGGAAGAAAACCAATCATTATACAAGAAACGCGATCTGATGTATACCTGGACATCCGAGTTCGTTGACCTGGGTTCCATCAGCGCAAAGGTCACATTTTGGACCGTAGACGAAACGTCCACACACGCACTGACCATTCATCTGTTCACAGTCTTCACGGATGGATCCGTTGACATTGCACTCGCACGCTGGAAAAGAAATCTTTCCAACTGACACACTCAGCTGATGACATCATCATACGAACAGCCGACCGACCGGTGTCCGCTCGATAGTCCGAAGGTTCAATTGTCCGAAGGTTCGATAGCCAAAAAATTTGATAGTCCGAAGGTCGTTTGTCCGAACGTTCGATAGTTCGAAGATTCTATATTCCGACATTAATTAAACTAGAATCTTGATTTATTGATGAATATAATGTGTAAAACGTGCAGCTGGGATTGATGTGAAAAGAATCATGCCTGAATGGAAGCTGGATGAATTAAAAGAATGGTGCAATCCAGCTTCCAGCCAAACATAATTTTTTCATCAATATGTCCATTATAACCGCAATCTTATCACCTATCGACCGGACACCATGCAATCTTCGGACAATTTCGAACCTTCGAACTATCGAACCATCGGACTATCGAACCTTCGGACTATCGAACCATCGGACTATCGAACCATCGGACTATCAAACCTTCGGACTATCGAACCATCGGACTATCGAACCTTCGGACTATCGAACCATCGGACTATCGAACCTTCGGACTATCAAACCATCGGACTATCGTACCATCGGACTATCGAACCATCGGACTATCGAACTTTCGGACTATCAAACCTTCGGACTATCGTACCTTCGGACTATCGAACCTTCGGACTATCAAACCTTCGGACTATCGTACCTTCGGACTATCGAACCTTCGGACTATCAAACCTTCGGACTATCGAACCTTCGGACTATCAAACCTTAGGACTATCGTACCTTCGGACTATCGAACCTTCGGACTATCGTACCGTCGGATTATCAAACCTTCGGACTATCGAACCTTCGGATTACAGACACAGAACCGATCGACCAGGCACTTTGTAATAACGTGGCCACAACGTATGGGCAGCTGAACTAGTTGACATAGATGCTATAGAAATGCGTGCATATATACATATCAATGATCAATATCAAATGATGAACTTCAGGTGATCAATGATCAATATCAAACAAAATAAAATGATCAATGTCAAATGATCGATATCATGTGATCAATGATCATTATAAAACGATCAACTATCAATGGTCAATATCAAATGATCAATTGATCAATATCAATGATCGATGATCTGAGCGAAATCGCGCCGAAGAAGCTTGAAATCTTACGAATGCATCCGTCGTTTCCTTCGGCAATTTTCGGCATTCCCCAGTAGTTCGGCTCACAGCGATCGCATCGTGGTCCGCCAACCCCTGTCTTACAGCTGCACTGTCCCGTCACAGGGTCACAGTCTTTGCCGAACGATCCCAGAGGGTGACAACGACAGGCTGCGAGAAACAGGCAATCAACAACTATATTCTATACTGAATCACCTACACATTGATTTTCACCTAATTAAATTGTAATGCCGAAAGTGTACTAAAAGTGTCTGGGAAACAATACAATTATACATTTTAATTAACCAATTAATGCACCCTAATTAGTTACCTTAAAGGGCATTATACAAGACCTAGTGATCTACTACATACATATGTATACAAATGTATATTATACATACATACTTTACAAATTAATTTTATTATGCATGAAATTACAGCACATGCTACTCAGTACATTATGCCAATCGTTCTGTGTCAAGCTGTTGATTAGCGTAAATGGTAGAGTCTTTAAAGTCTTGCCCATTGAGCATCCAAGGAATCCGGGTCCCATAGCAACTGTTGTTCCATCCAAACAACAACCATATCTTGTGTCCTGACAGGATGGTGTTGGTTGACCCAGAGCTGGAAATTCAGAAACAAAACCTGATGATCACCTATCCGAGAGATGATTGGCGTATTGGAAATGGATGGCATTATCTTATGAAACTTAGGAATGCATTTTGTATCAGTCTAGCATCTAAATGCAGAAATATTTGGTGACATTCTAAAGAAGAAAAGTCACACAACAACTGTTATTTTTAGGTCTGTGAAAATCTGCTAAAGATCAGAATGAGTAGAATGCAGGGGAGGAAGTTTTGGGCAGAAGGCGCAGAGCTTTGGAGTCGCCCATTGCAGGTGGTTCGACCCACCATAGCAAAGACCCGGTTCAGTATCACAGAAGTGCGGACAAAGGGGACAGCCAAGTTCCCCCAAGCAGCAGATCATATCACATATTATATCAGGGTACGATTTGCCGAAAACAGAGCAGATGAGAATTTCTGGGAATATGAAGAATTCTGCTCCATATCAACGCCCATGCAACTGAAGCTGATGGGTCACACCCCTTGTGACCTCCCCAAGCATGTTGGACACTGGATAAAATTTACCATTCTATATGATCCAATGGAGGAGTGTGTCAACCTTTGGGTACGCAAGTGGGGCAGCGTAAAAAGAACACATTTGAAGAAATTGTTTCTGCTTTCTGCGTGTATATAGGTCTACTGGATAGATGTCCTATTAGCTGGTATACACGTACTAGAATGAGCTTCTTGCTTACATCCTTCGCAGCAGCGTGCAGTGTCGTTGATGACGTGGCAATAACTTCCTTCTGGACAGGTTTCGCCACCAACAGAAGAACAGTCGTACTCCAGCATCGTCAGTGGATTCACAAGTATGTCATTTCCATCACAGAGATCTTCTTCAAACTCTAACATTATGAGTGTCACACGACAAAAATGCATAAGCGGCTCGCTTAGAAACCTCCGACCCTCAGACTACCTCGGGCGACTCTGACCTTCCTCGAACTACCCTTTTGACAACCCACTTGATTTGACGCACCGCTCGTGAATAAGCTGGTGCCCTGCGCTTGGCTTTCAAGTGGCGCTTTAGAAGTTTGGAGATTAAGATTACGAAATATTCATCATGATAAGCGGCATGACAATTAGAACGAAGAAAACGATGCAAATAATTATTTTCAATTTTCATCAAAGTCCTTTCAATTGTCTAAGGACCAATTAGTAAGTGATAGATCTTACTTCCCACCGTATTACGTATTTGTAATCGCAACTAGTAACTTCTGTTGCGCTTTCGTCTAACACACGAGGCATCAAACTATGGCGTACCAAAGCCAATCCGCACTCAGGAGGATATCCTGAACATCAATCCGTAATTGCTCTCAAGATAGTCTGTTTAAAGGGTGTCCGCTCGATGATCCGAAAGTTCCATAGTCCGAAGCTTCTATACTGAGAATATATATATATATATATATATATATATATATATATAACTATAGAAGCTGGATTAATTGATGAGAAGAATGTGTAAATGTGGGAGCTGCATTTGTATGAAAAGAATCATGCCTAAATGAAAGCTAGATGAAAGAAAAGAATGGTGCAATCTAGCTTCTAGCCAAACATAATTTTTTTCATCAATCCAGCTACCATTAAAACCGCAATCTTATCACCTATCGACCGGACACCATGCAATCTTCGGACAATCGAATTTTCAGACTATCGACCATTAATCCAAAATAACCCTCAAGATAGTCTGGCTAAAGCGCATGCATGGCGTCACCAAATGACAAGGCATGCAATCATGTGATTGAGTTGGTAGTGTAAAGTAAAGATGAACTGCTTATTCCAGCAAGTCTCTGACAAGTAGTGTGCTGAGGTTAGTGGTGGTTGTTGCAGTTTAACGACACTGCGCGAAAGATTATTAGCGTCGCCCTCCTCCTTTATCCACGCTTGGGACTGGCACTGCCTGAGTTCTTGCAGTGGCGTAGTTTTATTTATAGAGTCCTGAGGTTTGCGGAAACGTTGACTGAAGTATTATGTACAGTCACAAACAGTCGACAAAGTCAACTACAACTGATTAATGGAAACCGTGGCATTAAAAATCATGAGTCACTTCGCCCACAGTTTAGTTAGCTCCGCCCACAGTTTAGTTCGCTCCGCCCACAGCTTAGTTAGCTCCGCCCACAGTCTAGTTAGCTTCGACCACAGCTTAGTTAGCTCCGCCCACAGCTTAGCTAGCTCCGCCCACAGCTTAGTTAGCTCCGCCCACAGTTTAGTTAGCTCCGCCCACAGCTTAGTTAACTCCGCCCACAGCTTAGTTAGCTCCGCCCACAGTTTAGTTAGCTCCGCCCACAGCTTAATTAGCTCCGCCCACAGTTTAGTTAGCTCCGCCCACAGTTTAGTTGGCTCCGCCCACAGTTTAGTTAGCTCCGCTCCGAGTTGGTAGTGTAAGATAAAGATGAACTGCTTATTCCAGCAACAGTCTCTGACAAGTAGTGTGCTGAGGTTAGTGGTGGTTGTTGCAGTTTAACGACACTGCGCGAAAGATTATTAGCGTCGCCCTCCTCCCTTATCCAGGCTTGGGACTGGCACTGACCTCCTTCCATAATGGAAACCGTGGCATTAAAAATCACGAGTCACTCGTGAAAAGGAGTTATATAAATCCTAGATTAAACAAACAATATTCAAAGTGCCATTGTGAGCATTCGCCACCATTGTAGGCCTATCCGCCGCTGTAGACCTACTCCAACGTTATAGGCCTTCTCTACTATTATAAATCAATCAACGAAACTTAATATAGCGCCTCCTTCCATAAATCAACTCAGAGGCGCTCCTTATGGGGCTACTCCACCACCGACACTGATTACGACCATCGTAGAGCATCCTAGAAGCAGTTCACTAATCATACACCGCGCTATATAAATCCCCATTGTTACCTGTAACAATATAAATCCCCATTTTTATTACCTGTAACATAATAACACACTCATAACAGCTTGGGATGTCATTAAGTGGGACAATTGATTAATTAATTGGCACCGTTGTTAACTATTGTGTGTAGACGCATACAAACCCTGGCAGTGCCCGGATGATTCTTCTCGGATCTCCATCTGCTTTCTGCACGCTGCTTCTCTCATGTAGCAATCGTTGCTGTACGTCGTTCCATCCGATCCACAAACTAAAGACCTGTGTTGCACACAGAGACACACAGAAATATGTACTTTGCCAAATTCCAATGCTCGTACTGTGACAGCGCCAGTCCCAAGCCTAGATTAAGGAGGAGGGCGACGTTAACGATCTTTGTCAACAGTGTGGTTAAACTGAAATTTCTACAAGTGCATGCCTATAATTTTTATATATTAAATATATTAATATGAATTACTCCAGGTTCTTAATTAATTAATAAATCTGTTAATTTATTTATTTAGTTTTTGTGTATTTATTTAAATATGTTATGCGTTTATTGAGCGCCACTGTCTAATGGTGGTGTTGAACAATATCGAGTGAAGGACTTGTTCGAGGTCCTTACACAATGACCATCCTATGATAGACTGACACCCGTATTCGTCGCATCACAAGGTAACTCGCATCACAAGGTAAATCGCATCACAAGGTAAATTGCATCACAAGGCAAACGCTCCATGCTCTGTAGGCTCACATCACATCTAATCACATACGTACTCACCTGACCGCACTGCAGTCAAAATTGCAGACACACTCTGGTTCATCTCTATCGTTTTGTTCACACGTCCCACCGAACTGACATCGGATGTCATCGCAGACTTCTAATTAAAATAAAAGATACACGGAAGTAGGAAAATAAGAAGAGGAGCAGAAGAAGGAGGAGAGGGAGAAAGTGGAAGAAGAACAAAAACAATCCCTTAAGGTAGCCCTCGGGCAGCCGTTGGAACGAAGTTTTTGCGGCTTCGTGGTTGCTGGTCAATTAGGGTGGGTAAATCGACTCCTTTCTCATCATCCCACCAACATTGTGTGGTCAGTTTTTATATACATATATCATAGCTGAGTTGGCTTTGTGCTCTATTGGACTTATTTTCCAGGCTGCTAAACGTAAAATAAAAATCTAAAAAATCTAAAAAATCTTAAAATAGATTCTGGTAGGTATTGCATTTCCTAAAATGGGATATTACGTATATTGTGTATTCTGATACTTAAATACATACATACATACATACATACATACATACATACATACATACATACATACATACATACATACATACATACATACATACATACATACATACATACATACATACATACATACATACATACATACATACATACATACATACATACATACATACATACATACATACATACATACATACATACATACATACATACATACATACATACATACATACATACATACATACATACATACATACATACATACATACATACATACATACATACATACATACATACATACATACATACATACATACATACATACATACATACATACATACATACATACATACATACATACATACATACATACATACATACATACATACATACATACACATGCATGCCTAAATGCATGCATACATATGTCTACAAGACCCTACATATACATATAGCGCCTCTGAGTGGATTTATGAAGAGACGCTATATAAAGTTTTGTTGATTGATTTACATACATACAATGCCATATACATGCATACATACATACATACATATATACATACATACATACATACATACATACACACATACATACATACATACATACACACATACATACATACATACATACATACATGATGCCAATTTGAATAAGGAACAACCTAGACCAGCCCTCTGAGAGTTGAATGAACAATGGTGCATAGGTCTATTGTTAATCTATTAGCAATCAAACTGAAAATGACGATGATGACAATCCTTGAGCTATTTTAAAGGACTGACTCCCGTAAGGAAAGTCTCTAAGACTGACCTTCAGAACCTGACATTTCGACACATTCTCCCGCGTGAAGAACCGCAAGGGAGGTTCTCTGGTAGCAAGCGGTGCTCAGCATGGCACACTCGTTCTGGTAGGTGACCTGATCACTGGCACAGACCGGGTCTTCCATGGCCGGACAGAATGTCGGACATGTACACGTTCCGTTTCTACACTGAGCTCCGTACTTGCATTCCACGTTATCGCAAGGATTGGCTGTAGGTAAATGAACACCACATGGAGCATTGTAATCATAAGTGTAATAACAGAGTTAATTTATAGGCCTATATCGACCTTTCCAGATTATCTCTACCCACCTGATATATTGTAAAAGGAAGATCGATGAGATAGATTTTCAAGAGCGTAACATAAGTGAACATAAGTAAACATAAGTAAAGCTATAGAAGTTCGTATCATACTATAGCCTGCCAAAAATCCATTTAAGTTATCTTTGTGGATATTGATTCATTTTCTCATGGCTAATCTATTTATAGCTTACTCAATTGTCACATACTCAGATCCTCAGCGTCGTCCTCCTCCTGAATAAAGGTGGAGGACGACGCTAATGATCTATGTTATCACACAGTGCCGTTAAACTGAAATTGCAACCACATACTTTTTCATTCAATAAGAAATGAGGTTCAAAAAGCCTTGCAAAGCAATTTTCTGCTATTAACGCTGTTTTCATATCCAAGACTCTCCTATTTCTAACATTATACCACGAAAAACCTCCTTGGGTGATATGGAACATCATCATCAACTGGTATATTGCTTACATGAAACCAAAGCGCATACAATATTTTCCGGGTTGCAATTTCTCTGTGGCCATTACCCCATTTCTCTCGCCTGCTCTAAAACCAATTATGCCAGATTTACCAGAGGATCAGAACCTTAGGTTTTATATAATTATAGGGACAGTTGGTCAGTTGTTTCCGTCTCATTAATACACATCTTCCGAAACGACCAACCGTATTCGTAATCTCCAAGCTCTAAAGCGCCTCACAAATGCCAAGCGCAGGGCACCAGCTTATTCACGAGCGCTCCACGATCAATATGTGAAAGGAAAGTATACCGCAGGAGCCGTTGTTCGCTACAGATATCTCCTGCTGCCTGCGACATGCCGCCAACTCCATCTCACACTGACTCCGATAGGTCAGACCGTTGTTGCCGCATACCAGATTACCGTCCTGTAGACGAATCACAATTCAACATAAATTATATTTTAAACAGAAGGACACGAGCATCTATAACACAGAACCAATAAAATTTCATCAACTCACCTCTTATTAAAAATCAAAGAATCGGGTTTACAAAGTAATACAGGCAGATTGGTGATTACAGATTTCGTTTTTTGTTCGTCAACACGTTCGTCACTTGCTCATTTTGAGGTTCTGGCTCATAAGGGGCGTTTACAGCAAAACAGTATTTTCTTTGTCGTTAATTCCATCACTGCTCGTATTCTGGCAGCGCCAGTCAAAAGCCTGGATAATGGAGAAGGGCGACGTTAAAGATCTTAGATTCACTGGCTTGTTGTCTCGTAAGTGATTTGTAAATGTTACAACTGCAATTGCGCCGTCGAGGCGTGTGTGCACTTCTGAGCAAAAAACGTTGGAAGAAGGGCGGTATCAAATTTCGGTAATAAATATTAATATTTGCGACTTTTGCATACTTTAGCAAATCACAAATACTTGCTCTTAATAAACATTAATCAACATTATTTAGCGATTGCCTCTAATTCTTTCATCACAGCAGATACTGTACCCAATAATCATAGAAAGCGAATAACCAGAAAAATTTTCATTCTTGACGAAAGCGAATGTTACAGGACCCAAAAGCAATTTAAAATTCAGCGCATAGACCACTTACTTCAGAGCAGTTTGACAGGCAGACACATGTTGGTCGGCGAAAGCTATCGACGGTGCAGACAGCATAAAAATCGCATCGAACATTCCAACAGGGATCTGAAGAGGAACAGAAGGCGACGGAAGATAAACAAGGTATGATATAGAGACGATCAACGGATGAAGATAACCAACTGCAACTCTATCTGCGTTAAGAGGAAAGCGATAGCAATTGAACAGGTGCAATACAAAAGAATGCAAATTTGTGTACATGTGCAGAAACAGACAGAAAAAGAGGTACACAGAGGTGGATGGAGGAAAGAGAATGAAACAAAGGAAGACAAGAAGCAAATTGGAACAGCACAAGAGAGAAAACACACGTTTAGACCCTAAAATGATTTTGCATCGCAAAAGAAACACACACACACACACCTACGCACACATTCACAGGTCATCTAGTCCTCGGAAGAGGCTGGAAGGAAGAAAGGCATGCAGCCAGGGAAACCGACAGACATACACTAGCATCGATACCAAACGACCAAGCACATGCACGCACACACAGGCACCTAGTTCTCGAAACAGGCAGGTAAGCAGGAAGGAAGAAAGACAGGAAGGCAGGTTAGCAGACAGACAGACATACAGACAGATTGGCAGGCAGGCAGACAGACAGATACAGGTAGAGATACCAAACAGCCAACCAAACACACACAGACATTAATCCTTGAAATAGCCAGGCAGGCAGGAAGACAGGCAGGCGAACGGACATACATGCAGACAGACAGACAGACAAACACGGGCAAAGATACCAACCAACTCATCAAAGGTCACAGTTGAAATACTCAGCGATCAACAACTCACCACATTTTCCGAAATGCTGGATCCTGATTTCCTTCATCGCCTGGCAAGACGTCTTCTGCAGATGACATAGACTGTCAAACTCAATTTCATTCTCACCGCAGACCGGCGTCGCCTTGCCCTCAACCTCGATTCCGTAGTCTGTACAGTTCTCTGGGCACTGACAGTGAGCTGACTGGTTGTCTGGTGTTGGGACACACTTGGCACCGAAGCCACACTTTATGTTTCTGCATGGATCACGGGCATCTGATAGAACAACAACGAAGACTCCAAGAGCGGCATAATAAAAATGCCTTCACGTTTGCAATTGAGGGTAATTGTTTTTGATAATGTTACTGAGAAGAATAAAATACTCGATAAGATAGACAACTTATTGAGTAACAAGACTAAAGTATAAATCAATTGAAAAAAAAGATTCGAGTGACTGACTGGTCCCAGCTAGGGACTAATTCTAGCCGGAACGAACAGAAGAAGGCTAAAGTAGAACCTATTAAAATGACCACACTGACCACACGAGTCATTCCACAGGACTCGAATGCGACGCTTCTGCGCGCAGCTCGTGACGCGCAGTTGACACTCGTTGTCGTAAGTATTGGCGTCACTACCACAGACGGGAGAGACGAGACTGTCACAGGTCTCAATGCACTTGCACACCACCTCCTGAGTGTGGTGATTGACCATACACTGACCACCAAATGGACAGAACTTCTGGTGACAGGAAACTAACAGAAATACATATTTCACTTTCTCCCGCATTCTGACGACTACCTTTAGAATCCACGCTATATATACATATATATATAAAATTTATTGTTGGCGGGTTCCAGGCTTGTGCGTGGGCCCACCACTGGTCACTCTTTTCAGCCTATAAAGTATACTGTGCAGAGTTTTGCAAACTGATATTTATTTTATTTGATCATGTGACCTTTAACATCTGAGTAGATACCTGAAGGGCGCTATATAAATGTTCGATTACATCGTATAATGAAGGGTAGATGAGGAATATTGTCTGCGAGATGTGGTCAGTAAATCTATCAAGATACACATTAAAATATACAATACAACTATAATTGATGGATGGCTCTGCTTCAAGAGCTCACAAATTTCTAAAGCGCCACTCGAAATCCACGCACAGGGCACCAGCTTATTCACGAGCGCTGAAACCTGAAGCACTCAAACATGCTGCCCTCTTCGAGCTACAGACAGAGCAATCTAAGCTCTCTAACCATTAAATTTTTGGCCACCACGCCACACCAGATCATATGCAAGAACATAATTATTATATGTCTTACCAACATGATCGACGTTCTTTGGCACGTAACTCTTATCTGAAAAACAAATTCCAATTTATATGGTATAGTTCTATATATCTTCTGATCTTTGTATCAAACAAAATTCATTTTAGACAGAACTGAAATTGAACAGAATTGCTGAAGAAATGACCGCAAGGAATTGTAAGAAAAATACTTATGACTATTATTTTGCTGTAGGCCTATACATGCAAATTGCAATGTATAGACATACAGACACGAATCAAAGGGAAAGACAGACATTGCAGGAAATACAGACATTTATTCCATTAACATTTATTCCATTGCAACGCTGCAACGCACCAAATACAGACTCTCTCCAAATTGTCTAATTCTGCATAAGTTAAATGACAAAGGTGAAATCACTCTTCCTGTTAACTTTTTAAAATGAAATAGAAATGATATGTGCCTATCCACCGAACTCTTTACTTTCAATGAGCTCTACAGTTGTTCGCAGTTTATAAACTCTAAGACGACGCTAACCAGGGTTTAGGCCTACTTAAGCTGCCATTGTATTCACTCCACAAGTGTCCAATTTCCCCAAAAAGCCAAAATTCATCAAATTTTGATTTATGAATGGCGAATAGCAAATTGAGTAGGATGTTGCAAATTGAAGTCAAATCCATCTTCGTAATACGGTCACACACACACACACGTCCAACCGACTCCAACGTGAACACACGATTTTAGCCAAAGGGTTGTCCTACGTGGGCCCTATGCAGCCTGGTCTGTCCACGCATTGCTTCCAAGTCTGTTCCATCGCTGGTTGCTGCATCTCTCTGCCTCATTCATCTGGAACTAATTCAGCTGGAACTAATTAAGAGGAACTGTCATTTCACACATAATTCTATTTTCGGAATGAATGCTGAGCGTTCTTCTTTGTGCTTTATTTTAACTCATAATCATGCAGTAAGTCAGCTTTTGACAACCAGTCAACCTATGTATGCATGAGAAACTAATTTCACAACCTCCATACCGTTCAGGCATTCCTCTCTCAAATATGATTCATGTATCATCCCTTGTCCATCCATCTATCCATTCGTCCATTTACCCACCCACCCACCCACCTATCCATTATCCAGCCATAATTTACCCACCACCCATAAATTATCCAACCATTGTCCATCTACCACCCATCGATCCACCCACTTCATTATATCGCGGCTATAGCTATAAAGCGTATCCCACACCTAATTCGCCCACAGGAAATCAATAAAACGCGGTCGCCTCGTGCCAAGGCGATTCTTGACATGCATGGCCCAAGAGCCAGCGTTACATGTACATCGCTTCTCTGGCATCGCCTACATGTACTGTAGGTCTACCTACAATAGCCATATCTTAGCGCTTAAATTAGTTACACTTTGATAAAGAAGAGCATAGTTTCTTAGACCATCAAGCGCGGCAGTGAAGCAGCCATGACCATGAAGTGTCAACGACAAAACTTTCTTAGCCTCGGCATGCGAGGACGGGTTCATGCTAATGTTTCATGCTGCTAATAGGTGGGGTAGGTCTATGACCATATCTATTGCAACCCGAGATAAGATAATACGAATAATTCTTATTTGGAGGATAAGTAGTCTTTTCAGTGTGAAGCTATAATTGGAGGCCCATACAACATTGTCACAAGAGAGGTAGGGAGGATCATTGCGTGTATATAGATTGAAGAGGATGTTAGTTGTCAGGATCATACACAGACTGGATGTAAGCTAATCTTTAAATTATTCCACATACTTGGCATCTAATCTTCCCTGGGACACTGTGCGATTAGCGTAGGCTATACTCATTCCATGATCTGGAATAGCTTTACCATCCATCGTTCACAACCTAACATATATGCATTTGAAAAGGGTTCACGTGCTTTTCTAATTAATGACTCCTTACCTAATTATGTATAAACTTTCCATTTATAACTTACCTATTTTTCGTCTTATTTTTTTCAATGTCTCTTGCGATTTTGCCTTATTAGTTAACTAGCTAAGTCTAAAGAACATAGCATTACCTTCAGCCAGTCGTCTGTATATGCTTAATAGTCTCATAGATGGGTGACCCTGATATCGGGCGACCCTAACAACTACTATCCCTTAAGAGTTTTCTTCTCTCTTGCTCCCATTGTTATTGTGAAATATGTGTATCTGTTGCTATATTAAAGCAGGTAAGTAAGAAAGTAAGTATATCTTTTATTCAGTAATCTACAAACGCAAGACATGTACAAATTAACAAGTACAAAGAAAAACATCTATATAAATAATCTGTCGAAAGCATCTAAATAAAAAAAAATGCCGGATAGCAACTGAAGGCCGGGCGGGAGGAACAGTGAATGGGGATTAAAGGCGCCGATATAGTACTGTGTTACGGCAGCAATAAATATCATGGTTATGGTCCTGACAGTTAAGCTGGCTAATGGGCACTGCAGACCGCGGCACACAAGGCAGAAAAATCTCTAACCAATTGTCAGCCCGCCGGGAGTTTGAACCCCAGACCTCTAGGGTTCAAACATTCTGCGCCTGTGAATAAGTTGGTTTCCGCGACTTCGCTTTTGTGGGCGCTGTAGAAATGCTGAGATCACGATACGATTACGATTAGGCTGACATTCCAGCACACTAACCACTTTACCATCGAGCGCCACGAGGACTGTACAATTATTAATGCAACACCTCGATGTCACATTCTTCCTCGAACCGATATTTAGACAGACTGACAAGTCTCATTACGCGGCAAATTACTTCGTCTCGGAAACCATTATTGTTCCCATTTCAATATCTCCTCTGCTGCACAACGGTCGCACATGACAGGCAACTGCGACAACAACAGCTGGTATCTCTGTGACAACCGGATCCTCCCCACCCTTCAAGGGACGGACCCGAGATAGAAAGTGCAGACTCATTCATGCGGTCTTTGCATTGGTCCGCTTGGAAAGCAGGATTTGATTCGTGACGCCGCTGTCACGGGATGACGTTCGTAATTGACCGACGTTGGTGACGCCGCTCGCTGGACCAGATTCGGATTTTAATTCAATCAATATCATCGTCAGCTGCGCCGCAGTCAACATCGAGCAATCGAGAGTCCAACGAATCTATAGGAACGGATCAGACGGGAAGAGAAATCACGATAAGACCGACCAGATCTGGATCAATACAGCCAGCAAGTTTTGATCTTCATATCAAAAGTATATGCATGCATATATATATACATATATACAATGCATAGGTACATATATATAGGTACATATATCATATGTATTTATGTACATATATATATGTACCTATGCATTGTATATATGTATATATATATACATATATATATATGTATCTATAACTGTAGGTCACTGTATGTATGTATTTATGAAGACCCTTAATTTGGTGCACTTTTAATATATCATGAAAGTGCTATATATTTAAATAGGTATAGTAAAAAATGTATATGCGTGTAGAAACCGACACACACTCATATATATATATATATATATATATACATGTATATATGGCCACTTAATATGTGTTTGTGCATGTCTATGTAGTGTATATATTACGCAGATATATATATCCGCGTAACATATATGTATATGTAAATATATATATTACGTAGATATATATATCAAATTAATATATATTATATATATATATAATATATATATATATTGCTTAGACATGAGGGCGCCATTGCGGGGTCCAGGTCCTATCGATTTCGTCTCTGGTTTGTTCATCAAGTCTTCGAGAGTGGAGCCATTAAGTTGGACGGTCGGATGAAGCGAGTTTTGTCTATTTATATCAAAATCAATCCACAATGTTTATTCTGAGAAAACGCCGCAGCCGCCGCAAAGTTCCGCATTGGTGACTGACTGCTGATGAACCAGTTGATGATGCGGCATTGGAACGGTTCCACCATTGCGAGAGGATGATAAGAAGACGTTCGGACATCTCACAAATCATTGATCAATCACTTGTATAAAATCTAAACGATGTTGAACTGTCAGATATTTCAATAAACATAGAAATCAGTGTTTAAGGATTTTCTAGGAAAATCAATGTATTATTACAGAAGACCATGAATTGAGTATTTATTATTTGAACGACGAATACAGTTGATTCTCCAGTTGCTTTTATTACACTATAGACTTTCTCGATATACCTCGCCGGATTCTGCTCTGGCACCAGAACGTGTAGAACATTCTACAGTCCAGCTATTGTGAACTTGATTTCATATAGCACTGGTGAATATGAAGGTCAACCTGATTTGGCGCTGAGAATTTTGAAAATTAACATTTAACTAACTATCGTTATTAAAACGTTGATTGAATACAACTGAACTGCCTTTGAATCTGGAGTTCCTTGGAAGAACACAAGCTGGAAGAATTATTACTGTGAACAGAATCCTGTTATTGTCTACGTATATATACTGTCTAGATATGGCACGCACGGCAGCCAAACAATGCCTTCACACGTGTATTATGCACGGTGTGATTGATGGCGTCTTCACACACTTCTCACATTCACTACAGACCTGAAAGAGTCAGAATAAAATTTCATGCATAAAGTCCAAAAGTTATATAGATTCTAGACATGTCTCATACATATGTAGCTCTTTTCAGACTCTCAAGATGGCTTAGTAACTATAATGAAACATTTATTTTATTTTTTATTTATCTGACTCTTCATCGGTATAACAAGGCTGAACTGTTGCTGGTCTGCTTCAGATCTCTATCATCAACTGATGCGAAGTCAAAGCCGTGTGTGGTGCGCTGTCGTCTCATGATATAAATGTCCCCAAGAAACTGCATGTACAGGATGGTCCAAAGTCTAAGGGGGTTGCTTTTTTTGGTCCACCCTGTAGAACCAAAAACAGTTCAGCAGCAGTCAATAACACTCTGTTTGATATAAGATCCAATCAAATCGAATCCCTAATATCTAATGTGTACATTCGCTTTAATTCCCTCCACCCAATGCATTCATTACGGAAATTCTTATGGCGCTCCTTCGAGGTTACTGCTCAGAAGCGCTCCAGACTCAACCCCGGCTGAAAAGAACGGTCTTAAGGCTACTGTACTCACCTTTGACTGCTGCTTCAGTCTGTGCGATGTTAGTCAGCGAGATTCGAAGAAGCGACGAATTCAGCATTAGACCGTCAGGAGGAACAAACCTAGTGAAAAAGATCCACGTATCGTGCTTCCTAACGTTACTGGTGCAAACGTCGTGACTACCGACGCCCTGCACGGTCACCACACGGTGACGAACGGAGGCGTACTTCCCATCGACGAAGTTTTCGGGCAGCCGATCGACGAACGACGCCCCCTTGATGATCCTCTTCACCTCGACCTCGGCCGTCTCCTGACCCTTGACCTTTCTGTCCGGCTGGACGTCCTTGACCGTTCCAGTGAAGATGAGACTGGCCAGTCGGGCGTTCTCTTCGACCGACGTCTCTTTGCAGTTCTGACGCCGAACGGCGAAGTTGTAGTAAGTGCTGATCGAGTTGTCCTTGTAGATGCCGTGACCTCTGACCTTGCTGGCCGCTGCCGGAAGATAGGAAAGGAGCAGACAAGTGGTCACGTGACACGCTACCATGGCGACCAGCGGCAGACGATAGGGAGGCAGACGGTTTTCGCTACACATTGTGATCGACGTCGCTCACGTCACGCAATACATCGCCTGGAAACACGAGACGAGATCTGAAAGATGAATAACGCTACGAAATGGATTGACAGCATTGACAATGCGGCGCCTCAAGAGGAGGATGCTTACAATGGAGAATATGTCAGTAGAATGCTCATTATACGTCTAATTTCACCACGAAAAGGGATAGGACTTTTACTGACTCGCATGTCAGATGATGATGCCGCAAGACAATTTCAATAATCAAGCAAAATCTCATGTTTTTACTAATATTCACAAGCAAACTAACACGACAATTTCAGCATGGTTTTGGATCAAGTCACTACGTGGAAAAGCATAATTGGATCTGTCGATAATTGGTAGATGACATAATTTGCAATGAAAGTCTGAATAAATAATATAATCTACAGCCTGGAACTGCGAATCATTTTAACCAAACTTAACTGCCCTTGGGAATTGCCTTTGTTGAGCCTAGTCAAATAAGCTCTAGCATCTCTAACTTGATTAAGCAGACACGTACGCATGTGTAAATGTATGAAATCAACATCTGAATTTAGATATAAATATAGCATACTTATATAGCTCATTCGAAAATACTACTGAGACGCTGACAGAGAGTAGGCTTACGTAGTATAAAATTACTTGCATTACGCGGCATTGTGTTTGTCTCTAAAACAATTAACATAGAACGCTTCTAGACAACCATTACATCAGCTAGACAGTGTTTCAATTCCTTGCTTGGCCGTCAGCGTTAGCTAACTGTGAAAAATTCGTGATATACTTCAAAACACATAGTCTACTTGAAAGTGAAACTTATATCTAAAAGCCCACTCACTACTCCACAGGCATCGACGCCACGAGACTATTAACTTACAAACCGTTTCCTCATTGCTCACACGTAATACAATTCCTTTGTGTAAATAGCTCAGAGTGCAGTGCAAATCATATAGCACGTGCAATGTATTATATTGCATAACATTGCCCTAAATGTAAAGAATGCAAAATCAGCCGCTGCAGAGGTTCTTTCTGATGCATCTGATCATTTATAACCACAATAAGCATTTTTGGAGCCTCATAAATGACTAGCTAACTTATCAGTCAGGGAAAATTTCATCACAGCATGTTGTCCGATTAATGTATATTATAATATGCTGTTTTATAAAATGTCTTTCACAATCGCATTGCAAAATGCTGTCCATGAGTTTGTTTAAGGTTTAGCGTGTTGGCCGAATCACAGCATCGGAACAGTGCAACACTAAGGACAGGTGTATACTATACTCCTATTCTCGAATATTTTTTGGAAAAAGGTGCTATATGAAATAGTATCTAATTATATAAATTATTTCGACTTACATGTTCAAGCAACCTGTGAGCAAAAATTGTGATATAGAGACATACTTTCCTGCCAGTTGGCAACATTTCTACAGTAACCTACTTAGCACTTAAGGTTCCAGAAGAATGTGAAGCCAATATATGGAACCTGCGAAGCTTCATTATTCGATTCTAAAACGAATCGGTCGGCAGTAGGCCCTATTCGGTTCGATTCGAAAACGACGTCATGATTCAAAGCACTTTAGAATCCTGACCAGGTCCGCCGAGAGAGAGGCAGATGGAGGTCCATGGGTCGCGATTTAGAGGCCCGAGCCGAACCAGCAATCAACTTATGAAAAACATTCGAACCAGTTAGGCCTATACAAAGTTCATGATTTTTCACTTTGTAAGAGGCATAGACCCAATTAATGACACTTAACTACATCAAGCATCTGAATAATGCCCTAGGGCCTGCTTATAATGTTTTGCTTGAGTCAATAGCTACCATCTAACACGATCGTGATTGCTCTGGCAGTTTCTGCCCAAGGGCCAGGAATTTATCTGCCTATAGGGTCACGATTTTTCTGCCTAGGAGCCCGGAATTTATGTCGGCGTACCAGATCTTAATGCCATGAATCATGACTTTCAAATCATGATCCTTGACCAACTTTGTTGTAAACTAATAAATTGTCTTAATTGTTTATTGTATCTGCATTTCTGCGATTGTCGCGCTGCGACATCTAAATATAACTAGCTGACATCTTGCGCTTGCAGGTCAGACAATAGCCAACAGTTGGATCAATTTTGGAAGAAAATAAAAATATGATTGCAGTGTTACCGAGAGAGTGCACATGGTTAAATAGCTATTAAAGTCACAAATTGTTCGTTTTGTTCATAGTTCTCTACATTCATTTTGCAAATAACACAATACTATTATAATATTCGTTAGTCAACGATAGGCTTGGCTCGAGTTAAGCATCTATTAAGCCGTTCTTCATTTGCGAATCGCCTTGTATAATTAAGCCTACGGGCTATACACAATGTGCTCTGATGAGCGAAAAAAATTGCGAAAGCTCCTGCACCTTGCACATAATGAAGGCTGACCACTGTGACTAGCGCTGGCGTAGCCTGATATTTTTATAACACCAGCTGCTCTCTCTCACAAATGAAAACTGACACACAGATTGTTGCGACGGACCAATTTGAAGCAATTGGCATACAACAGCTAGTCATAACGTACTCTAACTAAGCAGGCTACTTAATCAACATAGATAGAATGAAACGTAAATTAATTAATGAACCGAACTACCTTGTTTATCACCAAAACCGCACGACCGCTTTGCCAGCATCAAGCGATTCCCTTAGGATGTCTTCTGTATCTTTGCAGCGGCGGAATGTGTGATCAATTATCCGTGGTGCTCTTCTGGCAGAACGCTGGCTCCAACAGAGACACAGATGGCTGCCACCGGAGACTACAAACCGCAGCCATCGAAGCCATCGAACTTTGTCTCTGCCTTTGCTGCTGGCGGACACATGAGGTGAAGCTGCAGGCGCGTTCGCAGACAACATGGGATTAACGGAGCAAGACATACGTACGTGAAGAGATACGGAAACATACGCACACGCACGCACGCACACACACACACAAACACACACACACACAAACACACACACACTCAAATGCAGTCAAACACATACACATGTAAAGTTAGATGTAGGTGCTTTGAGGAGATGGGTCGCTTATATAGAGGAAAACAAATAGAGAGACAACGCGTACAACAATAACAGGAAAGCAAAGAGAATGATAGGCCTACAGGCATAGATAGTTATGCAAGAGATCACACAGACATACGCTGGAATAGACAGGCAGATAGACAGACGTATACAGAGAGTCAGAAAGCAAAAGACATACAGAGGTGCTATAAAGAAAGGAGTGACTGAACACAACAGCGATGCTGAAACAGGAGACTTCTGGAACACATGTTTCACCACCGCAATTCTACAACGCATGTTTTAGCCTCAATACCGATTTTAATGCTATAGGTCTTTCATTGCATCCCTCAAAATTTAATCCAATAGACCTATAGTCGCGTGAAACTAACTTAATTTATTTATTCTGAAATTTGATATCGCCCTTCTTCCAACATTTTTTGCTAAGCAGTCCACGCGCCTCGACTGCGCAATTGCAGTTGTATTGCTGAGCAATTTGTGCGCGAAGGACTTACTCAAGGTCGCTATACAGTGACGCCCCGGACGAGAGACGAACCTGCTCGCTCAGCGCACACTGAGCGTTACGGGCCGACCGCTCTAACCAATGGGCCACCGTGCCACACTTTAATGCTATAGTTGCGTGCCACTATTAGTTTAGTGCTAGTTGCAAGTAACTTACTTCATTGCTAGCTGCAGATGACACACACTAAACGGGGACATCATCTAGGGGAGGGAAGGATTGGGAGAAGAGGAGGGAAGGTTGACGGGAAAGGCAGAGACATTGGGAGGAAGGTAGATGCACATTATTAAGGTAATTTCAAGAGACAAACTTCTTGTAGTAAATTATTAAAATAATAATTCGTGCAGCTCTGTATAGTACCACTGTAGAAATGTCTCGCTGGCTGCTCAGTTTACGACTGGTACTGCAGTGGGAATGTACGGGCATACCAAAATAGGTGATGTCCCTGAAAAAACTAAGCCATGTGAATACCAATTGTTACGCAGGGACGTCATTTCAGGTTTCTAAGGGGGGGCAAGAAAAAATTTTTCTGGCGACGGGGTGAACATTTTTTTCTGGCGGTTGTTATATCAAATTCGATGAGATTTGTTATTAAATCTGAAAATTCAGGGAAGCAAATGCCCCTCTGCCCCACCATGACGTCCCTGCTGTTACGTAAAGTAATTTAACATAAATTATGGAGGCGCTGTGAAGAATTGGGAGCGAAGCGCTGAATACAGTCGCATCGGCAAAGACAAACTTGAGCTGCTGCATAGGCCAGCAATGTACCTTTATCAGGGCACTAAAACTATCGTTATATATAGCTAGAGCACATCTGATAGGCGTACTTAATAGCTCTATGTTATGACGTCTCAGTCTCTCAGGGCCAACAAGCGAACACGAAGGCAAGAATTCGCCTTCAGCAATGCTGCAACAAACGGAGGAGATGGAACAGTGCCATGATAGGCCTATAGGTCTACCCGGTCGATCTGAGGGCCATGAAGACGAAACACAGCCGTACAATTTATCTTTTCTGCATCTGTCGTCATTTAACAAAAAGCAGACATTAAACAAATACTGGAGCAGATGATCGTTCTTATTTCCAGGAATTTGCCGACGGAACTTGATCGCAGTGTGGACAGACGTAAACACACGGAGTCCGCTGTTGCCAATGGAATTTTAGTCTCGAATTTAGTGACAACCATAGGCCTAATTAGATTATAAGAATAATCTTACAACACACAATACTATAAATTTTTAAACAACTACCTAAATTTTATATATTGTCTGAGTTTGGGCTCTAGGCAGCTATCTGTACTCTAATATCTCTAGACTGTATTCCTTGATGCTTTTGCACGAGGGATGGAAGAGTGGTCCCTCTATATATAACCTAGCAGATATGTAGGATCGGCCCTTTTTCTGCTTTCGAGTTTCCGGGTGAAATCTGTTTTACGCTTGTTGCCTGTTTTGTTGGGTTGTGGTTCTTCTACAGGTTATAGCTACCTCTTCATTATATTAACTAGACTTTTATTAAACTACGAGCACGCCTCGTGATCGTCTCTATGACCAGCCTTTGTAACTGCTATATTTTTAAAATTATTGTTGTTGTGTCTATGATTTCATGGAAATTATACTTATCCCTAATTCTAACGAGTCTCTGCTCGTGAAATATAGGTCAACCGAGAAAGCTCGGTGCTGCCTAGTAGTCAAGCGAGCACGTGGAACTAGAAGCTCACGTCTCGTCGCGACCCTCGAAGCACCCGACGCGGAAGTTCAACTTCATTATAAAATCAACGAGTTACCGTCTCTGTCTCTTTCTGTCTCTCTCTGTCTGTCGCGCGTGTGTGTGTGGGGGGGGGGGGGCGGAGGGGTGACTGGATGTGTGTGGGTGGTTGTAAGTGTGTATGTGTATGTGTACGCGCGCGTGTGCGTGTGTGAATTATACTTGTCATGTTGGAAATTTCGATAAATTGTAACCACTTGTTCCTTGTAAACTGAAAGAATAACATCGCGTCTGTTAAGTCACGATCCTTTACATCCAGATGTCAGATGCCGCTACGCTTGCTGAATATCCATGAAATCATAGACACAACAACAATAATTAAAAAAATATAGCAGTTTCAAAGGCTGGTCATAAAGACAATCACGAGGCGTGCTCGTAGTTAAAAAAAGCTTAGTTAGCTCCGCCCACAGCTTAGATAGCTCCGCCCACGATTTAGTTAGCTCCACCCACAGCTTAGTTAGCTCCGCCCACAACTTAGTTAGCTCCGCCCACAGTTTAGTTAGCTCCACCCATAGCTTAGTTCGCTCCGCCCACAGTTTAGTTAGCTCCGCACATAGCTTAGTTAGCTCAGCCCACGATTAAGTTAGCTCCGCCCACAGCTTAGTTAGCTCCGCCCACAGCTTAGTTAGCTCCGCCCACCGTTTAGTTAGCTCCGCCCACAGCTTAGTTAGTTCCACCCACAGCTTAGTTAGCTCCGCCCACAGTTTAGTTAGTTCCGCCCACAGTTTAGTTAGCTCCGCCCACAGCTTAGTTAGCTCCGCCCACCGTTTAATTAGCTCCGCCCACAGCTTAGTTAGTTCCACCCACAGCTTAGTTAGCTCCGCCCACAGTTTAGTTAGCTCCGCCCACAGTTTAGTTAGCTCCGCCCACAGCTTAGTTAGCTCCGCCCACAGCTTAGTTAGCTCCGCCCACCGTTTAGTTAGCTCCGCCCACAGCTTAGTTAGTTCCACCCACAGCTTAGTTAGCTCCGCCCACAGTTTAGTTAGTTCCGCCCACAGTTTAGTTAGCTCCGCCCACAGCTTAGTTAGCTCCGCCCACCGTTTAATTAGCTCCGTCCACAGCTTAGTTAGTTCCACCCACAGCTTAGTTAGCTCCGCCCACAGTTTAGTTAGCTCCGCCCACAGTTTAGTTAGCTCCGCCCACAGCTTAGTTAGCTCCGCCCACCGTTTAATTAGCTCCGCCCACAGCTTAGTTAGTTCCGCCCACGATTTAGTTAGCTCCACCCACGGCTTAATTAGTTCCGCCCACAGCTTAGATAGCTCCGCCCACGATTTAGTTAGCTCCACCCACAGCTTAGTTAGCTCCGCCCACAGCTTAGTTAGCTCTGCCGACAGTTTAGTTAGCTCCGCCCACAACTTAGTTAGCTCCGCCCACAGTTTAGTTAGCTCCACCCATAGCTTAGCTCGCTCCGCCCACAGTTTAGTTAGCTCCGCCCACAGCTTAGTTAGCTCAGCCCACGATTTAGTTAGCTCCACTCACGGCTTAATTAGTTCCGCCCACAGCTTAATTAGTTCCGCCCACGATTTAGTTAGCTCCACCCACGGCTTAGTTAGCTCCACCCACAGCTTAATTAGCTCTGCCCACAGTTTAGTTAGCTCCGCCTACAACTTAGTTAGCTCCGCCCACAGTTTAGTTAGCTCCACCCACAGCTTAGTTAGCTCCGCCCACAGCTTAGTTAGTTCCGCCCACGATTTAGTTAGCTCCACCCACGGCTTAGTTAGTTCCGCCCACAGCTCAGTTAGCTCCGCCCACGATTTAGTTAGCTCCACCCACAGCTTAGTGAGCTCCACCCACAGTTTAGTTAGCTCCGCCCACAGCTTAGTTAGCTCCGCCCACCGTTTAATTAGCTCCGTCCACAGCTTAGTTAGTTCCACCCACAGCTTAGTTAGCTCCGCCCACAGTTTAGTTAGCTCCGCCCACAGTTTAGTTAGCTCCGCCCACAGCTTAGTTAGCTCCGCCCACCGTTTAATTAGCTCCGCCCACAGCTTAGTTAGTTCCGCCCACGATTTAGTTAGCTCCACCCACAGCTTAGTTAGCTCCGCCCACAGCTTAGTTAGCTCTGCCGACAGTTTAGTTAGCTCCGCCCACAACTTAGTTAGCTCCGCCCACAGTTTAGTTAGCTCCACCCATAGCTTAGCTCGCTCCGCCCACAGTTTAGTTAGCTCCGCCCACAGCTTAGTTAGCTCAGCCCACGATTTAGTTAGCTCCACTCACGGCTTAATTAGTTCCGCCCACAGCTTAGTTAGTTCCGCCCACGATTTAGTTAGCTCCACCCACGGCTTAGTTAGCTCCACCCACAGCTTAGTTAGCTCTGCCCACAGTTTAGTTAGCTCCGCCTACAACTTAGTTAGCTCCGCCCACAGTTTAGTTAGCTCCACCCACAGCTTAGTTAGCTCCGCCCACAGCTTAGTTAGTTCCGCCCACGATTTAGTTAGCTCCACCCACGGCTTAGTTAGTTCCGCCCACAGCTCAGTTAGCTCCGCCCACGATTTAGTTAGCTCCACCCACAGCTTAGTGAGCTCCACCCACAGTTTAATCAGCTTCGCCCACAGCTTAGTTAGCACCGCCTACAGTTTAGTTAGCTCCGCCCACAGTTTAGTTAGCTTCGCCCATAGTTTAGTTAGCTCCGCCCATAGCTTAGTTAGCTCCGCCCACAGCTTATTTAGCTCCGCCCACAGCTTTTTCCGTAACGTTCAGCGTGTGCTATATTTCACGAGCAGAGACTCCAACGCTACAAACCACTTCGTATCATGCTTAAACAAAAGGGGGATTGAGCAGTTATTACCCATATTAAAACAAAACAATAATCAGACAAAAGCTGAATACAGAAAAACTGCTTTAGATAACAAACTTCAGATTACCAAGCTTTAACAAAGCAGCAGACCAAACTGATTCGTCAAATGCACAAGGGCAGAAAGAAAGAAGATTAAGAATAGGAAAATAAGAACAAAGGACGAAGAAGACGACGACAGCTGAGAACCAGCGTACGAAAATGCTATGTGAGCGATAAAAGAGAATTATAAACATCGGTTATTAAGAAGACAGAGCTCCAATTTGTTTCTCTGATTAAGTTTTTGTATAGCTTGGTTACATGCCCTACAGTCCTAACTGAAGATGTCATCGCTGAGAACTGTGTCGATAGGGCGGTTGTCACGGTTAATTCGGAAACAGCATAAACCATTTTTAACGCAGATCCCTCCAATGAAACTATCAAGGGCAGCAAGCAGTCTGGGCGGTAAAGGTGACGGAACTGACATGAGCAATTCACGTCGGCTCACCTTTAACATTAAAAAATTTGGAGAACTATCGATCAGAGATGTGACGCTCTGTAACTTCTGCGTTGGTCGCGTTAGTCCGGAACTGAATCCAGACCAGAATACGGCGTTGGTGGAGCTTCCGGAAGGTGTTGAACTGGAGGTTGATTGCGGAGAAAGTAACCTGTCCCTACGACGACTCGGGAGAGAAAAAAGCTCTACCAAAAACCAACTGCCTTTGTGTAGCATTGAGGTGCCGATTAAATACAGTGAGTTCTAGGTTGTTTTTTGCATGCACTTGAAAGTGGGTATCAGCTTGTCCGAAATTATGCATTTTGCCAGGAATTAATTACTAGTTATTGTTAACGTGTGATCCCCATGAGGGATAGATGCATCAGGTAATACTGATTAGGGTAAAATTGAAGACTAAAAGCCTGTGTATGTAAACAATATGGCCGCCCCCGAATTGGCTGAAAATAGAGCACACCTAACGACACAACCAAACGCATCAAGTAAGATAGTAAGTAATCAAGACGCCTGATATTCCAATAATAAAAGATTAGAAGCATTGGAAATGTGGTTGTGGCGCAGAATGGAAAAAGTTAGTGGGACGGAATACAGGACAAACGAAGAGGTATTACAGATGGTAGGAGAGAAAAGATCAATATTGAAAACAATAAGAGAATGACAAAGGAAATGGATTGGACACATACTAAGAGGCGACTCCCTACTGCAAAACATTATCGAGGAAAAATGAAAACAAGAAGAAAAGAGGAAGACCAAGAAAAATGTATTGGACACATGGACCTTCCAAAATGGCAAAAAACTAGAGATAAAATAACTAAAGAAAAGTATGATTTTGTGAACTGGCTTTTCGCTGGTTGGTTTGGGGTTAATTTTTATTTGTTTTGATGATTCTGTTGTTAGATGTCGATATTTGTGTTGCCGGACGAAGTAGTGTGACGGTTAAAGATTTACAGAATGAGCGCATCACTGTCATGAGTGAAAGTGGAGATTGCTTGCTCTCAAATATTCAGGTAAATTAGATACAACTGTATTTATTGTATTTGATGCAATGCGATTATATTCGATACAATACAATTCAATTGTATTTGATACAATACAACTGTATTTTATATTGTCCTACATCCAAATCTCAGAAGTGCACTTGACAGATTATCAATAGCACTGAGAAATTTAGACATGAGGGACTTGCTCAAGGTGACATCGACCACTTCAGGAAGGTTTGAATCTCTACCCACCACATCTCTATTGTACTAACCAGGAGGTAACTGTGCCACAATAGTTGCCCTTAGGTAACTTTAACGTAGTAACTTTAACATTAAGCCCACTTAAATGATTGATAAACTCTTCACTTATTGGCCTAACCTTTGTTTTTTTACAACACATGTTCAGCCTTTTTGAGGAAGATGGTGATGGGCAGTTCTTTAAGTTGACTGTGAGGGCTGTAAGAGTGTTTTAAATGTCATTAACTTTGTTTTCTTGATCTCGGCTTGCATCTCCTGTATCAATGGATCTCATCAAGAACTGCGTAGAGTAAGTGTATTCAATGTAGTTGCATTGGCTGGGTCATGTATGAGGCAGAAATCTTGCAGGAAATATCTCTTCAAAGATGAGAAAGTGAATCCCCAAACTTTGGGGTAACAATCAGCACATTTGCCACAAGACTGTACACGCTCCTTGTAACTTATTACCCTTACCTAAGCACACATTCATTGGTGCCATGCATTTCAATTGTTTTGCTAAATCTGTACTATTAACCGTAGTCAAGTTTGAAGATGAGATGGCCGGAGCTAAGAAAATTGAGTTGCTGATATTAAATACCGAATCCTGCCTCGTGGTTAGCTTAAGGTACTTTACTTCTTATTCCACCTAATGCATTTGTTTTGTATGTTTATAGATTGGCCTGGCAATGGCATCTTAGCTGGTCTGTATATACTTTTCTGTGTTCATTTGCAGTCCAATGGCATCGCAGTCAATACATCTGGGGGCAGCATTGTATCAGAAGGTCTTGTGCACAGCAATGCTATCTTGAGAACGCAACAAGATGGGGTCAGTTCAACGTGACGTTGAGTGGATAAGGGGCGTGACGATTATTGGGAATAAACTTAGCTCGTAGCTAGCTAGCCAAGCCAGTAGCAGGTCGATGTGGTATTGTATTGTATTTACACATTTTCTATAGCATATACAGAAGTTGGTGACTGATCGATTCGATTAGATTAGCTTCTAATCAATTGGCTACTCAATTAGATAGATAGCTTATTCTAATCAATTAGTTGTTGCCTTTTCCTAAATCTATTTGTTCAGCAATATTTGGCTAATTCTAATCATTTAGTGATTACTATCTGATCGATTTGATTCTCTATTCTTCTCACAATTGTTGGCATGCAATTGGTGATTAAAAAATTATGCTGAACTGTTTGGAACGTCGTTTAATATTTTAACAGTATTTGATAAAGTGAATGGAAGAAACTCGAGGTCAAAACTATTTGTGGTTTGTCTGTACTAGCATCACAATTTGCGCTGCTAGTTATTGAAATGAAAATAAGTGATGATCTGTTTAGTAGTGTCTGAATGATGAGGACCTTCCCCTAGCTAAACATGCAGCTGTTAGTTTGGGATGCTGTTTTAAGCGTAATAAAGGAGTGAGCGGAGTAGGTCACTGAGTCGAGATTGTATATAATATATGATGATTTTGATAAAAAAATCTGAAATTGGGGTTAGAAAATCTGGAATTTTGATTGAAACATCTGGAATGGTGGTTAAACCATCTGCTATTGTGGTTTAGAAATCTGGAATTGTGGTTAACAGTCTGGAATTTTGATTAAAATATCTGGAATTGAGGTTAAATAATTTTGAATTGTGATTAAAAAAATCATGGAATTGTCGTTTAAAAATCTAGAATTGTGATTAAAAAATCTGGACATGTGGTTTAAACATCTGGAATTGTGGTAAAAATAATCTGTGGTTGTTAGTACATATATCTGTATATTTTCGCAGGGTATCATCCTGAACAAATTCCTATGTCAGCAGCTTGATGTGTCGACCGACAGTGGTGATATTGACATTAAATCGCTGTATGCTGTCGAATCTAAATTCACAACAAACACCGGACGCATTCACATTGGAAATGCACACAGGAACATTGTCGTTGATGTGAGAAGTGAAGGCGAATTAATTGTTGGTAATGACAATTTTTCTAATATTTCACAAAAGTTTTTGTTTAAAGGGATATTGTCGAACTAACAGAGTTCATTTCTGTTTGAAGGCCACAGCCCAACTTATATAGCACTTGTGTTTTGGTAATGATCTTTGGTTTACATTATGTTCAAGGGTACATACACCATGCACCTTAGGCAATTACTAACTTCTATAGCAGGGGTGTCAAAGAACCGGCCGACGATATATTTCATACCCGCTGACCTTTGTCTAAAGACAACACAATCGAGAATAAACGGTCTAAAATACTCTAATTTGTCATTTTTAAGGCTTTATGAGTTTTCTGTGATTTTTGTAATTGATAATGAATGTAATAATCACGTTTTCAAAGCCTAATTCAACTGGTTGTATGGTTCATACCCCATTTTCATCTGGCACTATGGCCCATTACTTTCTGAAAAATATTGATACTTGCCTGCCATCACAGAAACATTTGACACATCTGTTCTATCGTATTGCTGTGTCTAATGCGCCAGACATCATTCAACCTTTGATGCAACAAAAATAATCAGGTGAATAAGGTAATAAAGTTTAATGGAGGCGATTCTTTGCTTTACAGACTCCTTGGATGGTGATCTGTCAGCCTCAGTGAACACAGGAGACGTTGAACTGTTTGTTAGCAGAAGCAATGGAGTCGACATCCGAGTACAATCCGGTAGGTTGAACTTGTTTAATTCACTCAGCATATTAAAGACAAGTGATTTCTAATGGTGACAGTCAATGTTCACAGCAATTGCTCTACTGTGAATGTTGACGTGAATGGTGTAAACGGTGAAAATTATGGGCATGTTTATTTTGACAGCCCAACTTTTGATCCACTACTACGCCTCGACCATTTCCCCCAAATTCCCTATGCTAATCCTGAGTTACCAGACATCATGGTGGTAATACAGATTGCTCTGCCTTTTATTTCTGCATACCTTTCAATGTGGCGTAATCAGACATTTATATAGCGCCCCTCGAATCAGCAGCGCTCTCAACGGGTGTGTCTGTGCTTGGGCAAGGAAGCGGAACGTCTTAATCGTAAGGTTTTTGTTGATGTGAATACATAGATCTTGTGTATTTTACTGAGCTCTGTAATCGTTCTGTCTGACATTTACCGTTTAGGAGACATTGCTCTGAAGGTCTCGACATCATTGGCCGCTCACCTGGATCTGAAAGGTAGTTCGGTTGCTATCGACGACCAAATCCAGCTGACTGACATTATCCAGACTACAGTTGATGGCATGGTCAGCATCTCAGGTTAGTTAGATAAATAATTAAATGACTAATTAGGTCTTCCAATTAGCAGCTGGTTAGTTGAGTTGATGGTTTTGAGCCATGCAGGACTACTGCTCATCACAGGCTTTAAATTTTTAAACAACCTTTTGGATATTAACTCTGTAACACCCTCGGAGACCCCAAAGAGCCTATCCTGTGCCAGTAAATAGCATCATCATCATCATTATCTTCTTTATCATTGTCATTATCATCATCGTTGTTGTCATCATCATCATCATCATTGTCATTGTAGTTGTCATCATCATCATTATCCTCACCATGACTATTATTTTTGTTGTCAACACTGAGGAGTTTCTCTTGTGGAGGAGCTATATAAATTAATCTGTGGTTATTATTCCAGCCTGAATAAAGATTGGTGACCTGGTGTGTCTCCTAAATATTTTCTTATTCTAATAATACATTGTTAATTATTCAATGCAAACTGATGGACTGCTATGAATTACGATTACAGGATGTAATAATAATAGATAGCGATGATAACAACAAGTCTTTTATCCATCAGCTGCCAATCTTTACTACCAGGCCTACTTAATTTACAAATGGCAATTAATGAATAACTGGATTAGTCAACCTTAAGGGGCTAGTGCACAATGTTCCCTCTAATTATTTGGAGATAATGCACAAGAAATGTTGTGTGTGAAACATTTTATAAATGGCTCACACATTTGTGCGTAGGTCCGAGCTGAACGTGAGGATTATTAAATTAAGATCATTGTCTATAATGATGTGGTCTAATAATTACCTAAGAAAAGTCCCTTGTCCAAAAATAAATAAGGGGACGTATCAGCCAAGGAAACAAAGTTTCTGGAATAGTGTAGGTTGCAGCCGTGTAGGGGACATTAAATTTGTGTGTGCACACTAAATTCTTATGTGCGCTAGCTCCTCAGCTTAGAGGGAACATTGCTTATGGTGTTAGCTGGTATCGAAGTCATGTCTTTCTGAACTTCATACCAGCGTGTTACCGTTCAACCATTTCCCAGCCCCGGACTCCTCTAATCACCCCTTTGTTTCCAGCTGATCTATGAATTTTTGGCTACATTTATTATGTTATTTGGCAAATTGTATTTGTATCGTTTGTTTATAATTTTCAGGAAATTTGCTACAAGAGGGAACCGCTGATCCACCGACAATTCGAGCTCACACAACGGAAGGATCCGTGATCGTGCAAATTCAGAGCTGGGTCGACTTGTTCAAACTGACCACACCCGATGCGCAAAACCTTTCATAGTCGGCTGAAGAATAGAATTGCACACTCGCTGCCAATGTTTAATTTCCTACATCGTGTATTCGGTTTGATAATATAGGAAAATTTCTTGATTGAAATTTATCTCAAATACTGGAGATACTTTCGTCCTTTATCGTCGATTAAATTATTTTTCCTACTATGCTGTTAAATTTTATTAACCATTTTCATCAGGAAGTTAGATGCTGATGGTAGTACTAACGCCATTATTGTTCTTAGTATTCGATCGTTAATATCATCATCATTAATAAGTGGAAAGTAAATAAGTAAGTGATGACTTCTGAATAGCTCTGCCAGCAATGCACCCATGGATGGGGCCCTTACATGACTCATATTCCCATGGAATATGGGTCCTGTAACGAGACTTGCAGGCATGGTAGGGAGAAAAAGCCTTTTGTAATTTCATCATAGACCACCAGTGTTGCATTGCCTAAACTCTTAGGGGACTAGTCCGTCCCCCCGTTTCCATGGAAATGACACCATAAGCCCCTAATTGGTCACTGTTGAGTTGACTATGCTTTCGGTCGTCTGAAGTAACGCAGGACGAGGTAAGTGATAACTCTTAGCACGATAACGATGCCTATAAGAACGAGGACATCGGCGTAGAACGGACTGAAGTTGAGGTTCTTTACTTCAAGGAACGCCACGCCATCGAACGTCGTTCCGTTAAGGCAGGATTCTGGAAAGATCGTCCGATTCGGAGGATTGCATCTGTTTTAAGATCCACAGTCAAGTAATTAATTATTGTTAGCAAATAATAATAACAATAACGATAATTTATATGGCGCCGTAACGCGGCCATATCGCTACAATGACGTCTATTATAGTACAGTATTATGATTATAGTTTGATTCTCTTCCATCTCCATTTCCCATCTCACGGCGTCATTCCGCATGGGCCGCTTCGGTTCCATCAGATGCCCAGTGAAATGCTGGTAACTATTATTATTATTTTATTTGTTTTGCCCTATCGGTATAAAATATGAATGATCCCTCATGCTTTTTTACTCTCCCAAGAATTACGACTTGAATCATTGTCAATATTTTCACTAATATTTTTTTTAGTTATTATTAATTTTACGCGTCTATAAGCGACTACCAAATGCCAGTCGATGGCGCCGAGCAAATTTAAGTGACGCGTTTAGGCCGACTTAAGGTCATGGGATTAAGCATACGTTATAGGCCTACACGCTGTCTTTTCGCTTTACAATGTGACCTCGTTAACTAATCTACTATCTTTTAATAGCTGCTAAACCGCAGCGCAACACAGATGTAGGGCCTACGAGGTGTAAGGAAGTAAGTTACTGTACAGGCCTATATAGGTCTACTCACAGGAAGGGATCTCCGTACATGAACTCGATTTTTGCCATCGCCGAAAGAGAGAATGTTATGTAGGAAAAGTAACGCATCCACAGGAACCATTCCTCAACATGGGTGTTGTAGAAGCCACCTACAACGAACGAAACACGGTCAAGATCTTTTTATATCTAATGTATTCAGACACCTGCCCGAACGAAACAGGGCCATGATCTTTAGCTAATCCAATCAGACCACATCAAGTGCAGGTCTAAGCTTCGCCTGCGTCACTCCTACTCAGCTGGAACAGCTTCATATCGGGGTTACTTCCCTTTAGGGAAAAGCTGCATGCTGCCTTCCGGAGGCGCTTGAAGACGAGTGAGTGAGTTATATTGAGTGAGTGAGTGAGTTATATTGAGTGAATGAGTTATAGTGAGTGAATGAGTGAGAAACGGAAATTGCATAGGAGGAATCTCTACCTATAAGCAGGAAGGCGATCATCATAGTTGTACCGATTGGAACCACGAATTGCTTGTTTGTCACCAAAACGCCAATGAAGAAACCGTAGCTCTGAAAATCAAACACACACACAGACATCGATTAATTATCGTTGGTTAAATCAGCTTTGGGCCCTATAGTGTGATGAGCCTTGCACGGCTGCCGTCCGTTAAATTCGACTTCTGTAATATCATCCGTTCATACTGTACTTACAATAATACTGCGGTTTGTCAGTATGAAGCTAAACGAAAATGAAAAAATTTCTGATGATTACTATTATCATCGCCGTCGTCGTCGTCATTGTTGCTGTAGACCTAGTCGTTTTCATCATCATCGTACCATCATCGTCGTTGTCGTGGTCGACCTCAACGTCATCGTCATCTGTACAGGTCAACCAATGACTGCTTGGCATAATTATGTAACCCACCTGAGCTACGAATGCAGACAGTTCCAGCAGCAGTAGGAAGACGATGAAATTGACGGCGTCTGGAGTTAGTCCAGTCATCCAATAGACGATTATAGCGAAGCACGCGGAAACCACAAATGTGAATGGGATCTCTGCTGTCATGATTGACAGGTAGTAGGCGCTCAGTCGGTAGATACCAGACGATCGCTCGCGATGAAAGACTCCGTAGGCGTCAAACACTGCAAATTATTATCATCTCTTCATCCGACCAACTTAATGTGCTCTGTATTGGAGGGACAGAGGCCTAAATAGCCGACGTAGAAACGCTTCAGAACTGATTTGTATAAAATATTTAAAACTGGACTGTTGTACGTTAACGGTTCAGAACTGGATATTCGTAGGAAGTGATTTTGTGTAAACGGTTCATGATTGGACTCTAGGGCTTATGTCTTTCTGTCTCTTTCTTTGTCTTTTATCTCTGTCTGTCTGTCTGTCTGTTTCTCTCCTATTAATTACACACCACACATGGCCCTATATACATATATATATCATATATATATATATATATATATATATATAATCTCTCACTCATATATAATCTCTCACTTCTTATTCTATTTCTTTTCGTTATTATGTCATCCGTCTACAGACCAGCTGAGAACGAACATTAAACCACAGGCAATACATGAAAGTATACACACCAACGGGGTTTAACGCTGACAAGCGCGTCCTATAAGGTGAGCCTACTCTACTTAAGCAGATCGCTCAAAAGTCTTACCTCTGAAAATGGCGTCAAGCGCAGGTGCGAAACCTTGATTAACGATGAGGAAGAACAACTGAAATAATAAAATTCAAAAGAGAAGTTATTCATTATAAAGGTTTAGTGTTCCTATAAATGTCTGTCACCTGTAGGCCGTAAATTTGCCTTACGCGTAAATACATATAAATACCTGCAGATACCTGTTAATACCTGCAACTACAATCTATCAGTGTCACCGTCTAACTGTTCTCACATATTTAAGTAGAAATGTCACTTACAATTATTACGTTTACATCCTTTTGTTCCTCATTCCTTAACTCCCTACCTTCTCGCGCAGTGCAAAATGAGAATTTCTAGTCATTTATTTCTAGGATTAATATAGCGCCTCTTCTAGAATAGCTACTCAGGAGCGCTCCCAACCCAAAACTGGCTAATAGGACAGTTTTAAGAATGTCCATTACTTCTGTCTCTTATTCCTATCCTCCATTCTTTTGACATTTAAAATATGACTTCTATTCATTTATTAGGGGGATTCATATAGCGCCCCTAAAAACAACTATCTTAGGAGTGCCACTTACAATGCCCAGCCTATCGTTCATCGTTTCCTCCGTTCGATCCAATTGGAACCATTCGAGTCCTGCGAGTATCATGATGATGACGTGGCAGAGGTTGAGTGGGGACAGGAAACGGCCCTTGCCTTGGGCGAAGGCCCGCCTCGTCAGCGTAGTGTACTGCCTGAGGAAGCCTGTCTGCCACGTCGCGTCGTCGTCTATGTACGACTCGACGTCCACCTCTTCGACGGCAAGTCTAGGGTGCGTCTTCTCCACGTCTACGAGCAACAGTGAATGAGCAGCGTATTCATCTCTTCTTTGCGTACGTACGCACGTCGGTCAATGCACACACACACACACACACACACACACACACACACACACACACACACACACACACACACACACACATGCACACAAACACACACACGCCCGCATACACAGAGCCTACACAGTACGTCCATCTCGATTCCTGCTCATCCAACCCCACCTGCCTATTCGTCCGTGCATTCGTCCATTCATCTATCCATCCATCCATCCATCCATCCATCCATTCATTCATCCATCCATACATCCCAGCAAACACCCACGATTATGCCACGAAGCTCCCGCCCAACGACACCAGCCCACAAGCAGAAATCCAACGACACCCATTTAGCAGACCCATCCACGATCCACCCACCCATTCCTGCGTGGGTGTCACTAGCGCTTCAAACGGTGTTCCAATTCTGTCTGTCTGTCTGTCACAGTCAGTCTGTCTGTCAGTCTGCCTGTATGACTCTTTCTCCCTCAGGCTTCTGCTCACTATGACCGATCTTACTTACAGACCTGACATTTCGAATCCATCAACAGTTACGCTCGTGTCTGTGAAGGCGTGGTTGACTCTTCCGTGATGTTGCGTCTTTGCTACGTCATCTGTTACGTCAATGGTGACGTCAGATGAATCGCCTTCTGGTTTGAATCCAACTTCATGGCGTGTCGTTACTTTCGCCTTCTGTTTCCGATCTTCTTGTTCCCTGGACATTTGACTAACGATACGGGACAGGTGTACATGTAATGTAATCGAAAACGTTCGACTACGGTTGACACGTACCGTATAACAGGTTTATCTCTCAAGTTTAAGAATTCAACGAAACAAAGGAATAAGCGTAAGTTGAGTGTTTCTTTGTATTAGTACCAAACAAGGCTACTCCAGGTCACAGAGGTTTAATTATTGAGGAATAGCCAAAAGGAGGTTGGAAATTTTTCAGCGTCAGCGATAGTTTTTTTTACAATTCATTCATGCGGTCCGAAATTTATATAGCGCCGTTTAAAGTTAACTACTCAGAAGCGCTCTCAACTCCAAACCTCTGGTTTTGATGGAACAGGCCTACACAGTCTTAGTGGACACTATTGCCAAAGATGATAGAGTCGTAGACTACGATATGATACTTCCTACCTCGCTGTGTATTTGGTTTGTGTGGTGGTCAAAGCATATAAATCACTTCTCCATTCGCTACGTGGCGCGGTTGACGCCACGCCAGACGCGCCACGTAGCGACTGGGGAAGTGGTATCTTATTGGTATCGTAGCAACGACAATCGATTCCAAGGTAGGTGACGTGAACATTCAGATACATAGCGGAGACAGGAAGTATCACACCTTAGTATACCACTCTACCATCTTTGCTATTGCGGCCTATTAGATGACGCTAGGAGTTATGGTCTGTTGATCAGTACAAGTTATATTGCTTAACATGAAGCGCCCATATTGGCTGTTCATTTCAGTACTCAAATAACTGGGCTACAGAACTGATTTGATTAGCGTCGAACAGACGAGATTACCTCATAGATCTTGCGCCTTGAAGAATTCTCTCGACTGTTTCTGGATCAGACTTCACCTGTTCCACTGAAATATGCATCGAGCATTGATACAACCAACAATCATAAACAACCGTTTTAACACACTGTCCCGTTACTTTAATATAGATGGTTATTAAATATATTATATAGATCAGTATAAATAGAATTTATATACATGTATATATATGCATGGCTACTTATATCACGGATATATATTCGATATATATATATATTAAGTTTTTAATTTTTAGCAGTGGTTTCATTCGGTTTACACCTTGCACATTGTGACGATGGCGCCATAGAGATTATCAGGTTAGCTTAGATTAGATTGGTATTCCGGTAACTAAACTCTTTTCTGTCACCAGAGGCTGGGTGGTATCTCCTCCAGATTGACGTCAACGATGGGCGCTAAATGAATGAATGAATTCACAATGTAATAACAGTGAAAAAATTAAATGACTAGTAGTATAACAAGTATTATAGGCCAACTAACGTATGAAGTCGGCCGGATTATAGAGCGGATCGCAATGCAGTCCAAGGCGACTGAAGAAGTCAATGATCTTGTTGCCCGGTCCGAAATAGGCAACCTGTCGAAGGAATGCGATCATTTAAAATGCCACCATACTAGATTTTTATTTCACTCTGTAAGCTGTCTTATTTGGCCGAGGTTGGACCGGGAGCGCCTCTGAGTTGCAGAGGTGCTAATTTTAAGTTTCATTGATTAATTGATTGATTGATTGAATAATTGACTGACTGACTGACTGACTGACTGACTGACTGACTGACTGACTGACTGACTGACTGACTGACTGACTGACTGACTGACTGACTGGCTGATTGATAATTATATGGGTCGATCGCTCCACAGATCCAGTTTTTTACATAAAACGACGTAGGCCTAGTGCTCGTCAATAAGCTGGTGCCCTGCGCCTAATTCAATAGCGGCTCATTATAAAGCTGGAGTTACGAATACGATGGAGAGGTGTTTTATCAATATTCGATTACAATTACAATTACGATATACCTGTCCTTCAGTCAGAAGTAGGACCTTGGCGAACATATGGAAGATCTGACTGGACGGTTGGTGAATCGTCGTCAGAATCGTTTTCTGTGACTGCCTTGAATACTTCGCCATCGTTGACATTAGACTATAGGCGATCGCTGAGTCCAAGCCAGACGTAGGCTCCTATATACCACAGCAGATCGATCTATTCCGTTACATATGATAGGGGAGGCTATTACAGGGGCGGGTAGTTTATTATAGGTGTGATTTGTAATAAGGTTGGGTAGGTTAATATAGGATAGGGAAGGTTAGTATATATATATATATATATATAGCGTAGGGTATAGGTACTATATTGCTGGCCACTGGGTATATAAATATAAGACAGGTTAGGTTAATAATATGGTAGGGTATGTTAATTTAGGGCGGGGTATACTACAGGGCAGAGTAATATCATAGAGAAGGGAAGGCAAATGTATGGTATGGTAGGTTAATGCAGGGTGCAGTATGTTAACTTAGGGTAGGTTAGGACCGTTAGGTTAATATAGGGTAGAGTAGGTCAATGTAGATTAGGGTTTGGTATAATTTATGGTAGGTTATAGTAGGTTAGGTTAATATAGGGTAGAGTAGGTTAATATAGATTAGGGTATGATATAGTTTATGGTAGGTTAGGTTGATATATGGCATGATTAACTTGGGTAAGATGAAATAACTTGGTTCGTCACCTCCATCTCGACCACCACAACAAACACCACTAAAACGTTCAAGACGACCACCACGATCACTGTCAGTCATCGTGGTGTGGTGGTGATAGCGGTTGTGGTGGCCACAACCGCTATCACCACCACACCACGATGACAATAAATGCTGAAGTGAATAATGCCATACTCTCTTTACAATTTAACACTGAGCTGTAATCAGAATTGTGTCTAATTACGTCTAAAAGTAGAAGTCCCGGGTTCGTGAGTAATTCGCTGGCGATGCTGGCTCTCTTTCTCTCGCCTCCTGATAAGCCAGTTTCAAACGTACCGCCAATCTCTACGTAACAAATAAACAGTTTCAAACGTTCATCCAATCTCTAAGCAAGACATGGAGTCTAAGATCGTCAAAATATCATGGCAAAATAATTTAGGAATGCAAAATTATAAATAATAATAATCTTCGTTTTTAATTTCAAACTAAAAAGCCGAAGTATGATTACAAGTAGCCTACAGTATGAGCGAATGATATTACGAGTTATTACAGGAGTCGAATTTAACCGTCAGCAGCCACGCAGGGCGCCCATTACTCTATGCAGTGGCGAGTCTAGTGACTACTGATGGCGCCATGATTGTTTAAACATTACTAATCAACACTTAATTCGACATTTTGAGTAACTTTGAGCTGGATCCGTCATTGGGTTCAAGGTAGGGCCTACGTCCTTTACTCAAAGAATTGAAAATAGAATTTAGCTTACTTAATTATGCTTAAGCGATTAGCCTACCCTACCCCATGTAGGATTATCGTTAAATTGGGAAGGACCATGCTGTAGCTTGTTACTGAAATTGAACTATTAGATTTGATAAGATTAAATGATAAGATATACATTTAATTTTGCTTACTGGTGTCAAGGCATTTGTTCAGCTCCAGGGCGTCAACTATTTCATGCATTCGACGGATCTTCAGTTCGTGGGGCATTTTGCCCGGAAGTCGTAACAAAGTTGTAAACTAAACAAATGGAACACAACTGAAATGGGTCCAACCATTTGATATCATAGACTGCCTTAGAAACAAGTGTATTGGCCTACTTTACTAATTATACCCACACATTTGCTGGTAAGTTAATAATAATAATAATATGTTGGTAACTAATAGTAGACCATAAGCAATTTGTAGGCCTATGCTGAACGGTCTATGTTTAAAATGTTAAAAATTATAGGCTTTTAATCGTGTGTGTATGTATTATGAACGTGTATTAAGAATAGAATGTCTATGTTGGAGGAGTGGAGGTCATTTGATTTTGACTGATTGCACCTAGAATGAAGTATCAACAGATTTCTTACGAAGAGTGTAGCTTCTGTGAAGAAGGCTTTTGAAGTGGATTCAAAGGACCACATAAACAGGCTTGATCAGTTTAAGAAATCTACCGTTTCGTAGTTTCTTTAGTCAATAGAAATTATTTACCTTACAAGAATACCATTCAACAAAAATAATCAACGTCTGTCGGTCTACAGTCATTCGTACTGACTAATATATTCACCATGAATGCGAATTGTTTCTGACAATGTCACTGACTGGAAGGTATCGAAGTACGAACTGATAGAAAATGTTGCATTACACAAGGCCTTCATTTTACAACACTTTATTATTTCAGATGAAACATGTATACAGAGAACTTGCTTTAGGTTTTATTGACACCCGAATTATTCAGGTGCTAAAAATAAATGAGCATTTCAGGTACTATCTTATAGCTTACCATAACTTACCCTACCCAAACTTAACCTACCCTATACCCAACCATGACCTGGCCTATCCCTACCTACCCAACCTTAACCTGCACTATTCGACCGTGCTCTATTGTAAGCCATGGCCTTAGCTACCTTATCTTGGCGTAAGTGTGTTTAGTGTAAATAAGCAGTGGAATGTTCTCAAACCGTCAGCGTTTCTCTAAGCGTTAGATTCGGAAAGAAGACGTCGGCCTGTAGGACGTAGGAGATTTTTCTGCGAGCTTTTCTCGAGACTGGTTCTCCGTTGATCGTGATGCTGCCCGACGCAGCGACGACTCGACCGGCCAAGGTGTTCAGAAGGGTCGACTTACCAGCACCTGAAGTAAATGAAATAAATCGAGAGGATTGCTAAAGCCAACACTACCCAACCATGCCCCACTTACCCTACTATATACTATACCCCATTCTACTCTACCCCACCCTATTCAATCCTACCAAACCGTATCGAATCGCATCGTACCTTACACTACCCACCTTAAACAATAAATTAATAAATAGATGGATAGATGGATGACTGTATTAGTGGATGAATGGACGGCGGATGGATGGATGGATGGATGGATGAATAGATGGATGGATGGATGGATGAATGGATGGATAGATGGATGGTTGAATGGACGAATGAACGGGCGAATGGATGGATGGATTTATGTACGGACTGGTCTTGCTAACCACTTGGTCCCATGATGGCGAGTATTTCTCCAATAGCTGCCGTTCCAGAGACGCCCTTGATGATCTCCTTCTTACTGAGAATGACCTTGACATCCGTGAAGACAAGCGTGCTTCCTTCGTGCGCAGCAACCATCCCCCCATCATCTCTCACTGCTCCTACTTGGCTGCTGCTGCTACTACTACTACTACTGATGCCTGACCCTGACTGCGTATTCACACTGCGGAACAACATCAAACAATAGAAGATCTTACAAGTAGCTACTCTATACACTTGTAACACCACGTCGCAACTTGTACGGCATCATATTATAGTGTATTGTACTGTATTGTATATCATTGTGTTGCATGTTTGCTACGATATAATTACCATCTGCCCTGCACATAGTGTGTCTGCATTACATACCAGACTTTTATCAAAATCAAACGAGCATTTTGCATTCAAGGCGAATGCTGCTGAAGAAATCGAAGTGGGCGACAAAATTTACTCTCTTCCTTGCAAAGAACAGTTCGCTCACAGTGGTTAAAAACATGTCTGAAGTATCAAATTGAGCATCACCGGAACTATTGAAGTTTTTATTTAAAAAGAGAGCAGCAACTGACTCTGTGTCTACATTTTAAAAGTGCTCACGATTAACATGTAGGCCTATATAATTAACTTAAAATTAATCAAAATCAACGACCGACCAAATTTAAAAAATGTGAGTAATCGATACATTTTTTTTAATCAGTGGCAACAATAATCATATTGTTTTTGTATCATATTGCATTTTATTTGATTGTTTTCTGCTGTTGTTTAAGCTGCATGAAAAAATAGGTAGGTACAAGCAGGTCCTGGAAATCAACGAGGCTTCTTCTGAAGGATGCAATTTCAGTTAGGCTTAGTTTCTTAGTCTATTTGAGCGCCTCTGAGTAGAAGATCTTAGAAGGGGCGCTATATCAAGTCTGTTTGATTGGTTGGTTGACTGATTGATTGGATGATTGATTGATTAATTTCATTGATTGATTGAGTTTCGTCAAGCGTAGTCCTATTTATACTGACCCTGTGTGAGATTCCTCGACCGCATGTTGTTGATCCCGTTGACCGAACTGAGTGACGGAAGTCAACTCACATGAATTCTCATCCTCTGCATCCATCGCGATCTTCGGAATGTATAGAACCTCAGTCGTAATCGTAATCGAACAGCATCAAGCTTCAAAAGCACCACTGTGAAACCGAGCGCAGGGCACCAGCCTATTCACGAGCGCTGTTTCGTATTAGAGAGGTTGCCCGGAGATTCAAGCGAAGGTCTGAGTCCGGATGAGGTCAATAGGTCAACCTTATTTTGCTTTGTACAGAACTTCGCGTTGGACCGGAGAGGTCAAGTGAAGTTCATCCGAGATCTGTCATCGTTACAATAAACAGCGGTCAGTTATTTTGACCAGGGACAGCAAAGTCAACTTTACCCACATAACCAGACGGCCACTACGATTACTCGTGATTAATCTATTTTAAGTCAGGTTAGATTAATGAAATAACCGATCATGCGATCAACATTATAAATATTACTCGTCAGATTTGTAATGACGGCCTTACTTTATGTCTGCCAAAGCCCTTTCACGAGTGGACCTTGTACTTAAGCCTACGGAGAAAGTCATTGGAATCACTGGAGGAGGTACATGTCAGAAGACGATATTTACCCGTACTACTCCTGAGGCCGTTGTGAGCGGCCAATTTTAACGTGTTTGATATAAAAATTAGAGGGGTAAGGGTTAAGGTATCTTATCAATAGGCAAAGTGATTGAGAGACCTTAGCAAAAGCTGAGGAGATAATATTATAGCGCTCGTCGTTTTTATCTTGAGCTTTGAACAATGCTGAGGGCTCTGATCAATATTATGTTTACGGTTTAGATATTTGGTTGACCCTGAATTGAGTTGGTGGTTGTAGCGCAGATAAAGGCATGAGTAAGAAAGATTAAAGTAATGAAGATGAAAATATTGAAGATCAAAGGAAGTAAGATCAAAGTAAGGAAGATCAAGTAAAGAAGATCAAAGTCATGAAGATTGTAGAAAATAAGATCAAAGTAATGAATATCAACGCATAAAAGATCAAAGCATATGAGATCAAAATTAACCAGATCAAAGTAAAAGCTTGAAAATGGAAGATCAAAGTCAAAATGATAAAAGTAATGAAGATCGAGGTAAAAGAAGATCACAGTAAAAAGGATCCAAATAAAAAAGATTAAAGTAAATAAGATCAAAGTAGAGATGATCAAAGTAAAAAGATCAAAGTATAGGAAATCAAAGCAATGAAGTTCAATGTAAAAAAGATCGAAGTAAACAAGATTACGGTAAAGTAGATTAAAGTAAATAAGATCAAAGTAGAGAAGATCAAAGTATGAAAAATCACAGAACAAACCAATAAAAAATAACAAGTGCATTAACTCCGACTTTGCTAATAATAATATATTTAATACTAGTGACATTGTATGCATACGGCCATTAATATGGTGACACTCCAGAGACATACATACAAAGAGCACTGCTAATGTCTATAACAAGGCAGACGACGATGAGAGACAAACGAGCAGTTGATGAACAGAAAATGAGGAGCAATCGAGCAGCATTAGAACGGTAAATGAGCAGTCGAATTGTCGCGTTCCTCCTCTCGCATCTTGCATGGAACCCGATTACTGCGCAGTTGATAATTACTATGCATTTAATTGATGCAGGCCTACGCCACACCCTACATTAAGGCACATTTCACTAGAAGAACTTGCCGTTAGACAGTCAATGTGCTGAGTCACCTCTGTAGTCTCGAAGCTACAGAGTCGTAGTTGCAGAGTATGATGAGATTAGTCTGACAAATCCTCTCAAAACAATCGGATAAATCGACAATCGGATATACTACCTTCCTTTAAAAGTCGCCTGCTCCAAAGGAACTCCGGCAAAGATCAATATCTTCCTGTCCTACTACTGCGAATGTCCTGCATCACGTCTAGTGTAGGACTAAACAGTCCTTAAGTTTAGTCGCATCAATATCCAAACATGACCACAGCATTGACAGACCAATAAACTGAACGCAGAGCATATATCTCAAGGACAACCGACGCCGAGAGGTTTTTGAGTACCTGCCCGGCTGGTAGTCTATTCTCTTTCGATCCAATTAAGGGTCAGAGAACCACTAAAGATCTGGGCCTTTTACGACAAGTGTCTCTTAGCCAAAGATCTATGACCATCGCGTCTTATTTGCTACTTTATTTACAGACCACAATCAGTGCTCTATTAAGAAACGCATCTACGCAGGTAAGACTTATAGACACACACACACACACACACACACACACACACACACACACACACACACACACACACACACACACACATACACATACACACACACACATGAACACACACACACACAGGCCTACATTATGTACAACGCGTCCGGGAACCTTTTTTCAATTACCAAATATAGAAATAGTAGTTGTGCAGAAACTCTGGAATTTGACATAAAACTTTACAATTAAGTGGATAGATTGTGTCCTATAAAACTTATTTTATTTGGTAGCTAATCTTAGCGTGATATCTTTCGACAATACAGATGCGTTCCGGCTCATTTCTTCTAGTAAACAGGCACTCCATATGCATAATATATATAATATATATACATATATATATATAATTGTATGTTAGAGTGCATTGACATTTTTTTCATAAAAGGAATGCTACAGTAGTTGTCGATAGTTGCCTTGTATATATAAACTTCTTAGTTAGTATCTGTATTTAATACATTTTGGATGAATCATTGAGCTGTTCCAAGGACCCTTAGATGTTAGTGACTTGAAGCATATTTCTGCATTAAGCAAGTATATGCAAGCGAAAACCAACTACAATATCGACAGAGGAGTTCGGATAATTGGATAAAAACTAATAGGCTATTCTAACTTCTATTTAAGCAGATCAAGCACATAATATAATCATCCAGCTTATGAAACTACAACGATTGTTGTAAACAACTTCGTGACGAGTCTAAATCGATCGCTAGCTATATATAGGCCCTATAGTCAAATGAGTTCGTCGTATAAACTGCCAACATTAGCTCACGCCCGTGTCCGTCACGGTGGCTAAGACACAGGACAGGTATAGGCCTATACTGCAATAGCTGATGCTGTGGTGCTGCAGAGTATCGCTGTTTTACGTGACATCGATTTCCGAATGTAATTGACCAAAATGAAGTAAGACATGAGCGTTTGGAGAAGCATAACGAACTGCAAGATATGCTTTAGACCTACGTGGTTCATTTTTATGGTCGAACAGAATAGACTCTACAGAATGTCTCCTAAGGAAATAAGTAGGTCTATTATCAACGAGCTGTTATCACTTGGCAACTATTTAGCACCATACGAAATAGAAATGAAAACAAAACATTTTCTTCCATTCTAATCGATGCACTCTGTGATATAAGTGTACAATTTTTTGAATAGTACATTTCTGTATATTATATATATATATATATATATATATATATATTACATATATATTGCATCATATCATACATTGGCTATATATACACATATACATATTATATATGCATGTACTACTTGTCACGTGGCTCAGCATTATTTATCGAGCACTTACACTGGCCTCCGCTAATATATATCCCGAATTCTGTTGATCGTTCTTTACCTTACTTCCAGAGCGTTTTCGGATGAGGCTCCACACTGCCTTATCAGCCATTCTTTTTGGGCTGAATCTCCGCTGGTTTACCGACATGACCTCTTGGTACCTCGGACACGGACTAGTTCTGCCCAATGCCGCATTTATGCGTCTGTTTTTCCTTTGCTCTGGAACTATATGTTCCCTCTACCACTGACTCTTATATCATAGCTGGGTTGCCGCTGCTGTTCTTTACTATTAAGACGTTCCTTTTCCTGTCGGTGCTTTTCACGCCGTGGGCTCGCCTCTGATTAGATTGTACAGAACAGCTAACACATCTAATGTAGATGACATCTGTAACTACATGCATACTGACCTATAGAGAGAAAGCGTCAAAGAGAGATAGAGACAGAGAGATGGAGACAGAGACAAAGAAAGAGATTGAAAGTGAAGAGAAGACAAGACAAGAAAAGAAAGGGATAGAAACAGAGAATGCGAAAGAGATTGCGTAAGACAGATTGAAAGATACAAAGATTATATATAATTATGCTGTATACCTGAACAACTCAAGTGTGACTAGGTACAATCTAAAGAGCCTGTTTATCCTAAATAAGTCTAAGGTCCTGAGCATCATTATACGGCCTGTTTGTTAGCCTTTTTGGACGCTATATATTCACTCAATCATAAATCAGTTGAAGGAGGATAAGCCAAGTGTTTATCATCGCCTTTGTTGGCCACTAACCTAGATTGGACCCATAATGGCAGCCACATTTTATAATAGATGGAAATGGCAATTAAAATTTATATGGCGCCCTTCCAGGAAGACGCATGAGATACGTTCAACTACTGTGTATCTCGGAAAGGAATTGACACCTCTTTTATTACTTAAGGGAAGTTGTTTATGACAATCTGTAGGCCTATAGTATGAAAACTGCATTCTAAGCCAGTAAGAAAGTAAATATATTCTCTATTAACCAATTGACAATCACACATTGATGTACTGTATCTAATAAATACGATTTACAAAGGTGTTAGTGTAGACGGTTGTACCATTATAAGTACAATATATTTTCTGCGGTCTCGGTCTTGGTCTCGCATGCATCGGTCTTGGTCTTTAATGCGTTTGGTCTTGGTCTTAATGGAACGGTCTTGGGATTGGTCTCTGTCTTGAATTCGCGGTCTTGGTCATTTGCCGTTTTAGATAAATTTTGTAAATATTATTTTCTCGGTTATTCTTGGCTATTAGAGACACCGTATGTGCAGGCACTGGGTCCTACACGAGTGTTATCGATTTATGGCGTGCTGGCCAGTGGCCAAACTTCTAGATCTTTATATAACATGTAACTATGGACAGTGAACAAAATGCATTTGCAACGGAACCAGCCATTTCAAAATTTGCTTTAATAAATTTCAAGGTTTTGGAACAATCTAATAATAATGTGGTCTGCCACGTGTAGACACTGTTAACCTACAATTCCGAGGTCCGTGGTACATGTACATCATTCAAACGGAACGTTAAGCTACTTGTTCAGATGTCTTAAAGTATCTACCTATTGTACAATGTAAGTAGTTTATGGTGTGATACTCTCAGCAGTTCAGAGTGGCCAGTAAAACTGTTTTATGTACCATTATTAAGATTAGTATTCTTCAGCAATATCATTAATGATTGAAGTATGTTATTCCGCAATAAAATTAATGTTTGAAGCGTGTTATTCCGAATTAGTATCTTAATAAATTGAAATGCTTATAAAAAGAGTATTGGTCTTGGTTTTGGTGTCGGACCACTCGGTCTCGATCTTGGTCTCGGGTCACTCTGTCTTGGTCTTGGACTTCTCGGTCTTGGTCTCGGTTTTGGTCTTGAAGTTTTGGTCTTGTGCCCAGCACTAACTTTTGGTCGATTATTGTTACAAAACACAGTTATTGGGTGACAGATCAACTCTTTTCGATAACGCGTCTCAAGGTCCGATATAATTTAACCACTGCTCATGACAGTAATAAAGAGTGAATGTGAGCATTCATATAAGCATTTCAACACAAATCTTAGCTAGCGTAGGATGTGAATATTGTCGAATAAATAAATCGAACCGAATAACAATATGTCCTATTAATAAAGTGAATTTCCTAGACGGATTCATCGCAGGACTCCGACATTGACCTTCAATACAAAGTCGGCGTCCCTTTTTTGAAGATCTAAGAGCGAGATCTTGGTTTCAGGAAGCGCAGGAATGGGTAAGAAGCGACGTGGAAAAGAACGAGGTTGCCAAGGGCGGTGTGTCGTAAAGGCAGATAGGAGCAATGGCTAAATCCTGTGCACCGAGGAAGGCTGATCCTGGAAAGATCGTTCCGTTTGTGCAGTACTCAGGGAAGCTTTACGGTTCGCTGGATCACACCTGTCAGAAGAGGAAGCAATTTTCTATCTTATTCTTAAGAACATCGATTACATGATGGTCATCATCGGAACCGCCGCCGTCGTCAAAGCCCTTATCACTACGATAACGGTAAGCATCATCATGACCATTACTATAATTATACCGCCAGCATTGTTTCCATCCTGACAATCGACAAGATAGACGCCATGGCCATTATTAAAGGAGTCAGTTGAAGTGATCATCGTTGATGTGACTTCGTCATCAGCATAATCAGCAGCAGCAGTATGCTAGCAGCAGCATCATCATCGTCATGATTATCATGATCAACATGATCATAATCATGATCATCATAATCTTAATCGTCATAATCATCATGATCATCATCGTCGTAGTCGTCATCATCATCATCATCACAATGATCGTCATCATCATCATCATCATCATCGTCATCATCATCATCATCGTCATTGTCGTCATTATCATCATCATCATCCAGTATTTTCTTGGCCGTCATATTAAGATCACAATCGTCATTTTTCGAGCGTTAATAATTAAATAATGCACGTGTGTGTCAAGGCACTAATATGTGTACGACCGAACGTGTGCTCTTGCACATTCGTGTATACGCCTCTTCGAATGAGAATCGCAACTTTAAAGAGCGACACGAGACAATGAAATAATTAAAATGATTATTATTATAATTATATTATGACTATATGCGCAGACACTCACGCTTTGTCATTACGATGGTTGTAAATTGGGTTCAAAGTCTATAGAATGTAATTGATGTAAATGAGATGTAAACGCTGTATGCTGTACAAAATCTATTCTTAGGCAGGCCTATAAAGGAGCAAGACTTACTGGAAATCATCCCCGTACGTAAACTCGATCTTAACCATTGGTGACCAGATGTAGAATGCACGGGCGTGTGCGTTATAGAAAACGGCTGAAAATATAACAGTAATCTCTTTTAGAACGTTCTTACTGTGAAGAATTCGGTAGAGATGATCTGTATCGATATCAACGTACGGCTCGCAGACAGTGCTGCCGCCCAGTGATGCGTCGGTGATTAAAAGATTAGATAACTTAAATAATCAAAAGAATCACACTTTGATAATCTTTTGCATGAATATTAGTACAGTCATTTTGTGAATATTTTTGGGTGAACCTCACACAAATTGCAAGGGAAATTCTAACAACTGTTTGTTACACATAAAAGTATCCTCTACAACATATCAAAAGTCTTCATGAATACATGTGGTGGAAGTATTATAAAAATCGTGATATTCAGCAGCACTGTAATGACTAACGAGACGCATATTTTCAGAGGAACATTTGAATTCTAAAAGACTCCTCGATGATCTAAATTATTTTAAAGTAATTCAAATAACTCAAGGTGAACTCTTCTATGTTTTGAATTACAAAATAAAAGCTGAGTGGGAAAATTAAAACATGTAAAAATTCACGTAAGCCTATTTAACATGAGCGAAAATGGGGAACATTCCATCAATGATTTCAATACTTTCCACAACTTGCATTTACGTAGAAAAGACATTCTGGACATAGAAGAGTGCTGACTGACATCTGATGCAAATGTGGGAGAGAATGTGAGTGCAGGATTAAGAAATACTAGCAGTTAGTTATTCAGACAGGGAGGCAATACAGAGCTTTGAGTCAAGTTATCGATGGATAAAAGAGTAGAGTAAGAATTTCTACAATTACGTTAGAAGTAAGCAGAAACAAGAAAAAACATAGCAGAAAAAAGAAAAAAACAGAGCAGAAAAAAGAAAAAAGAAAAAAACATGGCAGGTCCATTGAAAAACGAGGATGGAAATAGAGAAGTTCTTGTGGAGGAATTAAGTGTAGGCTGTGTCGATGGAAAGACGGGGATGGAAAAGACTAGCTTATCACCCTCATATGCCGCAGCAAAGAAGATGAAGTCGCTCAGACTTTATTACCATGGTTGCCTCAAGACTGATAGCAGGATAATTCTTCCGTCAATTCTTCCCAGTCAATTCCATCGGTTCAAATCCCCTTATACTGTTTGTATTAAACTAATTAAGTCAACAAATTGTCAGCGAATCTAAAAAGTGTTGGTCGTTCGCATGTTAAACGGGGAATTGACCGGGGGAGAATTGCCAAAGCCACCAAATCATCCATCTTTTGACATTGAATTATGTCTAATTCACTATTTCGGTAGAATTTCTTAATACATTTACTTCTGCATTCCAACGTTTTAGATCATCAATATTCGCTAACATTCTCCATGGCAAATGCTCAAAAACAACACATCCTGAAGTGAGCAATTTAGGTCATTGAGTTGTCAAAGCTGCTTTCCTTGATTTACATTATTCAGAAATAATAGCCTTACAAAGGCGTTGATGTAAACACCAAAGAACACATTTCAGTCATCGCAACAAATAAATTTGGTCGAAAACACGAACTGAACTGAACCAACAAAATTGAATAATGTAAGGTCAATATCTGTGACGATTATTGCAGGTTTCGGCGCTTGAGCGATCAAGCGAGACGGTTTGGTATGACTTTGTTGAAGATCTAATAGCGAGGTCTTGGCTTCAGGAAGCGCAGGAATAGGTAGGAAGCGACGTGGAGAAGGATGAGGTTACAAAGGACTATTGTGACGCTGCCGTAGAGCGGAATATCTGACACTTTGCTTGTACTCAAGAATGCTGATCCTGGAAAGGTCGTTCCGTTAGTACAGTACTTCGGAAAACTGGTGCTATTCGCTGGATTGCACCTGTTGAAGAAGGAATTCATCGTCATTGTCATCATCGTCATCGCATCGTCATCATCGTCATCGTCAAGAAGAAATTCATCGCCATCGTCATTATCATCATCGTCGTTGTCATCGTCAACGTTATTCTTATCATCACCTCATATGACAAAATGGTAATAAAAGCCATTATCACAACCACTGCCTGCATCAACGTCATGGACTGAGATAATAATAGTAATCACCACCAATGTCCTTCGTGGTCACTCTAAGAGCCACAAAAGATAATTATCTTCACTGGCGCATTGTTATAATAACACTAATAATAATAGTATTGATCATCATAATTGTCATCCCAGCATCATCAGCTTTGTGTAATGAAGTTTTTAAATCAATAAAAACCCTCGTTATAGTCAGCTTTGTTTTCTTCATCGTGCGTGTAGGTAAATAGAGGCACATAATTATATCAATGCATGCCTACACGTATGGGTCAATATGCATAATCATGCGATAAGAGTATCGCTTTTTTTAAAGTCATCTCTTGAACGTCGATATTAATTGTTATCGGGTAGTTAACCATGCTCTATATCATTAATTTTATCTTGTATTATTTTATAAAAGTGTCAAAATAAACAAATTAATCAATCGATATTAAATCGTAAGCAATTTCATGGTTAACCATGCTATATTATTTTTCCTGTATTATTTAACAAAAGTGCCAAAAATAAACAAATTAATTAATCGATCTTAAATCATAAGCGATTTCATGATGTACAGACGAAATACTTACAGGAATTCCTCACCGTAGGTCCATTCGATGACAGCCATCGACGACCAAATGCGGGATAAGAAAGACAAATAACGGATCCAGTCGAACCATTTATTAATATGCGTGTTGTAGAAACCAGCTGAAAGGATATTTCCTTCGTATGTTATTAACTTATTGTTGAAAATTAACATTTGTATAAATTGGAGTGGCAGTCATGATTGCGTTATCCTTTTAATTGACAAACTGTTCGTCCACACAACTCATATTCTGTACAAAGGTCCACGATCTGTTTGTTGCTCTGGACATTACAATGTCCTTCTCTGTAGCCTACACGCATGGCCTATCCAAAATCTCTTCTTCTTCTCTCTCTCTCTCTCTCTCTTTCTCTCTTTCTCTGGATCTCTGTCTCTCTCCCACTCTCTCTTACTCCTTCCATCCCTTCCTCTGTCTCTCTCTGTATCTCTCTGTGTGTGTCTCTCTCTCTCTATCTATCTCTATGTCTCTGTCTCTCTCGCTCTGTCTGTCTGTCTCTGTCTCTCTCGCTCTGTCTGTCTGTCTCTGTCTGTTCGTCTCTGTCTGTCTGTCTCTCTCTGTGTCTCTGACTCTCTCTTCCTCCCTCCATCTCCTTCTCTCTCTCGGTCTAGCTGATATCACTTCGACGATTTCCTCTTCAATTGTTCATGCCTTCATTGTGTTTCCGAATTAACAACTGCAACTCGTTGCTCTTCGTCCTATCAAAACTCAACATCGATCCGCTTCAGTCTGTACTCAATGTAGTTGCTCGCTTATCCGATTTCATTTCACGACTGAACATCCTCACTGGCTTTCCCTAAATTGCTTGGATTTAGCTCAAAGTTCTCTTTTTGAACTACAAAGCGTTTTCGAGTCAAGCTCGACGCGATCTCTGTGATCTTATCAGGCAGTCCATCTCTATCACATTTGGACTTCCTGTTCCTTGTCTATTGATGTCATGACCTATAGTGTCTCGTTGTCGGACTACCGCAGCTCAACATTGTGCCTAGCTCTTAGCATTGTGCCTAGCTCTTAACATTGTGTCTAGCTCTTAACATTGTGCCTAGCTCTTAACATTGTGTCTAGCTCTTAACATTGTGTCTAGCTCTTAACATTGCGCCTAGCTCCTAACATTGTGCCTACATGTAGCTTGACCTATTGCTGTGGAACGAACCTGCTGCTGAATTATAACAGAAAAGCCTTAAGAGAACGAACAGAAACAGTATTGCCCTCTGATACGATTTAATCTTATCTAAGATAAGATAACTGTTTCTGTTCTTTTAAGGCTTTTCTTTTTCCTGGGAGCCCTACTCTGATTAAGATGTTCTAGAATAGAATATAATTAAATACAGTTATTTATATATATATATATTATATATTATTCGTTCATTATTCACAAACAGTTTGACACCTCGAACAATGTTTGTGGATGGATGTTATTTATGGTTTAAATAGCTGATATTATTACCAGACAAGATGAGAAGAGTTGAGATTGAGGATGCTATTGAGACAGAGAAATCTCGTCGGTGTACAACAACGCTGATCAAGATTCCAAAACTCTGAAATAGAAATCGAATTAGTCAATTAGTCAATTAGTCAATTAGTCACAGTGTTCTGCTATAGCTTCCTCCACTTAACTGCCCCTATTGCATTGTAATGCATAACACAATAGGTGATAGATAGTAGTTCAAGTTAGATAAATTACATTTTAGATCTCAGATCTGAATCTCCCTCTGTGCGCCTTGTTTTTCGTATGCAGGCTACAATTAAAAGAACTTGCCGCCAAAGACGTCTTCTGGTTTACCTGAATATTTCCTCCTGATCTTAATTTCCTACCTGGCTTAACCATTTCTGCGGCACCGATTTAGTTTTTGCTAAAGTAAGCGTCAATTATTCGCATTATCGTCGCATTGGTCTGTGGGGCTGACAAAATCAGACTTTAGTCTTATATCTTTAGCAAATTTAGCTTTATTTTAACCCCTGCCTTCGAAAAACAGTTAAAATCGTACTTTCTTTGTAATGTTGAGAATTAGTACTAGAATCTGCAGCGAACTGTCATGTAAATCACCTAGAAGTAGCTTGCTACTGACAGCGCTATAAAAATTGTCGTAATTACAATTACAAAATAAGCACATGTCTCATCATATTTTCTTGCCCTGTTGTACATTCGATCGCCTTTAATTGCTTCATCTTGTCACACTACGTGTTTACTGTGTCTTATCCATTGCCGTGCGTAGCGCCTTCCAATGCCTTGCCTTGCCTTAACCTTATGTCGACGAGCTGTATACATAGGTTTTTCCATACATTTTTACATGCTCTTAGTGTGGCAGGGTGGCCGATTGCCTAGAGCGGTCGGCCAATGACGCTCAGTGTGTGCTGAGTGTGCGGGTTCGACCCTCGTCCGAGGAGTCACTGTGTAGCGACCTCGAGCCAATCCTTCATACCTTAATACACTGTTGCTACATCAGTTGCGTCGTAGAGGCGTGTACACTTCTGATAAAAAAACTTTGGAAGAAGGGCAATATCAAATTTCGGCTGTATTGTATTGTATTGAAAAGAATTTACTATTTTCTTCATTTATAAGTAGGAGTAAAGGCGTACTTGTGCGACGAAGAAGCAGAGCAACAGGAGCAGAAGGAATAAGAAGAAAGAGGAGGCAGATGAGGTTAGACCGGCTGACCAATAGCCGATGGTTCCGTAGCAGAAACCCATCACAAGCACAGAAGGTGCCTCGGCTGTAAGTGTTCCCAGATAGTAGGCGCTGATACGATAGATACCAGCGGATCTTTCATTCTCGAAAACACCCCACGAATCATAAACTACAGATAAAAAGCATACACTCTCCTTTACTAAGTCGAGTTATTGATACAAATGTTGTATGCATACATACATATATGACATGACGGAGAACGGAAGTCGCTTTAACTATAGCGATCGAGCTGGCAATATTGGCTGGCCGAAAACAGCGCATCTCTTAAAGTGTCAAACAAACCGACTCAGCAAAGTTTTTTGGGCAAATTGCAAATCGAGAACTCTCTTCCAATCATATTCACTATGATAACGCTGCGATAAATAGGCCTAATTTATAATCAGCAAACAGCAAACGATGAATTGCTCGATGTCTCAGTGAGATAATTATAAGAGACTACCCATGGACGTGCTAGGACGATGTATGCCCAAAGTACCCCCAAGATTAGCCGCACAGCTCCTATCAACGATCGTCACCAATAAGGTCCCATCCATATATTACATATGCGAACAATCGAATTTTCGGACCGCCCTCCCTTCTTGTTGAACCGTCTACATTTCATGGATCCCCTCCCCCATGCGTACGTACATCGGAGCTCTACCCCCACCCCAATTGTAAAAGTTAAACAGCTAAAGACATTTACAAGACATTGATTTTACCTTAGACTATTTATTTTTGTTATGCATTCTATTTAACAGCTTAAATGTGTTAACTGTTATAGAAATAAAACACTAACAACACTTGCATTTTTGAAAAGTGTGATGCTACATAATTTTGATTAAGCAGAAGCATAGTCTGTGATTGGGTTTACAGTTGGGATTTTAATATTCCATAATGCGGACGTCATAATTAGACAGCCTTACCTCCCTGCCTTACCTCCCTGCCTTACCTCCCTGCCTTACCTCCCTGCCTTACCTCCCTGCCTTACCTCCCTGCCTTACCTCCCTGCCTTACCTCCCTGCCTTACCTCCCTGCCTTACCTCCCTGCCTTACCTCCCTGCCTTACCTCCCTGCCTTACCTCCCTGCCTTACCTCCCTGCCTTACCTCCCTGCCTTACCTCCCTGCCTTACCTCCCTGCCTTACCTCCCTGCCTTACCTCCCTGCCTTACCTCCCTGCCTTACCTCCCTGCCTTACCTCCCTGCCTTACCTCCCTGCCTTACCTCCCTGCCTTACCCCGCTCCTCCTCGCTGCGTACGTAATATGCGGATGGCTCGACGTGGAATCGTCTTTTCTTGCAGCATAAACTAGACGTTTGCATCAATTTAGAGACTTAGAATCGTATATATTCTAGTAAAAATCGTTCGAAGTATTTGCATAATAAATTCCACAGAGTGACAGGAAGTTGAATCTACATTACACTCAGACCTAAACATTGTGCCAATGCAAGCATGAAGAGCTCAAATGCGATTTCTCACAACAATTGGTGCAACGCTCCATATCTTGAAATAAGAGAGACAATATTTGATAAACAGCATAATGAAAGTTGTAAGTATTAAGGAATAAGCACGATAAATATTTGTAACAAATAAACATTGCTTAAATGTACTGCAACGTGTTAGACCTACTTTACTTACTTAGAAACTGACTCGTTTGAATCCAAATTGTTTGCGCTACGACGTCGATGAAAAATAGCTGAAATTTTCAAACGCCATGAAACTCTGTGACTTAGATCTGAATAATTATATCTGACTGAATAGCCAATTCGTATAAGAGAATAACGTTAAGAATCAATTACAGATAATCGTTGTAAAGAGGTGTGAGATACTCTGTACTCACAGGAGAAGCCACATAGACTGATGCACGTTAATCTTCACGAATATTTTATGCATTGAATTCCGAACCATGGGAATTATGCATATATATATATATATATATATATATATATATATATATATATATATATATATATATATATATGTATATATATATAGGTTTTAGTACCGATAACATTAGGCATGGACCACTATATACATATGTATATATACATATATATATTATATATAATTCTTTGCCGCATCAAAAACATGTAAATAGAAGCGGGATTGATGAAACAAATATACCTAAATGAAAGCGGGATTGATGGCAATAAATTTACCTAGAATCATTTTCTTGAGTATGGACCAAAGACACCCATAAGGGCGACAAGACTGGTGATCACCTAACCCGTAGTTCAAAATGGAGACAATTGTCTTGAAATTAATAAAATTACATTTGAATTGCACTTTCACAGCAACGTTTAATGATACTCTAGGCAAAGATAATAATTGAATATTCAGCCGGTAAGACGTAGCCTACAAATATCAAGATTACTTACGACACCGAGTCGATCGTTCAAGGCTGATTCAGTCCTCGGAAGCTGGAACCATCCCATTGCTAAGACAATCATGTTTAAGCAGTGACTAAAATTTACGATCGACAGGAATCTGTTCTTTGTCAAGACAAACGACCGTCTTGTCAGCGTCTTATACTGCGTCCAGAATCCCGTCGGCCATTTTGCATCGCCAGTGACGTCATTCGAGCTAAATTTCGTTTTTTGAAAGGCTGAAATGAGTTGCTTATGAATTAAATCGATTAGAAAGCACATCTTTTTCTGGTTCTTTTCATACTCAAATGTTCGACATAGCCACTCTTCTCGCTATAAACAAGTCCTCGTCTAGCAACATCACACTCCATAACCAGCGTCCTTTAGACTCCTTTTCATAGGCCTACGTGTTACCGTTGTGGCAACTCTAAACCTTTGGTCATAGGCTATATTTTACTTGTAGGCCTACTTGTACTCGTACCGCAGTTTGTCAGTTTGAAATTAAAGGAAAATATTATTACTATAACAACTAATATTTCTATTAATAATAATATTATTATTATTGTTGTTTTTGTTGCTATTATTGTTATTATTGTTATTGGTATTGTTGTTGTTGTTATTATTATTATTATTATTATCGACAAATTTAGCATTGTATGGACTAGTGTAAGGAGAGCCTCTGTAACAGATAAGTTCCTTAGAAACAGATGATGATGATGACGAGTGCTCTGCCCGAGGGCAGGTCCATTGGCTTTACGCCACCCGGGAATGAGATGAGTAAGGTGGTTTCCCGTTGCCTTCCTCACAGACAATTATGGGTGAGCAACTTGTCCAAGGTCGTTACGCAGTGAGTCGGGGTGGGTTCGAACCTGCGATCCTCCGAACACAGGGCACCGACCATCCCACTACACCACCGCGCCCCAAACAATCAGCTCTATTTAAATTAACGATAGCAATAGCTTATACGAAATAGATCATGCGTAACTCTATCTTTAGCATTTAGTGCAGAAGAGACGGAAACACTGAACATATCATAGTCAAAATAATAAATATATTTTGCATGTTTATTCAAGCGCTCTGCTCCTTTGAATAAATATGCTCAATTGGCGTAGTGCATAAATGTTTTCTGTATAATTCATATCATGTTCATATGGTCATATAGGCCTATATATACATGAATGTTTCCCACGTTTTTCATATTAATATGTACATAAAGTACAGGGTATTTGTATATACCGTATGTGTACAGATAGCCTGCATCAGCGTTCAGTTTCAAATCAGACAATATTGCAAACCTTTTTTCGAAGTACTGCTTTGGAGATAGGCCGTGCTTTCTCGAAGCTCCTCTGGCCAATCTTCTTGAAATCTGCCAAGAAAACCAGAAACCATGATTACTGTCGAAACAATAGCACGATTCCAAAATGGTTGCGTATAGCCGGAGTCCATTACGATCAAAGAAGGAGTTCCTCCTTTGTTCCGCATATTGTTCTCGGTTCATTCACGAGGACCGACATTCACCCACCGCCCTCTGTTGAAGTCTTTCCTCGACATAAAATCTTACTGCAATCTCTTAGGCCTTCTAGTCCACAGCATATTCCCCCTTCAACTGATCTGATTCCTATCTATGTACCCCACATATGAGCAAATTCTTACCTCATGGCGTAAGATAAATTTATCATCTTCTTCAGCTTATTTTGATCGGACTTCAAATGTTCCACTGAAACAGATTACGCAATACTCTTACAGGCCGTTCTCTGCGCTCTTTCACGGACTTTGCTAATGTTATTCAAGCCAAAGATTTCTTAATTCGACCTACTTATCTGCCATACAGCTTGACTTCTTATTTTACCGTCTAATAAGGTTTAAAGCTTCTTCAACATTGGTCTCCTTGTCATGTTTAATATAAGGCCTACACTTTCGTCATAAAAGTGCTAAGGGATTGTGATTTTATAAATCTATCGTTGCCTCAACTGTAATTATAATTATGAGTCGGTCGTTCAAGGTCTTTTCAGTTCTTGGAAGCATAAACCATTCCATTATTACGACGAGCATGTTGACGATGTGAACACAATTTAAGACCGACTTGAGTCTGGTTTTCGACATGGCGAAGGACCGACTCGTTAGCGTCATAAAAGTGCTAAGGAATTGTGATTTTAAGTAACTAAGCTGTATAAAAGTCTGCAAACAAATAATGGGATACCTTCAAGAGACTCTCCATGCATGTAAAGGTTAAATATTTTGTGTGCTTACTGATAGAGTCCGTACGATTGATGCGTGGGTCAAACGATGGACCAATTTCCGCAAAGAAATCAGTTATTTTATCGCGTGATCCAAAGTAGGCAACCTAAGAAACAAGAAAATATAAGAGGCATCATCTAAATTGCTTACATAGGTTACATGCAAGCCTAACAAGAGATCTTAATAAAAAAGAATCTTTTGACATTTTGAAGGGACATCAATACATACCTCTCCTGCTACTAGAAGCAAAACCTTTGAGAACATATTGAATATTTGACTGGATGGTTGATGTATGGTCGTTACGATCGTCTTTCTCTGCTGCGTTGATAGTTTCGCCAACAAAGACATCAGATCGTGTGCTATCGCAGAATCCAAACCGGAAGTCGGTTCCTATGTTCATTCAAGCGTAAAGAGTTACACATGTATCAGCAAAACTCTTTAAGCATTTGCGCCTAGAAAAGGGCAGATCTCTACAGGTGCGGCTGTCATAACCACAGTCGTATTTCAAGTATTGTTGAATTATTGTTATTATAATTTTTTAAATTTATTTGTACCACCTGGTGAAACTTGTTTTTCCTGATCTTGCTATTATAGCTCTCAATAATGCATATGGAAGCTAGCTTGAACCAATATGATAGCTGGTAGCGTCGCTCAAATGTGCATAGACTGCTTCTGATGTCTAGTTCACTCACGTCAGTGAACACGATTGCAAATTTGTTGGCATTCGATTGGCGTTATAGAAATTTGGAGATTACGATTACTCAGTCAATCCGATCCACGTGCCAAGTAAGTATGTCCGTCACTTATGAATCAATCAACCGGCAGTTGTGAAGTGTTCAACTCACATCGATGAGCAACAGTTTCGGATTGGTAATAAGTTCGCAGGCGATGCTGGCTCGCTTTCTTTCACCTCCTGACAGATCACTTTGCAAGAGGTTCGATCCGGTTCCAATCACTATTATTGTGATAATAATGACGAAAATTAGTATAGCGCCATAAGTAACAAATTACCACGATATTACGCTGCAAATACTCGCTGACTGCATGCAGGTTACACCCGCATGCCCCACAATAACTGCATAAAAAAATCGGCCTACAATCATGTTACGTTATTTTTCTATGTAGGGCCCATTTGTAATTTGCGTCCTGAGGCTCGATTTAAGTTAAGCCTCGCAATGGTCAACTAGAGTCAGGATTAGAGTTTTTGTTGGAAGTTGTTAAAATCCAGCAGTAAAACATTTATTGAGCTCGAATTCTATGGTCAATCCAGGTTCAATTTAGCAGAAGTCTTTTATCAAGAGTATTTCTATTTAATCGAAATTATTTTCAGCAATCTAGCTTCTATTTATGCAGAATTTGTTTCATCAACCAAGCTGTTATTCAAGCAGAATTAGTTTCCTCGATCCAACATTCTAGCCGAATTAGGGAACTGGGTCAGCACTTGACGCTTACACTCTGAGGGAAGTATAAAGCTCAAATTAATTATTGATGGAATAATTAGACGGTTCAGTTCAATTTGCGTGCATATATACGAACATTTACGCCATAAATTCTCGAAATTAGCGCTGGAGCTCGATAGTAAAATTGCATCAATTTGCGTGCATACATACGAACATTTACGCCATAAATTCTCGAAATTAGCGCTGGAGCTCGATAGTAAAATTGCATCAATTTGCGTGCATATATACGAACATTTACGCCATAAATTCTCGAAATTAGCGCTGGAGCTCGATAGTAAAATTGCATCTCCACATCTCTGCACATGGCTTTGACGATCAATACTTCCTTACAGAGTAATATCCTGAAAAATTGTTCGTACTGTAACGGAACGGGGCCTATTCGACAGTCACCAGGATGATGACTTGCAGCCCCGTCCAATACGGGGGGTAGTTCGAGTTGCAGTCCTCTGAGTAAGACTTCAGTGGTTTGCTGAAAACTAACCATTTAAGGTTTAAATAGCTCCTTTCTGGATGACGCTTGGAATAAGACACGCTTGTTCGATAATCCTCTTTTAATGTACAACGGAAAACAATACTTCTGTAGCGCCCATTCGGAAACAGTCCGTATCTCACTTCCTCAATACGCCCTACGTCGATAACTAACGAGTAACTGCAACGCTACGTCAATGGCTGACGACGACTACTATGCTACGTCAATGGTTGACGGCGACTATCGCACATCTACAACGAATATATCCTCGACGACTATATCCACGATGACTATATCCACGACGACTATATCCACGATGACTATCGCAAAGCAACGACGACTATTCGTGCTTCCTAGGAGCCGAGACTGCAAGGCCGAAGCCGAATCTACAAGGCTCCCCGATGACAATCTCCAGACGACGACGACGACGACGATGATTCCGATCTTCCAGGCAAACTCCTTTTATACTAATTTGCTGTAGATAGTAGATGATACACTGTAGATAGGAGACAGTAGACAGCAGAGACTACACAGTAGATAGTAGATAATACACAGTAGATAGGATACAGTAGATAGTAGATATCCACAGTAGATAGTAGATGGATTACAGTAGATAGTAGATAAGCGTATACAACAGGTAGATACCACAGTAGAAAGAACACAGTAGACAGGTGTACACAACAGGCAGACACTACAGCAGGCAGACACTGGGTAAGCGTACCCCTAAACCGTTACAGTACGATAAGCAAATCGATCTTCCCGAGTTTGTGGTAACTTTTCAGCCAACGCTCGCAGTGCAATGAATTCAAACAGCTTTGGTGTAATCTAATGTTGTGTAATCGTAATCGTAATCGTAATCCCAGGATTTCTACAGCGCCCACAAAAGCAAAGTCGCGGGAACCAGCTTAATTGAGCAGCTATAAAGCGAGCATGCAAGATATGTACCCACGAGCGCTTTCTGTCCAACCCAACATAATATTAAATGTCATCACGCAAAAATACGTTACACCAGTTAACAAAAATGTACCGTGAGCTGAGAGGCGTCAATGACAGGCCCACACAAACGCTAACGAATTCCGGTCGAAGGCTGACGGCTTACTACGAAGTTGCATCGATAGCGTAGTCAACCACTTAATATTATGATATTCAGTAAAGTAATTGACTAAAACGGTCATTAATCATTCCGACGAATACTTTAATCGTAGGAAAGGCCCAGATTATTTTTAGGAATTTTGTTGAGCAGTTGGTCTACTCGTTTCAACAAACATAGGATATAATTCATGAGAAGACGAGCCGCAGAAAAGAATATGTGAAGAATTCTCACGTGTATCGAGGCAACTGCTCAATTCGAGAGAGTCCACAACTTCGAGCATTCGACGTACTTTCAGCTTGAACGGCGTTGAATCGGGCAGACGTAGCATCGAAATAAACTGCATTCAAAATATCGGCATAAAATAATGGGTTATAAGAATCATTGTTGTTTTTGTATTTCAGTTGATTCGATTCCTCTTCTTCACATTCTCCTCCTCTTCTTTCTTTCGTCGTCATCATCATCATCATCATCATCATCATCGTCATCGTCGTCGTCGTCGTCGTCGTCGTCGTCGTCGTCGTCGTCGTCATCATCATCATCATCATCATCATCATCATCATCATCATCATCATCATCATCATCATCATCATCATCGTCTTCATCATCATCATCATCATCATCATCATCATCATCATCATCATCATCATCATCATCATCATCATCATCATCATCATCATCATCATCATCATCGTCTTCATCATTGACAAATTCCCTGCAATTATTATTTCAACACGTAGATATGAATATAATTTTGTATGTAACGCAGACCCCGGGATACATACGGCCTAAAATTATATCCAGGGGTCCGCGGTATGTAGGTATGTAGGTATGAGCATATTGCAAGCATGTTGTATAGAAGTAAGTAGGAACGTAGGTGTGCATATATTTATGCGTACATGCATGTACGCATGTAGGAAATGATAAAATAAAACTATCCGTTTATGTGAGTGTGGCTGCAGTTAATCACGGAGATGGATATGATTGGTCAAACCGTTAGCATTTCGCGTAGTGTTAGAATCGGATAGAAGCTGTCATTCTGGATGACGTAAGACATGTCCCTTCGCGTTCCTTTGTTAACTGGTTGACCGTTCAAGGTCACAGACCCGGAAGTGAATGGATTACGTCCCGCTATTACACTCAGAAGGGTCGATTTGCCAGAGCCTGAGAAATAATTCAAAATGCATCCTCGTAGGTTTATGAACCCATTGAATTAATCATTTTATTTATTAGTGCATTCAAATTTTCATTCATATAATTACATGGTGTCTCCGCGTACACCATTTCATTTGGAAACACTGCAAATACATCTGTAGCCAAGTAGAGAGTATACAGGACTTGAGAGTATGCGTAATTTTTTATTACTATAATCAACTACATGCCATATTCAAAACGAGTCATCATTCACTGAGAACGTCCGAAGCTGATCGTAGTTCAAGGATTTGTACATGATTAAAACGCTTTGTATATGTTGCATCAGACAATGTGCCTATGCATGATAAGATAAAATATATGTAGTTTTAATGTATTATATAACAATTATATAACTGACAGCAAGGGTGCCTCAAGAAGAGTGGCGTCCTCGTCGTATGGCGATCTTTTGCTGGGCCTCGCCGCCCCTGCCTATATCTTCGCGACCTCTGCTATCTATAGGTCTACTCTACCCTAAGTGCACCGTGTGGCCGTTTCCTCCACTCTGCTGATCAATGCCTACTCATCCTCCAAGTTGCCAGCACGACTACTCAACAAAATTGTGCCTTCTCAGTGTTTGACTCCTTGCTCTGGAACACCCTTCCGTTGGCGTTGCGCTTGTGATGACCCCATGACCCGCTCTGACTTTTTATACTCGTCTTAAAACTGAGAGGCATGCGTGTCTGCAGAACGATGTTCTAGTCCTTCAGTCAGTCTTCTTCTGTGTGTCCGCTTGATCCGTATCTATCCTATTGCCTGTCTGTCGACGTACCACTTGGTCCCATGATACACAGCATCTCTCCAGCTTTAGCCATTCCGGAAACTCGTTTCAGAATCGTCTTCTCGTTGATGGTGACTGAGACTTCGCAAAAGACGATCGTGCTTCCATCTGTCGGCTTTTCAACGCTTCCGTACGAACCAGGCTTCTGCTTCTCGCTGTAAAAAACATATTCAGCCATGCATAGAACAGTCTTTTTATATAAAATGTACGGGTCTGAAGGTACACACTCGTGGTCAGTCGTGGGCACACCCACACCAGTGTGACAGGTACAGATCTGTGTGCATTTCACGAGTCGAGACGTGTACAGGTTGGAGTATGTATGGATATACCCGTATCTACGCAGGTGTTTGGGTTACACCTGGCCATCTAGCTGTCTTGATTGATAGACTTGACGCCCTTAAGTGAGGCCATTTGACCGTGACTCGATCATCCCTAATTTTCGTATCTCCTCATCTTCAGCCATCCACCTGTCAGTCGACGGAGATTTCTTTTACTAACTCGGTCCCTTTCTTTGCGATCTGCTCCAACTTAAATGTGTCCCCTATACCTGCCATCAACATCATAAACGTCCTATTTATTCGCAAGCAAGCGTGCATGCAAGCTAATGGGGAAAAAACATCAGTTGCTTCACTGGAGGACAAAGGAATACATGATTATCATAAATGCATGATAACATAGACTTTCATTAAGTAAGAACATACTCTCAAGTACTTTTGGCGAGATGTATTGGTTCCTGAATTGATCGAGAGAAGATTCCGCTAGCTAGAGGCCTCTATTTTAAGAATATATATGACAATATAAGACAGCAGATGAGTCTGCTTACATTGTTCTAAATATTAAGCTACCGTATTGTGGGCATCATTTTCTCAATTCGCATATAACAGTTACCAGTACAGCTTGCCTATCAGCTCATTTGTTTATGTCTTGATGTCTAATTAACCAGAGCAGTGGCCAAACTTTTTTTATGTAGTTCACCAGCCAAAGCAGACGATCTAAATGGCTCAACAATTGGTTTATGCAGCGCTATGACCTGGTCTCCTTGAAGTAGGCCTAAAGACTGACATAAGCCTATATCGGACTAAGCGTAGTAGTCGTGTTTAAGCCAAAGTAAGTATGTACCTCTGTCGATCGTTTGCTTCTGATGTTCGGTTTGGTTTAATGATATCCGACAGATGAAAAGAAGACGATTCGTATCTTGACAAAATCTTTTCGTGATCGCCACAGTCACTTTTCCCTTTCTCCAAATCGTTTATCTCATTTGTTGCACCCATTATGAATCGGCCGATGGAGAAGCCAAATGACTGATAGCCTACCTTTCGGAGGTAGAACTTCACCAAAGTTAATATTTAACGAATTTGAGATGACTTTTATTTCTAATTGGTCATTTTTCCCATGAACTGGTCCTATGAGAACAACGTATGACCTTTCTGTATACGTGGCAGAGACATTACGAACATTATCCAGAGGATTTAACCTGCTTGCTCTGGTTATTTAAAAATCGTCCCGTTATGCCAAGCTAAATTAGTCTCGCATTAACAAATTAGCTACTTTTGACACTAGACTGAAAGCATCAGGTTCGCAAAACTTATTACGCGATCTCTCAGTTTAAAGTCAACGACTGAATTACTTCTGAAAGTTCTCTGAAACTGGAATCTTCAGCTTTCAATACTTCTTAGTTTCTCAGTTACTGCTACCTGTTGTCCGGCAGCTGATGCGACGCGCCTTGAAAACTCTTTTGTAATAATTGTGAGGCTACATAGCTTTTACATTGCACGTAGACCTGTCGTCATTAAATTTAGACGATTAATGATTGGTAATATCTGTATCTGGCTATATAATCGAACATAAATCAATATAATGAACAAATTGATGAATGTAGAATTCAATATACGAGTTGAAACTCGCGGATGACGGCATACGTGGGTGGGACAACGAGTAATGAATACCGCACAGAGCTGAGTAAATGAGTCCGTTGGCTTAGACACCAAAGGTTGACCAGTCATTTTTTCACTAGACGGTGGCGTTTGATAAATCGTACCCTAGTCGTAATCTTTAAACTTCTAAGGCCCCAGGGCATCAAATTATTTACGAGCGCTGTGCTAAATCATAGGAGTTGTCCGAAGCGTAGTCTGAAAGAAGCCACAGTCCTGTTTCCAGAGGGTGAGAGAAGACAGAGTAGCTGTTAAGGCGGGTGAATAATGTAATGACGCCTTGCATGGTTGCCGACGGTTAAATTCGATTCCTGTTATAACTTGCCATCATCTGTTCATAATGTATTTGTTAACATACTACGTAACATACTGCGGGTTGTCAGTTTGAAATAAGACATATAATGATTATTATTATTATTATTATTATTATTATTATTATTATTATTATCATAATCATCATGATCAGCAGCAGCAACATTGTCATCGTCATGATTTTCTTACGTTAACTGATATCTTAGATTCGGCGTTGCTGTTGATCACGATAAAAGACGCTATCTCAAACCATCAGGTCACATATATTAATACCTATTGCTACATTGAGTGGGTCAGTGAGTAGTTAGTGACCTAGAACAAACTTGCGTGAATGTATGAGCGTGCACGCGAACGAATAGGAGACGAGTGAGTGAGTGAGTGAGTGAGTGAGTGAGTGAGTGAGTGAGTGAGTGAGTGAGTGAGTGAGTGAGTGAGTGAGTGAGTGAGTGAGTGAGTGAGTGAGTGAGTGAGTGAGTGAGTGAGTGAGTGAGTGAGTGAGTGAGTGAGTGAGTGAGTGAGTGAGTGAGTGAGTGAGTGAGTGAGTGAGTGAGTGAGTGAGTGAGTGAGTGAGTGAGTGAGTGAGTGAGTGAGTGAGTGAGTGACTGCACTTCGCCACCGCCATATGACAGGTCTATAATTTTTTGTGTGCACATTTGCTATGAAATTGCGATTGATGTGCTTCGGAATGATCAGCTGTATTACATCATATGACTCAGTCAAAAATTGCATTCCATTTTTTCCTGTCTGAATTGACAACTAAACATCTCAGAGCTAGATGTTGGAAACGCACCTCTTCCTCAATATTCGATTCGTGTATTGGACAATTGAAACCCAGTGAGGGGGGTAATATTGTTGTCACAGAAACGGGGTCTTTCGGAGCATGAAAATGGTCATGTCAGTGAATATACTGAGCGTAGGCCTATTGTCACCAAACCAAACCTCAAACAACTACCAAAACGTGTCATCAAAATAACGCACATACGAATTAAATCTGTAGTTTAGATTACACAGATCTGAAGGCAGGTATCAGACACCGAAGAAGTGCGTTGTTGGTCGCTTGGATCAAAGGGCGCGTCAATTATTAGAAACATCAAATGTAATACATGCACTGTCAATGATATTGCAATTTGTCAGCCTACAGTTGTTTGTACTTCTAATGTGATTATGGAGACGCTATAACATGTAAACTACCAAAATGTTAACTATTGCTCCCTAGACACCGGATGGGTGAGAAAATTACTGAGCGCGACTGTTTAAATTGAGCGCCTGCGAATCAGCTGGTTCTAGAGAATTCGCTTTCGTGGGTGCTGTAGAAATGTCAAGTTTACGATTACGAAATACGCTGAAGTAAAATAAGTTTATTTTTTCATTAAGAAAATTTAATGAATAAATCTCTACTCTGTGTGGAGAGTTTCGAATAATAAAAGTACATGTGTTTTACTTTGTACCTTTGTGCAATATTGTTGAATTAGGTGGATCAGTGACTGCCAAAAGCACCTATGGACACTGGAGACCCCTCGCTCTTCCTAAACGGGCAGGTCAACCTCGAAGTGGGTTTAATAATAAATCTCCTCATCGACGTCTTTTCATCGCAGAACATTACATTTGCAAGAAATGCAATTTACATTCACATCAATCACACATTTTCATTTAAGCTGCACGATTCCAGTGTTCTCTTTTATTTCGTTAAGGTTAGACAATAAATTCATTGCTAAACAAATCGAATTAAAGTCGGAAATGTCTATAGAACAACTAAACGACATTTAGAAACAAAAACTGGTCTTCAATTTAAGAGTGTTCTTCGAGAGAACGACAAATTGATAACACGTGAAATCTAGTTTATTTACTATTTGGCTTATTCGTATATTTTTATACTTATATATATATATATTATATAATATATAATGCATTACAGTGAATTTCCATGATTTTGCCTATTTGGTAGCATAGCCTTAGCCAGGCATCAATACAAATATTTCAGTTATTGCATGAGTAATAATGGTAGGAACACAAACTCGTCTGAATTAATTAAACTGAATTAGTTAGGTTAATTCTTCGACGGATTAATTCTTCGACGGATTAATTGCATGTTTCGACGCCTGAGTCATCAAGCTGGACTGTTGGCATAGCTTTGTGATCAGTGGCGTCGCTAGGATCTGAGATCAGAGGACGCATATTGGATATGTTGGGGGGGAAGAAGATGGCCTACTGTATCTTCTTCCTAACCCCAAGATTTTTTGTAAATAACAATGTAAGAATTTGTTGGTAACAAAAAGTGGTAGTTCTATTATTCCAAGCGAGAAGTCTCGATTGGATCATGCATGCAGTTGGCTAATGCAAGTTACGCAATGAATATCGCGCAGAAAACTCCTAACACCGCGGAATGATTACAGCAAGCTGTCAGCGGTCGCTGCCGTAACGCTGTCAATACCGGGCTACTTAGGTCATTTTTAAATGGAAAAAAAATTACCCTCCACTTCAATAACCAATGTAAATCCATTGTAACTCCAGGGGAGGCAGAGGCGCCTCAGTGGTAGCGACTCCACTGTTTGTTGAAATTCTAGGAGCGAGGTCTTGGCTTCAGGAAGCGCAGGAATAGGTAGGCAGAGACGTGGAATAAAATGAAGTTACAAAGGACTATCGCGACACTGGCGTAGATTGGAACGTCTGTCACTTTGCTTGTACTCAAGAAGGCTGATCCTGGAAAGGTCGTTCCATTAGTACAGTGCTGCGGAAATCTTGTAATATTCGCTGGCTCACACCTGTTGAAGGAGGAAATCATCATCATATTCATTAATTTATTCTGAGCACGTATATATATATATATATAAATTCAGCTCCTGTAATAACTTGTCATCATTCGTTCATACCATGTCTGTACTATGTGATTATACTGTGGTTTTACAGTTTTAAGATATAACGAAATCAATTATTATACACACCATAAACTATGATACAGATAAACCGACTAATAACCACTATCATCACAAGCGTGATCGCTACCATGACCACAGTCATCAATACCAATCATGGCTATTATAAAATATATATATCTATAGAAAAAGAATCACTGCAGGCAATAATCACGCTGGCGCAATATCATAATAATAGAAACAATAGATTTAATATTAATGATCGTCACCAGAGTCACCTCATTACTAATTTTACTAATTAAGTTTTGTCACGATTACCATACACGTCGTATTACATCCCTGTCATCAGACAACTTGTCCAAGAACGCTGCACAGTGACTCGAAGTGGATTCGAACCTGCGACCTTTCGGTTGCAAAGGCACAGGACATAACACTAATCCAAAACCAATTTATGTGAAATATGAATTAGCAAAACTTACAGGAACTCAGAATCGTATGTCAACTCGATTTCAACCAATGACGACCAGATGCGTGCGAAGAACGAAACATAACGTATCCAGTCAAACCAGACAGGGGCATTTGTGTTGTAGAAACCACCTGAAAGAACAGTTCTACTGAAAATGACTTACTATTAAAATTAAAATCTTTAATGTGTTTATAAAATTACAGTCGCAATCATGGCGCGATTTATGGAACACAAGAGCATAGGCCTATACATTATCTTTAATTCTGAAATTTGATATCGCACTACTTCCAACATTTTTTGCTCAGAAGAGCACACGCCTCGACGGGGCAATTGCAGTTGTACTGCAGAGCAATTGTGAGCGAAGGACTTGCTCAATGTCCATACAGAATAACACCAGCGCACACTGAGCGTTGCGGGCCGACGGCGCTAACCAATCGGCCACCGTGCCACATCTATTCTACGCTGTATCCGGAAATACAGGGACCCCCTAAAAAATGAAAAAAAATAAATAGTAAATATTCGTCGATTTTTAATATTCCAAAACCGTTCTAATCCTAATATATTTGTCTAGTACTGCATAAAATATGATAGTTCCCGGCATTTAGGAATGACGTCATAGTGACATCAATTACATCAACATTCGAGTTTTAAGGATGGTTTAAAATTCATCTACAAAATTTCCAACTGCGTTGAAACGTTGTCAATAAACTGCCAAAATTATGTTCAAATTTACAATTGTATTTGAATAATATAAGACTGCAAGGTGTGTTCAAAAGTTTCCGCTTTCGGCCTCAATACAATCTTTAAGACGCGTGTTCCATTGGCCAATGGTTATAAATGACCCGATGATCGAAATCCTCATTGGCATCAACTTCGTAATTTAAAAACGTAACTGTGACGTACTTTGTCTAACCAGGACGTTCATAAATTACCAATTTGTGGATAAATATGTTAGAGTTATAACGGTGTTGGAATTTTAAAATCGATAAATATTTACCATTTATTTTGCTATTATCACCAAGACGTCCCTTTATTTCCGGACACAATGTAATATATTACTCACAAACAGGTTGACACAACGTAACTCAGCTGATGATTATTACCAGAAACAATTAGAAGGACTATGATAGTGGTTGTGATCGAAGAAGCGAAATCTCTTCGATGTATAAGAACGCCAAGAAAAAACCCTAGACTCTGAAAGAAAAGAAATCAATACAAAACAATCAATACAAATCAATCAATACAAATCAATCATTGCAAATCAATCAATACAAATCAAATAAATACAAATCAATCGATACAAATCAATCGATACAAATCAATCAATACAAATCTTCAACTATCACTATTGATATAATTGAGACATCGCCCTCAATTGTAAGTGCCGCCTAACACTTATTCGAAACAAGAGTGATCACCTTTTAGACTCCGATATGAACTCTTCCCTCCACACCTTATTCTTCTGGCACACAATTCCAAGCATCAACCGTCATATCGGTCCACTAGTTAACCTTATGGTCATGATTTGGGGCCGAAAAAATCTTACTTTACTCTTACTTCAGCTGAGATTTGTCTACTTTACATCAGCTCGTCTAGCCCTATTGCTCTGTTCTACACATAGTTTCTTTATAGCCTTTAGGTCTTTCAATTATAGCTTACAACACTATACATAATTATCCTTCGCGCGGTGTACTGTCCCATTGCCTTGTGCTCTTGTCATGCGCTAGGTACTGTCCAGCAGGGGTGAAGACTTATGGGGGTCAGAAGGGGACGGCCCCCTTCAAAATTTCGGATGCCGAGGATGAAGCTGCTCATATTCTCAATATTTCATAAATATTTCATAAATATAATAAATTTCTACAGCGGCTTTCAACTGTTCGTCCTTTTTTTTACTACATATGTATACTTTGCAATTGACATTTTTCCGAACTGTTCCTCCAAACCTCGATTTTGTTGACCAGTACCCAAAACCAAGGACGAAGTCTTCGCCTATGCTACCATGCATACATACATACATACATACATACATACATACATACATACATACATACATACATACATACATACATACATACATACATACATACGCATTACAAGGAAGAGTATAGACGTACTTGTGAGGTAAACATGCCGAACAAAACAAGCAGACTGAATAGAAAGAAACACAGAGCATCATGTGTTAATCCGGACACCCAGTAGCAGGCGATGGAGTAGCAGACACCCAGTGTCAGCACTAAAGGCGCTTCGGCTGTAAGAGTTCCCAGGTAGTAGGCGCTGAGACGATAGATACCAGCCGACCTTTCATTCTCGAAAACACCCCACGAATCATAAACTACAAATAAAAAGCAGTAAATCAAGCAATTTACACATGTATGTATGTATGTATGTGTGTGTATGTATGCATGTATGTATGTATGTATGCGTGTATGTATGTATGTATGTATGTATGTATGTATTTATGTATTTATGTATGTATGTATGTATGTATGTATGTATGTATGTATGTGTGTATGTATGTATGTATGTATGTATGTATGTATGTATGTATGTATGTATGTATGTATGTATGTATGTATGTATGTATGTATGTATGTATGTATGTATGTATGTATGTATGCATGTATGTATGCATGTATGTATGTAAAAAGGACTGTAGACAATAATTAATTACTGATATACTTTTGATTTCACTTACTCAGAAATTGACTTGAGAAACACCACTGAAGCTCCGTTATGACGGTGATGAAAAAGAGCTAAAAGTTCCAAACGAAGTTCAGCTATAGTATGATTATGTTTGGAGATTATATCTAACTTATTCGCCAATTCTGAATTAGTTTTTAAATGAATATTTCATTGATGCTCATGAGACATAAGCGCCTCTGATTACGAGGGGCTCTATATAAATTTTCAATTACAATTACAAGCAGATGTGTTGAAAAAAACTTAATTCAAAATCATTTTCAAAGTGATTATATAATATACGCACTGCAATTATTATAAAAGAGGGATAATAGGCTAGTTGTGGCAGATTTCATTTCATCTTTTTTCACAAATGGACTATACCCACGATGAGATCTGCATCCTAGTAACATTATGACCTATTTAAAATGTTTTGTAATTGATTATGCGGCCATTGCTCTAATTATTCAACATTTCAACCAATCCAGTGCACCGTAAAATCTAGCTTCTCAGACATCGTCCCTTGAAATCAAGTTACGGAATATCCAAACTAAAATGATACATTCCTCATGATAATGCGTTGTCATGTACCTTGCGCTGTCTTGCATTTATATATATATATATACATATATATAAAATTATATTATATATATATATTATGTATAATCTGTGCATGCGACATATTCGAGTGTGCAGCTCAACAGTTGACTTGTCTAGATCGTGCAATGTTTAATATGAATTTCTAAGAGATTGTCTCTTTTTAATAACATGGGATTTATTTCTAATTCCTGAAATGTCACTTAATTACCAATTAAACACTCAACTGGCAGGATGTACAAATCACTTACGAGTCCGAGTCGGTCGTTCAAGGTCTTTTCAGTTCTTGGAAGCATAAACCATTCCATTATTACGACGAGCATGTTGACGATGTGAACACAATTTAAGACCGACTTGAGTCTGGTTTTCGTCATAGCGAAGGACCGACTCGTTAGCGTTTTATACTGCGTCCAGAATCCCGTCGGCCATTTTGCATCGCCAGTGACATCATTCGAGTCAACTTTCTTTGTCATAAGGTCTGAAATGAGACTATAAGGTTAAGTCAAAAGCGATCAACTTAGCACATGGTTGTCACCTTTTCATCAAATCCGAACCTGGCGTCCTGTTATGATTGTAGGTCTATATTCGTTTATTACACGACCCGTTGACGCACCCGCGACAAGTGAGAAGATATATATATATATATAATATCAGCGTACAGTTGCAAAACAAATAAATACTGGAACCTTTTTTCGACGTACCTTCTGATGGGAGAAATGTGTTGCTCTCTCGAAGCTCCCTTGGCCAATCGTCTTGAGTTCTGCCGGAACAAAATATAAAACGTTTATGAAACAATCGTGCGGTTTCGTAAATGTGAAATAGCCAATTAAGGTCCAGTATTATCGAGGAATCACCGCGCAGGCAAAATTGGGCAAGTTACTTGATGCAATGCCTTCGAAATGCGGAGTTTACGATTACCATTCATTATTTTGCTTCATTCCTACTTGAAACAATTCATTTTAAATTTTGTCTAATGTTGCAATAACTTAATCATTGCATTGGTAACTCGCATATAATGTGTGTGTCAGAGCGTATGAATGAATGGAAATGAACGAATAGTAATGTCAATTCAGTTGTGAAGAAGTTAGCAATCTTGGTTAGGAAATAACTTCGTCATTTGGCAACGTATCAGTGCTACAGTAAAGGATCAGATCAATGGTCAATTTATGTTATGTATGCGCTAGATAAGATGTCAAACTCAATCGGGACAGTATACATGAGAAGCAAAGGGTGATTTTTTATTCGCTGTTGTTTTACTGGTTTCAATGAGCAAATTCTTACCTCCTAGCGTAAGATAAGCTTGTCATCTTCTTCAACTTATGTGGGTCGGATTTCATCTGTTCCACTGAAACAAATATTTAAGCCGAAGGTAAGTATAATCCTGTGTACATTTAGGCCCTAATTGTAATTGCGAAGGAACACTAGTCTTATATAGCGCTACTTGGATTAGAGTCGCTCCCAACTCAGGATACATCTAAACGGAGAACAGGAAAGGCGTCAGGGCCCTATGGAAAGCGGTAGAGGAAGAGAGAGGAGCTCATCTGAAGGGGAGTGGAAGACTGTTCCAGCTGGTTGGACCCAGGTAGGCTAAGGTCCTATACGTATGCGTGGTCAATGGTTGATTCAATTTGGACGCATATCATCCTTGCGTGGGTGCGTCGTTAAATAAACTTATCACACACAATGATTCAATTTACTTCATCGCGGTACGCCCATGAAATACTTTTCGTTTCCACGACCTAAGGCGCTTCGAAAGGCCCCTTTACACAGGATCATGATTTTCAAGAACGGTTTCACTTGAAGCGCCATATATCATTACCTATCGATAATTACGAAGCGTGATCATTGGCCCAATGTACAGTCGTTTCACTAGATGAGTTTCACAGAAGTCTGCAACCGATTTGCAGGATTACTTCATGTGTCACCCCACACGCATAATATACATAGAGGCCTACGGGTGAAATATTTCGTGTGCTTACTGACAAAATCTGCAGGATTGATGAGTGGATCGAAATGTAGACCGATTTCTGAAGAGAAATCCCCCATTTTATCGCCAGATCCAAAGTAGGCAACCTAAGAAGCAAAGAAAGACAAAAACATAAAACGAAATCGCAAGTTCAACAAAAGATGTGAAAAGATCTTATCAAATTGAGTCTATTGAAGTTTTGAAGAGACATCAATACATACCTCGCCTTTGACTAGAAGTAGAACATTCGATAACATATTGAATATTTGACTGGATGGTTGATGTATGGTCGTTACGATCGTCTTTCTCTGCTGCGTTGATAGTTTCGCCAACGAAGACATCAGATTGTGTGATATCGCAGAATCCAAACCGGAAGTCGGTTCCTGTATTGTAAATGAGTTTAACACAATCATGTCAGGAAACTCTTTAAACATGTTCGCTTAGAAAACGGCGGATTCTAACAGGTCTTGATTATAGTCGTACCTCAAAGCGTCACAGAGTACTATGGTCATTGTAAATCAATCAATCATTTAAGAAATCAATCAATCATTTAAGAAATCAATCAAACATCAGTTGTGAGTCTTGTGACCTGTTCAACTCACGTCGATGAGAAGCAGTTTCGGATTGGTAATAAGTTCGCAGGCGATGCTGGCTCGCTTTCTTTCACCTCCCGACAGACCACTTTGCAGGAGGTTCGATCCGGTTCCAATCACTATAAACGTGATATAATGCCGAAAATTAATATAGCGCCAAAGGTAACAAATTACCGCGACGTTACGCCACAGATACTCACTGGCTGCAGCTTATGTCCGCATAGCCTACCACACAAGAGCTACACCTTTTACAGAGGGGGGGGGGGAAACGTTACACGTTTGTTCCCCACATTTTCTACCCCTCTCATCGATAGGTGAGTATGCACGATCATTTTAAAGTTATATAGATGTAGCTAATGTAGCCTGTCTTTTGTGTAAACTCTGCGGGAAGTATAAAGCTCAAATTAATTTTTGATAAATTAATTAGACGTTTAAGTTCAATTTGTGTGCACGCAGACAAGCATTTTACCATAAAATTTCTAAATTAGCGCTGAACCTGGTAGTAAGACTTGCACCTCCACACCTCTACATCTGGTTTGGATGGTCGATATTTCCTCACAACAGGATATCCTAATAGTGATTCGTATGATAGGCAAATCGATCTTCGTTTGTGTGTGCTTGCTTTTCAGCCAACGCTCGCAGTGCAAAATGGTTTTCAAATGTTTGCAGGAAGAGGTAGGCCTACTGAAAGGCTGGCATAGCTTATGTTAAGTTCTTAGGAAACTTGTTCCAGGAGAACCACAGCAAAACTTTAAAATGATCGTTCATACTCACCTATCGATTTTGCTCGATCATAATCGTCATACATTTGTGACATAAAATAATAAACAAACTTAATTGCATATCCGCACCTGGCATGCATAATTTAATATTTGGCGTCATGGTGTGATTTTGCGCTGGCAATGAAAACTGAACTGTTGGACCTGCCCCAGAGAACGCGTACCTGAGATCCCAGTCCAGTTTTTGTGTTTAGCGCTGCTGCTGTGTTCAGACTTTCAGAGCCGACACTCGTGACAGAGTCAAGTGGGGAAGAAGGGTCAGTTTAGGTGACTCCTCCATTGTGAGGGATTATTATTCAAGCCTGAAGCAGATATACATATAGTGTACAGAGCCAACAGTAGCGGATTAATGTTGTAGAGAACAATATCTGAATAAGTCTCACGTGTATCGAGGCAACTTCTCAGGTCCAGTATGTCCACAATTTCTAGCATTCGATGCGTCTTCAGTTTGTTCGGCATTGCATCGGGGAGACGTATTTGCGAAAGATACTACATTCAATGAAGAAAGCACGCACGAAAACAATGTAGTTTTATAATTCCTTCTGTTCTCACTTAAAACCATCATAACTATCTCTCTTTCTCTGCATGGAACCGCCCTTGCATGCTTTTGCGTGTGTATGCAGATGTAGAAGTGGTCACTTTTTATGGATCAATAAAATCTTGAAAAAATGAACGAACAAACAAGTTGATAGGTTAATAAGATCAATGGGTGTAAATGGAAAATCTGAAGAGTAATAGGTGCCAATTAGCTTAGTCTTTCAAATCTATCAGCTATCATGCATAGGCCCTACTCTGTCAAATACCATGTAATCCTGAACAGGTGGTAGCATCAATGATCAGTTTCTTAACTAGAAATAATTACTTTAAATGGATTGTCTGTAATTAAGTCCATTTTCGGGCTAAATAATTATGATTCGGATGTTAACTAATAATTAGTACCGTCTCAGATATGCTATAAATTGGTTGAAAAGGCACCTCGAATAAAATCATTGACAGTGAATTTCTCACGGTATACAGGTCATTTAACAAACATTGTCGATTTATTTTCTTTGCAGCGAAAGTACTGACAAAATATATGTTGGATCTTCGTAATTATATGATTTGCAATATGAGAGTAACTTGTAAAGTTGCTGAAATAGGTTGCTTTAACATATTATATGGATATAATAAAGAACACATGAAAACAGAGCTACGTCTTACAGTGAAAACTCAAAGGGTTGGATGTATGTATATGTGTATGTATTGTCTTGCATATGTATGCATGTGTGCACCTGCCTATGTGTGACACAGTATGTATGTAGATGAACATTTATATAGCGCCCTACTAGAACCTCACAGTATAAATGCCATGCTCAATCTTCTCCAATATTAGCTAGGCCTACTCTAGAAATAGTTATGGTATAGTGGATAAGAGTCAAACCGTTAGCATTTCGCGCAGAGTTAGAATCGGATAGAAGCAGTCGGTCTGGATGACGTAAGAGATTTGCCTTCGCGTGCTTTTCCTCACTAGTTGACCGTTCAATGTCACAGAGCCGGAAGTGACTGGATTACGTCCCGCCATCACACTCAGAAGGGTCGACTTGCCAGCGCCTGACAAATTATTCAGATGAAATATTCACTAATTAGTTTATCAATACGCTGATTCCTTGCTATATTTACTCATTAATTCAAACATTAATTTCTCAATTGCGCAGCGCTTCCATCCGAAGGCACCATTCCGCGGACACTTCCAAACCCATCCTTGGCGAAAGAAAGAATTGCAAAGCTTAGTAACAAGATGCTAAACTAGAGGAAGTTCAAGTCTGCAGCGCTTGGAAATGCCGTTCACGGGTCCGTTAGAAAAGCATTGCAATTCAATACACTACGACAGTGTTTCATATTTCGCTCCCTCTCAAATTCAGATGTGCACCAGATCTTTTGAAGAACATCGGTAACGTTGAGCAGTAGCGTTATTGTCATGGGTGCGACAGATTTTATGAGAGCCCCTGCATAGATTGTATTGAGGTGGACTCGAACCTCATAACCTCCGCGTTGCAGGCGACTGCTTTAATAAATCGATTATCATAGGCCTACCACGTGTGTTCAAATTGTAATATATATTTGAAACGCCTAAATTTTCCAACATCATGGATCATGAATGGACAATGTTCTAGCCCTTCAACCAGTCTTCCGTGTGTCTGTTTGTATTTCTGTCACTCCACCTGCATGTCTTTACGTCTGCCTGTCGACGTAGACCTACCACTTGGTCCCATGATACCCAGCAGCTCTCCAGCTTTGGCCATTCCAGAGACCCGTTTCAGAATCGCCTTCTCGTTGTTCGTGACTGAGACTTCGCAAAAGACGATCGTGCTCCCATCTTGCGGTTGTCCAAAGCTTCCGTATGAACCAGGCTTCTGCTTCTCGCTAAAAGATTATATTCAGAAACTGATGTATTGACAACTTTGACCGCAGTCTATATTTAACGTGACCCTAGATCGATTCCGTATGATTAACTGAGGTAACATACACGTACGCATACGCTATGCTATGGCAATTTTTCCAACATCCAATGACCAGCATTTTGTCTAACTGCTCCGTGGTTCCTGTAATACGTAGTCTGAGTGTAACATATTTTTTCACTATAATATGTTTAGGAGTTTAAGCCAACTCGACACCGAGACTACACGCTCTCTTGTGTACATACTGTACACCAATACGTGTACATACTGTACACCAATAAGTGTACATACTACAGTCAATGTAGTATGATATTGGTATTGCCATATTGGTATATGCCTCAGATAACAGGAGAGTATGTAGTGTATACCTCGGGCAACAGAAGAAGACATTGAGTATTCAGCCTATGCCTTACGTAAGAGAATGAGATACTTATATAGCGTGCGTATACCTGCAGGTAATAGAAGAAGATAATTGTACGCTTAACGCTTACCTTGGCCGTTCCTTTCCCTTCGTTGCTCGGCGTCCACTGAACATATCAGAGAGATGAAACGAAGACGGATCATACCTTGGCAAAATATTGCCACTGTCACCAGTATCAATCACTTCATCTGGTTCGGCTTCCTCATTGATAAGTGTCATTGCTCGAGCTTTCTTATCACATTCGTTTAGTGTTCGGAGCTGGAATATAACCACAATAATCTACTGTATCAGAACTGTTTCTTGTGAGATTTCAAATAGGCCTAAACCATCCAGTTTAGCCAGAGAAAACTAGATTTACTTTGGCAAATAGTTAGACTATAAACAATAAAAGCGTCTTTTACGAAACGCGTGTTGTACGATCGTTCAGTTTTAAAACCTAGTTAATATTTTGCTTGAGAACCTAGCTAGCATATACAGATTTCAGTACATTTTACTCTGTAGGCTACTCGAGCGACTGCACAATGTCGTTGCCACAGTTTTCGATAGGCTTATAGCTTCTTCTTACAATGCTATATATATATATATATATATATATATATATATATATATATGACACATGATTTACGACATCCAATAACCGAGTCGTCTTTGTGGAGTTTAATCTTCGCACATCAGCCTCTACAATACGTGTAATTAAAAACTAATTGCAGAATTCAACAAATAATTTCCACCTTACAGGCGTTTTGTAGTGCAATGTAAAAGCAGACTATTGTGGTGAACACCGGATCTATACATTTCAAACATGCACGCATGCCAGCACCTGGCCTAAGCTTGCATCTCACATTGATGCGTAACAAGATGACGAGCGACAGATCATTTCTTGGACAAATTGAAACAGCCAGGTATAACGGGAAACCAGCCTCAGGAATGGGAGGTAGGCCTACAACGGAAGCAGGTGTTCAATCGTCTGACAATAATTATTGGGAAGCCTGTCGACGTGGGCGTGCAGCCTACCAGAAGGGAGATTCCAAAATAGACAATGTGACTGTTAGCATGTGTGTTTGGGTTGGTCGGTGGGTTTTAGACAATGAAATTATAGGCAAATGCATTCTAAGTGGAGGTAGGGGTGGGGGTGGTGAGTTCGTGAACACTCGTGGGTTGGCCGTTTTATTGAAGTTGTTGTAAACATCAAGTGTGGCTTAGTTGATCTTCTTGCTGCAGCCTCTATCGCCATAAAATGCATTAATTGCATTCGAGTCATCTTTGCTTCGTTATGAACCAACGAATCTTGTCTACCCGGTAATCATCGTATTACTCTTGATTACAGTAAAACGTCGGGGATAGGGCGCTCAGATCTTACAGTAAGTTACAGGCTACCTAGGCCTATAGCCTATAGGCCAACGTACGTGTTCAACCTACATCAAGACCGTTTGACTATGCACCCAGAGGCTTGAGCAAGTGGGCCTTCAATTGCTAGCAGCTGCATGCTTGGTAGGCCTACGCCTAGAAATAATGGTAGGCCTAACCGTAAACTCGAATGAAATGCGATACTCGAAAAACGACAATATTAGTGTCGATCATTTTACAAAGTCTACAGCCAACGAATCAGAAAATTTCTTGTTTTATGCTACACAAAAAATATCATAAAAACTTATTGGCTTCATAAAGCCCTTTATTACAGGAAATTGCAATTTTCAGACAGGAAGTGGAAGCATGCGAGTAGTCGAATACAAAAAGATTACTCGAGCACTTTTTGGAGTCAAGTACTCGCGAAGCCTACTCGCAGCAGTCCTAGCTATAATCAAGTTACAGTTCAGAGAGAAATACTCACGCACATAGCCTACATAGCCTATACATTAAATGCACACATATAGACCTATAGGCCTACATGCATGCATGCATATTTGGTACATGCGCATATTGATCCCACCCAGGGGCGGATCCAGACCATCTAGTAAGGGGGGGGGCGATTTTTAGGTTTTAGTGGCAATCGCAGGCAAGCCCACAAATCGTAAAACTTGTTTACTTTTTTTTCTTTGAGTATCATTCTTCTACTGTCTTAATCTATGTAATGTAACTATAAAATGATGTCATATATTGGTATCCCAATAGTCCGATTTAAAAGACGAAGTCGGGAAATCGTAAACTAGATTTTGTGTTATAAATTGTTAAAATAATCAACAAATCAAGGTTTTATGTACGTTACTAGTCTAACAACTAAACTCTCTAGTCTTCATCAAATGATTGTATTTCAAATTTCAATAATTATAAATTACTTCAAAATATAATTTACAACAGTGTATATCTACATTAAAATTTGAACATTTTTGTTGACATTGCATACTTTCTTTATAAAGGGCTGCAAAAGCCAAGTAAAAATCGCTAAAGAAATTTCTTTCCAAATAATATAAGGGGGGGCGATCGCCCCCATCGCCCCCCCCCCCCCCTATGGATCCGTCTCAATAATATAATTCATGAAAATCCCAGAAACGTCGATGAATGTCTACGAAAATCCGAAGACTTGCTCATTTGAAAATCGTCAGCTTAATGGTACTCTCAAAACTTCTAAAGCGCCACTCGAAAGCCGAGCGGATGGCACCAGCTTATTCACACGGATTTGGGTAGCTACGGCGAAGATGATTTTGATTACGACGACGACGATTGTATCCAAAATTTTCAGATAAACTTCTTAAATAGTGCTGTAAGTTTTTCATTCTTGTTTTTCCGAGTTGCGAAAACATAGATTGGCGTGTAGGCCTACATCCATGGTTTGCTCGAGATCTAATTTTAATTTAAAGCAGCCATACTATATTTTAAATTTTGAAGGATGTAAAAGCGATCGTTGGAAAATGCATATTATCTTTTCTTTCAAATTTGTCATTAATTCATTTGATATTTTAAGCAACTAATTATCCTAATATGTATAGCGCCAGAAAAGTCTTACGTCACTAAAAGCGTACGCGTTGCGCTCGCTATCATTCTTTGGTTATCTTTCTGAAAAGAGCAGAACGGAAGCAAGTTCTTTGATTTTATAATCTGGCTATCGTTTGTTGGAACGTGGTTAGACGAAAGTAATTTTATCATCGATACGTATATCTGTAACTTAACGTTGACATTTAGCTATGGGAAAACCACAAAACAAGAAAGGTGGGAAGAATGCGTCTGGAGGAACTCCAAATTCCAAGGTAAACCGCATTTATTGTGACAGATTAGATGTAGTGCCTGAGCGATAATAGAATACCAGGCATCCCTCTTTTGCATAACTAAAATGCAGAAATGTTATACGATGTAAACTGCTCATATTCTATAAATATACTGTTAATATCGTTGCTTAACCGAAACACTGTTTCTGCAATTCAATTCTAAAGACATCGAATTCTAATTTTGAGCAACATGATCCTATCGAACACGTGCGTCAACAATTTCTGTATGTGATTGCATATAAAAAAATGTTACTTCTCGGACAGAACACTTTTTTGTATTTATCTGAAGACGACACTAACCCTGACTCCTCACGGCGCTTGACCTAACAGCCCTCGCGTGGCCTCATCGTCCTCACGTGGACTAACTTGACTCTTGCATAGCCTCACGAGCGCCAGGTGATAGGAAAATGAGGAATTAAACAATGCGCACGTGCCACATAAATAATTGTTGTTTCGCCACAGAAAATGTATCTTTTAAATATACCTCCAGACCAAGAATTCTGTATAACAACGGAAAATGATGCTATTGTAATCAATGACTTTAAAAAATAATTTGTTTGTGGTATTGTGTAAAGAAAAGAAAGCTAACATTAATCATAAAGAAAGTTACATATTCTAACCTACTGTTATACTAATCAGGTATGTTGTGCATTAAATTACAGTGAGAATTTGATATTGATTCCGATATTGGATTTTAAAATCTGAATATCAGAGGAACTCATTAAACTACTTGTAACTGTGGTATTTGCTTAAAAATCAACTAACAGCTATAAAGAATATTTGCGTTCAGCTGAAAGGATTATTAAATTTTTTATTAAAGTTTATTAAAATGAGTTGCAACGTAGGTTTTATTTTCTTAAGGCCACAAAATAAGATCTTGAAGCATTACTGCCTAAGAAATCTTTTGCTAAAGTACTATATGAAGGGTTCTTAATATTTTCAGCCAAATACTCCTCAGATGAAGAAAGGAGGAAAGCAGACTCCAACTCCCAAATCAGAGCCATTGAAGAAGTTTACAAAGAAAGCATCTTCGTCTGATGAAATGGACTCTTCGTCAAATTCGTTTGATGAAGATTTTGAAGTAGATTTTCATCTTCATTTCTTGTGTAACACTATTGCTGAATTTAAGCAGTAAATTCAATTTATAATATATGCTATTCACATTTGGGGCAGTCAATGCAGTGTCTATGGGATTACTGTTTTGTATTAATTTGTAGCATCAATGAGCAAAAAAATTGATAAATTATTGATAAGATATATGTCAATGATGATATATGCTAGTATTATCATACATATGTGATCAAGTAAAACCTCATGTCACGGTTGTCACTAAAAGATGAACCCTTTGACAGAGACTTTGTCATCAAATGGCAATGGTGATTAAGTTGGTTACAGGAAATATGACACTTCATTTAGTAATGATTTACCCAGGTTCACAAAACGTTTTGGACTTTCCATTTGTAAATTTCCTGTGTTAAGGAGTTGTTTGACAGTTTATTTTAACATTTCAATTTAACTGATTTTATATGTCTTTATAATTGTTTTTAGGCTCTGCTGAAAGGACCTACAAAGGTATTGATGGAATTTACTAATATTATTTAGATAATTAATTATTATTTTAAGTAACAATTTAAATGGCAATTAAATTAGGTTTTTATTGACACACAACAATATAATTATTTTATTTTTATGATGGTATACATCATATTGGCATTGAATTTTAAAATCTATCATAAACTATCCAAAACCACGTGTCTAAACATTTGTAGGAATTTTGCCTAGTGCATTTTCATTTCCTTTTGCCATGAATTATATTTATGACTTAAAATTAAATTGTAGTTATGTGTTAAAGATTGGCTGTTGAATTGTTATGGACCTGAAACACAGATTTCGTATATCATTTTAACTAACCTTTTAGAATACCAAGGCTGAAGAGAAAATTCCAAAACTTGTGGCTGGTAAGTAGCTCAACATTTCAATTAACATGTCAACTATTCAATTTTTAATTAATATATTAAGTCAACACACTCTAATACCGTACATGTTCAGAGTTGTGGATTTAAGTTTTCTTGATATTGTAAAAAGTATTTAAGAATGTTTATATATTGGACACAATGGCCGTTTGGTTAAAGGGCTTCCTTTGCAAAAAAGTCCTTGGATTTGAACAAGTCCTTTACTTGGCTACTCAGCACTACCAATTGTTGCTTAGCGATTTATATATGGGTGCTTAATAAGTTCAATAATACTGATAAAGGGGTAGTGAAACAGTCCGTGTTCAATTTTAACTTTATATATTCAAGTTTGATTCTAGTTTTTTCTGTAAGAGGTGTTTCATTTAATAATACAGAACTTTCAGATTTTGTTGTTGTATGTATATCAGAACTTTGTCGAACTATTCTGGCCATATAATCTGTTTTTATCATAACTGCCTGCTGTTGCTACCTGTAGCATATGCCACTGTCATAATTTTTTTGCTTATAGTTAAGGAGAATGGTCAGAAAGATAAAACTCCAAAACAGAACAATAAAACAAAGCTGTCGCCTAAAGCTGCTACACCTGCAAAAGCTGCACCTGAAAAGCAAACGCCAGGAAAAGGCGCCCCTGATAAGAAGACTCCTGGAAAAGAAGCTGCCGGAAATAAAACGCCCGGAAAACAAACTCCGGCAAAGGAAACACCTGCAAAGGCAGTGCCGGGTAAACAGACTCCTGGAAAAACAACTCCAGGAAAGAAAGAGGCTGGCCAGAAGACTCCCGAAGCTAAGGTTCCAGTAGCTGTAGGTTCCGCACAGAAGAAGACTCCGGCTGCCACTTCGGCCGTCAAGGACAAACAACAGAAGCGGAAACGAGGCGACAGTTCGGACGACGATGAGGAAGTGATAAGTATGTAGTGCATTGCTGTCTGCTACTGTTGATTTTTTCTGCATGGTCTTTATTACTTGTTTTAATTCTTATGGTTCCTTTATGTTACTGATGGGTTCCATCATTTTCGTTCTTTGATCGATTTACATCCGTTGTTTTTATGAGAATTTTCATTCTGAATTTTCACAGTGAAAATTATGTTTAATGCATGCTGAAATTCCTTTGCCAACGCGCAGAATGAATCTGATGTTTGGATTGTTTGCTGAAGTTTCAGTTGACTTGTTGATTGTGATTCTCTTGCAAATTAATGCGTCTCTGTCTTATAAAATCACAGTTGTGCCGCATATAATATATATTATGGAGCTTAACACTTTAATGACGAGTCGATTAAAATTGACTGGGAAACGAGAGATTGAGATGGCTGATTTCATTAAGTTTCAGTAACAGTGTCTTGATTTAATTAAAATATTTCAGTTTCAACGAAGCTGGCCAAGACGAGTAACACACCAGAAAAGGTGAACCCTCAGGTCGTGTCTACTCCTTCAAAAGCCACTGCTTCACCCGTAAAGCTGGCGAGTGAAAAGAAGAAGACGCCAGAGAAGAAGGTCCTTGCTGTGCAGAGCAAGAAACGTCAGCATGATGATAGTGATGATGAGGATGAAGTTGAAGAAGGTATTTATTACTGCATTGTGTCTTTTCATAGTCTTTAAATTTCTACAGTGTATTTTTATTTATGATTACGTTGTTCTGTGTTTGATGCGATTGAGCAGAATTGGCCCGTTTGACTTCGTCAGTTGGGTAGAATCTGCCAGTTTCTCCATCTCTTCGGGATAATTTACCCATTTCGGTAGTTCAGTAATTTAACCGCTGACTGTTTATAATTTCACAGACGATTAATCAATATGTCAATGTATTTGTAATGGAATGAAGTCTGTTGGTTTAAGGTATTCTCTGCTGATGCTAATGATTTTTCTCAACGATCTTCTGACTTCATCAATCATCTCTGCAAAAAAATCTGGTTTCCTACACCTTGCATCAGAGCAGCACTTTAGAAATTTGGAGATTGCAACTATTAAATTCTTCTGCTAATTTATGTTTAATGATTTACCATTGTAGAGAGTCAGACAAAGAAATTGAAAGCCGAGACTGAAGAAGGAAAGGATACACCAACAGGTCTTTGCCTGTCTTGTATTTAGAATTTTTCTATTAGCTACAGGTTGCACTTTTCACCAGTTGAGTTGTAACACGTTTTTGAACTAATTTTGTTTTAAGTTTACATGTGAAGTGTAAAATAATGTAACTAAATGTAGCACTTATGTAGTAAAGTAGCCACTGTCATTCTGATATTAATCGAAGAGTATTTAATAATTTTCTAAAAACCTTTGAAGTGTCTCATGATAAGTATTTCATGTTTTGGGCCAGAAACTGTAAATGTCTTTTCTCTCTAAACTTTGCTATTTTCCAATCACAGCAGAAGATATTTTGACTGCCGTATTGATGAACCGTTGTTAAGCCATGTGTTTTGGGGTAAACATCATTGACCAAATTAAAAACAATTATCTTTTTTGGTATATGCAGTAGCTAGCATTGATAGAATTATTTTCAGGGTGTATTCCTTTGTGTATGATGCTACGCAGGTTGGCAAAAGCAAAAAGCAAGGTAATTGATGCCTAAGCAAATGTGCTAATAAAAATACGGTTGAGATACTGAAAATCCTCTCGTTGTACTTACGCCTGCCTGCCAAGGAATTCATTGTATTAACTGCCATTTGTTGTGTTCTTTTCAGTCAACATTATTACTAAGGATAATCAATTCAAAGGTAAAAATTTGTTTGAAATTTTTTTTTCTAAATTTATTTTATATTTTCTATAAATTATATATTTGGTTTTAAGGAAGGAATCTATTGCTTTTTGAGGATGACTTGCACCATGTCAAGACCTTGCAAGCAAGATGATCTCCATCCGTCTTACCTGGGAATTGGGACTGTCACATAGCAAACAGTGACGGAGTGAGTGAGTTTGGGCCATTGGACTCTAGGCATGAACCGAAACTCGGCTCGGAACTCAGCTGAATTTGGTGGCACTCAGCATGAACTCAGACAAACAATTGGTCCGAGCTTTGATAAGAAATCAGGTTTCCGATTGTCTTGTTTTGAAAACGACACTCGGTTCATCCCTAGCACTCTTCCTGGAGGCAAGCGAGAACAGAGACAGTCATCAGAACGTTGTGGAGACGGCAATGCCATGGAATAGACAAGATTGACATGCTGAATTGTGAGAATTAATGGAGTGACAAAGTGGTCTCTCGATCATGGTTTTCTATTTGAAATTTCTGTTTAACTTGTAGCGCAAGTCGACAAGTGTGTTCTGTTCATCAAGAACTTCACAAAAGACGTAATAGAGAAAGACATTTTGGCTCTCAGCAAAGACATCCAAGAAGTTCAACTGCGTACCATCTTCTCCAAAAAAGTCGATAATCAGAGGTTTGCATTTTCACTGTATATATATATATATATATATACTGAGTTTGTTTGTAACATTGTATGTATATTAATATGTATGTATATATAAATTTATATAACTAGTTAAGATATTTTGTTCCAAGTGATCGCTGCATTCTTATAACCAGCTGCTACGATTATCTAGTAAGAGTAATTGTTGTTTATAAATAATTTTATATATATTTTTAAATATTAACGTGAGTATTTTTGTGGAGATGTTTATATGTTCCCAGGTTAGAATTGAGTTACAGTGAAGAAATTGTTTGTCTTTAATCCCTAATCAATGTCACAGATGAGTATTTTAAGTTTAAGTTCAACGACCTGTATATAAAATTTTAATTTCATTTCGTCACTTCATGTAGAAGGTAATTCAACATTCATATTTTTTTCCAGTTATGCGTACCTTCGCTTTAAAGACGAAAAGACAGCGGAAGCCAACTACAAACTGCTGGCGAACAAGAAGCTAGCCGGAAGTCAGATCGTTGTTGATTACGTTGGGGAGAAGAGCAATAATAAAAGGCACTTAATAGCGAAGCCGCTGTCCATCGAGGATATCGATCCCCTTAAGCTCTATATTCGTGGTTTCAGCAAGGACACGGTGGAAACGGATCTCAGGAAGCTCTTTCCCACGGCACTGAGCGTCGACGTTCCACGGAAACTGAAGGACAACAGTCCGATCGGGTAAGAGCCGTAGCAGGAACGTTAGATGTGGAGAATTTCTTTTGTTTGGGAGATGGCAGTCGAGCCGCGGCTGTGCTCGACTGCCGAGCGATGTTTGTTGATGTTCTGTTGTAAGTGTTGAGTGTAGAAGAGGGTTAAGATGTAACACAGGTCTTTTCCAAATTGCTGTAGTGCACACACTTCACCATACAATTTGTCACCTGCATCGCTGAGATATCGTCCATGGAGGACTTTCTGATTTTCTCATTCACATAATATTCAATTAAATTTATTGATGTGGTTATAAATATGTCTATTAATGATTGTTACATATTACATGATCGATCTATGTTAAAAAGTTGTGTGTCAACCTTATATTTATTAATAATAAACGAAAATTTATCAATTAGATCAGCCTGAGTTTTTGGTTAATGTAGTCAACAGCACATATCTAAAAGGGGTGCTATAGAGATGTTTGATTACATTACATTAACCTGAATCGTTGGAACTGTAAACTGTTATCTGTTTTTCGTTTGCTTATAGATATGCGTTCGCCGTCTTCAAGACCCAGGAAGAGTGTAAGGCCGCTCACGACAGTATGCAGGGCAAGGTTGTAGATGGCAAGATCCTCGTCGTTCTCTTTGCCAAGAAATTGTCGCAGAAGAAGGTCGTGCCAGCGGTACTACAGCCTGCCAAACCAAAGGTTGCTGCTGCAAAACCGGAAAAGCCAGCTGCTGGTAGGTCTTATTAATTGGATATGATTCCTGCATGTTATAAATTGTATTTAACCCTATAATTGTCCCAGAATTCACGGTGCAATTTTGCATTAATGCTGAGCTTCCACACATCAAGGATATCATGACTCATGCATCAATTTCTTGGGCTGAGAGGGTTGAAGGCATTAAGTACGTCAGATTTTTTAGTCAGTATTCACTTTCTTTGTGTTTTGGTTTTGTCATAATTTGCAGATATGGATCCTAATACAGGGGCAGGTTTTATGAAAGTAATTTCTGTATCATATATACTGTTTATGGCATTGATGCACAAGATTTTCTTTAGTATCCACTTTCTTTGCATTGTGTTTCACTTGGATGGATCCTTAATGTTGAATGTGATATGGAGAGCATTTACTAATGATGCTGAAATGTTTCATTCTCATTTATCTGAACATTTTTCATTCTTCATTTTGACAGATCTTATGTTTATGTTTACTTTCAGCTAACAAGAAGACTAAGCCAGTCAAAAAAGAGGAGGAAGCGGAGGATGATGATGAAGAGGAAGAAGATGATGATGAGGAAGATGACAGTGATGACGACGATGATGATGATGATGAAGACGATGATGATGATGAAAGCGATGATGACGACGATAGCGACGACGAAAGCGATGATGACGACGAAAGCGATGACGATGAGTAAAGTAGACAATGAACTTGTAAAATCGTGACTTGTTGGGCAAGTTTTTAGATCGAATGCGTATTTTAAATACGTGTCTGCATCAATAAAACTAACTCTGAAATTATTCCAATTTTATGCTTAAACTGTTATGTTGTTTTTGGTTGAGACCGAGGTCTAGCATTCGAATGGTCTCCACGAACTGCTGCCGAAGCATTTTACTTCTAAGCCAATGTCTGCTATTGACCATTCTCCCAGTACATCTTGACCAATGTTGGGTTTTGCAATTTGTGGTAAAGAGCAAATGCATCATGCATCACAGTTGAATGGTTGTAGATCAGTGACGGTTGCTTTGCAGCGGTGTGAACACGTGATCATTTTGTGTAGTTTTACTAATCATGGTGTTGGTTTTGTATTGAAATTTACTCTCTTGACCTGCCAGACTTGTTGCTACTGTACACTGGTATTGAAAGAACTGCTAAGAACCTAAGGTACTACAAACTGTGTTCCATGTGCAATTCATCCAGAACAACTGGAGACAAATTTGCTGCAATGTGCATACTAACGGATATGTAATTTACTTGTCTGTAATTTGCTTAATTGAAGGTTACATTTATAATTGACTTTGGGACTGTTGGACTACTTGAATCAGGCTGTGGATTGTAAAATTTGACCAGGGGGTTTGAACCCTCCCAACCCCCATCAATTTGATCACCGACTTAAGTTACGATTTACACCATAAGTGATGCGTCGTAGGGTTTTTCACATTCACGAATCATGTTAGGTTGTACAGTATAAATCCTTTGTGCTTAAGGAAAGTGGTTTAAAGTTTTAACTTTACTAGGAGTAAAGTAACGGTATTAGATAATAGAGTCTAATATGTCTGTGTTGCCATTCTCGAAAGGACTGTCCCGATATTTTGTACGGCAGAAACAGTGTTCAAGCTTTTCATAATTCTACAGTAGAAATAAACTTCACAGCTTGCAATGTACTGGCTAGCAGCAAATGATCTGCAGCTGCATGTATTGAACAATGTGAGTTTCAGGAAAATGCTTTGATCTCTATGGCTTTGACTTTGTCGTTAAAGTCTTTGATGATTATACCACTCCTGTCACGCTGCCTATAGCAGAGGTGTCGAACTTTTTGTGATGGCGGGCAAGTAGCAATATTTTTCAGCAAGTGGCGAGCAAGAGTGCCTAAGACGTATGAGGAAAATTGGTGGGGATCTCGGAGAGGGCCATAGGAATTGCAAACAGCAGAATTAGACTTGGAAAACGATTCTTGTGTGTATTATCAATTACAAACAAGGCAGAAAGCTCATAAAAATGACAAATTTTACATTTTATCATCAATTGTGTTATCTATCAAGACAAGGCTCCTAAGACCAGAATTATAATTGTCGTTGGTGGGCAAGAAATGTCCTGCGGGCCGGCTCTGACCCCTAAAGTCTGGGAATTGGATTTCGTTTGCTTCAAACTTCAGAACATTGATAACAGCACCATGGAAGTCTGCAAATTCTTCAGCTAAGGTGCTTAATAAAAATAAATGTCATACGGTCAAATCAACGTCTTATAGATGTCTAGCTCTTTTACCTTTGTACGGAGTGGGTTAGAGATCAAATATAGGCCTACGGACGCATGGGTAGGGAGTCCGAAAATACGTAATTTACGAACGGGGCTCTTATGTGGCCTTGACTGCTGTGAAAGTCTCCGATGTTATGTTCCACGCCTGTCCCTAGCAATCAGTTTATAGGGTGATTTTCCCTAATGAGGCACCTTAAAAGTCTGATTAAAATCTCCGTTATTGTGTCCGTCGCAATTAGTGATCGTTAATCCATTGTTGTCTTGCGTCGTCGAGCAGTTGGAACATGACCATCTTTGAAGTGCGTAGTTGGTCGTAGTTGGGTATTGAAGGTAACAGGTGGTATCGGACGTGATCGTGGTTCTTCACGGTTGCACCGTTTGTCCTCTGTGCGTCGCAGGCCCTCCGCTTCACGTAGACTTTACCGCCAGGAGCAGCGTGCTTCGGTTGGTCATCCTGCTCATAAAACACACTACGATATACAGTCAGATTTATGCAATGGTATATAGGACCCTCATGCTTTAGCAAAAATAGAATGCAATTGAATTTCCATGTTTTATGATAATTCTACAATTAGCCCATGAGATAATTCTATGGTCAAACAAGGTAGTGTATGATCACTTGGGCTCTCAGAAAATATCCGAAAAAGCGTCGCAGTTAATTATCCTAGGTTATTTACTATTTTTTTCTATTATTATTACTATTTTCATAATAATAATCAACTAGAAGCTTCTATTGCGCGGGGATGCACAAGGTGACGCCGGATGGTGCACAAAAACCAAGTCGTAATCAGGACAATATAGAGTGCTCGCTGATAATGGAGATTATAACGCCAGGGTCTGTGAAATCAGTTAATCAATGCGAGCTTAATATGGCGCCCGTAAAAGATATCTAAGTATAGTGGTACTAGGAGTGGACAGAAGTGGACAATCCCCTCCGAACTTGTATGTGGAGAGGATGGAGCTGCTTATAATCCCCTCAAATATTTCATAAATATTATAAATTTCGACAGTTTGTCACTGTTCATTCTTGTTTTTGCTGCATCGATGTATGGGAATTGCTATTTAACCGACCTATCCCACAAAACCTAAGGGCATGCCTCCGCCTATGAGTGGTACTCTCCGGAGGAGGAGAGCAAGGAAGAAACGGACAGTAGCTGATGATTTTCCAAGACGAGAAGACTTCTCCAGAATAGCAAAAGATGGGATATTATAAGTGAAGCGCGACTCACCGTCGGTTCGAATCGCCGCAGCTTTGGAAGCAGCGGTGGCTTTGTCGATTTCCCGGCCGTCTCTTCCGTTTCCGCGTAGAAACGAGCAATTCGTTCTTCTAGGTAGTTGAGCGATCGGTCGCTCGTCTCCCAGTCGCGATAGGAGGGGCTTTCGTAGAGGACGTCCTCAGCTGACACGAGGTCCTTGTTCAGCCGATTCCTCGCCCTCTCCTCGCACAATTCCTTAGCAATCGTCAGCACCACTGCCTCCTTCATCCTGCGCGTTTCGGCCATGATCTGCTCCTTCGAGGCTGGATTTCGTCTCTGGGGAAGATGAAGATCAGCCCTGGCAGAATGAACCTCACGAAGCCCCGCTTCGCCCTTTGGACCGTCAGAGTCCGCCTGAAGGTCTGCCGGTTCGCTCTGTCGGTCGAGTTCTGAGAACAAGGTCTTGGTCCGTTCCAGCTGCAACCCGATCTTATCAGCCGATTCCAGCGGAACGCAAGGGGCCACGGTATCCTCGCTTAGCGCGTTTTCAGTTTCAGCCGAATGGTCTTTTCCATTCTGAGGTTCCGTTCCTTTACGAGTTCCAGCAGGGTTAGAACTCACCGTTTTATCCCCGCTGTCCTGTCTGGCAGTCTCATCAGTATCGATTGCGTTTGATTTCGCGCCATTTTCACTCTGGTGGCGTTCATTACTTCCGTTCAATATTAACGATTTAATATCCGTTTGGTTTTCTTCAGGGTCGATTTCGCGGTCGTTCCTCGTCGTCGGAACAGTTAGATCTGCACACTGTTTAGACGACTCGAGAATGCCGCTTTCTATCGTAGGAGTATTTTGGAGTTCTGTTTTCTCGAAATCCATGGAATCGCTCGCCTTGATTGCTGGCAGCGTTGCGATGGTCTTACTTGAACCGGGCGAATGCAGGAGGATCTTGAAGGGGTCCGTTGCGGAGACCTTCGACCGAGATTTTCTTGAGTCTGTTTCAGTGTCTAATGGAAGGTCACCATTCTGCATCGAGTGGCGTCGTATTTGGTTGAGCAGAACCTGTTGCATGTTCATCATGGCTTTTTCTGTCGAAAATAGATCAGCTTGACTTTAATATCTAAATGTATTTCTAAATGTATCTTTAGAGGAAACCAGGTGAAAACTTAAGAGGAAATCTTTAAACAAGACTTGAAGGAGATGGGAATCATCTGGGAGGACGCAGAGAAAACTGCCGAAGATCGTACAAGATGGAGATCTCTTTATTATTGCACCCTAGAAGTAGCTTGCTACTGACGGTGCTTTAGAAATTGTCGTTTTACAATTACAATTATTGGCCAATGATCCAAACGGAACTGGAGGCATTAAGTCTAAGTCTTAACGTATTATTATTATTATTATTATTATTATTATTATTATTATTATTATTATTATTATTATTACTATTATCATAATTATTATCTTCATATATATATATATATATATATATATATATCTACAGCATTTCTGAAAACTACATCCTAAGGATTCTGCTATGTTGCGCGGAGTTCGCTGCTATGCTCATTGACATCAGATGGAGCCCATGTTTCCATGGATTCATGTGGGTTTCGTGGAGTCTATGGGTTCAATATGGGTTCCATGTGTGCACGCTGGTTGGGTTATGCTACCTACAGTCCTAAGAAACCATTTGGGGTATTATCATTAGTGGTGCTATGTCAAATCTTTGTTTATCTTTTACGTTCTGCTCCCTATCAAATGGGTAAGTAGTGCAACGTGCTACCAACCTGTAAGAGGCGGAGTCTTTGCACCGAACTGGTGATAGTCGAGGCTGACCTTCTCGCACTCGTTCCTTGTCCTTTCCAGCTCCATGCACCTCATCTCGTGAAGCCGCGCCGTCTCCTCCACCTTTTCCAGCTCGTCCTCCTGCCTCTTCAGAGCGACCTTGATGGCACGCTTCGTCAGCGGCTTCAGCGGCCCCAACAGGACCTTCAGCCTCGCCGCCGGTCTACACGTCGGCTTCAAGGTCTCCGGAGCGGACCGGCGCTGGACCGCCTTCGTCCGCATCATGTCCCGATAGAAGACGGAACCGGAAACGTAAGGCTGGCACAGCGCGGACCGGTTCTCGACGAACGACTTGAGAAGGTGCTGGAAGAGTTCCTCGTTCGTCGGTAGGGTCTTTGTACTGATCAGAGGCGGAAGGTCGACCGGTCGTTCCTCGTCCCTGAACCTCAGCTTCTCTAGGAGGCGGGGAAACAGCGCAGGGCCTTGGTCCTTCAGTCGTTCCATCCGGTTGGATAGCTTCGTCTCGACCTCCACCCTCAAGACGTCCATCGACTGAGAGAAGGCCTTCGACCCTATGCGGTCGATGTTCTTAACCGTCAGAACGTAGGCGTCCACAGGGTCCGTTGGCGTGATCGTCTGGCAGTAGGTGTCTAGCCCTGAGACCAGCTCTATGTCCCCCACGATCTCTCCTCTCTCCACGCAGCAGACGGTCACCAGGCGCGAACGCATTCTCCTCTCGGCAGCTACGTAGCCGTGACGTCTGCGGAGACGAATAGGGTCCAAGATGGCGGGCGACCGATTGGGCGAAGAATCGGACCTTCGCGATCTCTTAGCAGCGCTGAAATTGTGTATCTATATCCTTATTTTTATTATTGTGTATCTATATCCTTATTGCGTATAGTTATTATTATTGTTGCTACTAGTCTACTATTATAGTGTTAGTATTTTTATTACCATCACTATCATTGGCAGCAATAGAAGTAGGTCCATAGTAAAAATCAGTATTATTATTGTTTGTTACTATTGTTATTATTATTATTATTATTGTCGTCGTCGTTGCTGTTATTACTATTTTTATTAGGCCTATTCTTACCATTACAACTGCCATTGTTATTATTATTATTATTATTATTATTATTATTATTATTATCAATATTGTTATCATCATCATCATCATTATTATTATTATTATTGAACATTCAGGCCATCATCACAAACGGACATGTCTAGGTAAGAAGGAAATGTGGGAAAGGAGTAGTGAAGACGAAGGAAACGGGAGAAGAGGTGGTGAAGGAGGAAGCAGGAAGATGAAGTCAGTGGTCGTAGTGATAAATTTTCTCAAATGAAGATTGATGTTTCCAACCAGATTCGCTGTCTTCTTTATTATGAGAGATTATAGGTGTGCTCTTGCGTGTAAGTATGCCTGTGTGTATATGTGTGTATGTATGCCTGTTTGTATGCAAATGTATGGGGTGCTGGAGATATTTAGCCTATATATGTGTTGATACCACAGGCCTACGTGTATGTTGACAAAGAGGCGTTTTATTAATTCTTAAAATTCCTGGCAGTTTCTCTTACGTTTCATTGTGAATTTCCTCCGTTTGGTTCGTTGATACTTCTAGATTGCCGTCGTATTGGGTCCGATGCTTATCCGGTTCAACAACAACGTTCGCCCGACCACTACAACACCCACATCACATACACGCATGCAGATTCAGGTACGTTGACTAAAACTGTACATACATAGCGGCCAGCAGAACATTACCCAGCCTGTATAGTAGGCATATGCGCATAGAATGCAGGATAATAGGTGCCAATGCAAACAGGTGTCTTGTTTGATTCGAATCGATGGATGTCGAATATGGCACTAAAAATTTATAGAGTTCCAGTCACTCGCAAAAGATCGAGGGAATGGATTCTTGGTATATATATATATACTATATATACATATATATATACTATATATATATATATACTATATATATAGGGAAAATATCTTGTCTTCCTGGCAGTTTGGACCGGGGGGTTTGTCTCCATCATTCAGAGGGGATTGATGCCTCTGGTATGTCATAGCGCACGATGATCTGACCTGAGAATGAAAATGAGTCCAGCATATTGGTCACCCTGCCGGACAATCGGCTGACCAGACGTGTAGAACTCTTTCGTTAGCACCATCTCAAGAAGCTGTTTAACCTTGAGACTGCAACAGGCAAACGCGGGATGCAATTCGATGAACTTTCGACGGAAGGTCAGCTCCTGCTCCCTACTCGGCTGAAAACCAATTCCACATCGCGGGAACAATATAATTGATGCAGCACAATAATAATTAATTAATTGCATTATTAATTTTAACCATAGGTATATAATTAATAAAAAATGTCTGAGGTATATAATCAATAATAGATTTTATTATTATTTTTTACCAGAGGTATGCCTAGGCCCATAATTAATTGATTGTAATTTATTTAACCCAAGCTATATAATTAATTAATGTTATTAATAATTTTAACCCGAGTTATATACTTAATCAATCATTTAATGCAGGCGACTGCACGATAGCCAGCTATGAAATGGATCTGAGCATAATATAAACCTATAATAAACCTAGCCAGATATATTTATACACGTTTCTAAATGAAGACCGTGCGCCGTTGACCCTGATCATTCCTATATGTGAACTGGTCAGAGATACTCACCACGTTTCATGGTCTCAGTGTATACTGACTGTGCCAAAGCGAAATTCAGATCTCTCATAACATCATCGGGAGGCGAACCGGTACTTCAAGAGACGTGCGCTCTTAGCCTCTTAATTACCAATGTAACCAATAATTATTGGGCTAACTATGTAGAGTAGCCGCCAAAAGGCACTGGAAACGTTAAGGTGTCGTTAACTAATTGACACTACTTGCACGCGGGAGTCCCTCATCTTAGTCATGAGTGCCGCCCTAAGTCACAATAAATAACAACGTAATTGGTGGCCGAAGTTGAGTACTTGTTGCAGGGCGTCATGGTTACGTTTATAATTAACATACTTAGACAACGAAACTGTTTTATAAGGACTTCAAGTTGATTAGCCGCGACAATTTATTTTACGACAGTGCATTAAACTTTTATCGACCTGTTATTGCCTTCTTTCAATCTTGTGAAATTGTTACTAAATTCCAGTCACTCGATCGTAATGCTTAGGCCTATAAGGATATTAGTCTCCAAACTTCTAAAGCGCCATTAGAAACTCAACCGCATGGCACCAGCTTATTCACAAGGGTTGGATTACTGCTGTACAGTAATCGTAATCGTAAACTCCAAACATATTTAAGGCGCTATTCTAAAGTTTCGTCACGGCACCTGCTAATGCACGAGCGCTGCGTCATATTGGAAGGGTTGTCCAGTGGAGGTCCGAGTCCGGTGGCCTGAGTTGGACCACTGTAAACTGACTTCTAGACATGCCTCTGAAGGTCTAAACAGAGTAGGGTATTATCCTGCTTTGACCAGACGTACGTTTACAAGCGCTTTGAGCATAAAGATGTCTTCGTCTCTAATAGAAGGTCTGTGACTCCAATTACCTTGAGCGTCTGGTCGTAGACTTGTTGACTTAGGTGCAGCAGGTGGACGACGTCGTCACAAATGACGGTTGCATTTCTCAGCGATTCATCTGTTTTTTTAGCTGCGCCTCCCAAACACTTTCCAACACCTTAATTAAATTAAGCAGCACGAAAGAGATTAGATAAAATCGCATTATGTATAGGAAGTTACAGTGTTTACCCGACACAGGCCTATATTAAGGCTGCCACAGGCTTGATTGCCTATGCTGAGGCATTGTCGTGGTCAGGATGAAAGTGATGATTATGCCTTTATTCCATTTTGAATGGTAATTGAATGAACTGTTTGTAGGTCTGATGATTATTGCTCGCGTTGATTTAAAACAGGCGAAGTGGCATGTATATTTTACGTGTTGTTGATTTTTTAACGACACCATTCCGTATAGAAGATGATTGGGTGTCACCCTCCTTCTTTCTCCAGGCTTGGGACTGGCACTGTCAAAGTCCAAACAGTGGCGGAGTTCGCATGCATGTTTTACCTTGTACATAGCTATATATATAGCCTATGCGCATGTATATGTGCGGCACGGTGGCCGATTAGTTAGAGGGGACGGCCTGTAAGTTGTAACGCAAAGAGCACGGGTTCGACCCTCGTCCGAGGCAGTTACTACTGTGTAGGGACCTTGAACGAGTCCTTCGTGCACAGTTGCATTGGAATTAACGGTAGGCCCAAATGCGACGTCGAGACGTGTGTTCGTTTCCGAGCTCTGTAAAATTTATAAAGAATGTCGATATCAAAAAGCAGTTGCAATGTATGCATGCTTGATTACATGCATGATTGTACGTCCGTATGTACATTCGTGTATTTATGCATGTATGTAGGCTTTTGTATGCCTGAGTAGCCTATTTGTAATTATGTACGCTTGTAAGCTTTGCACATGTAACTATCTGAACACTTATATAGCTCATTTTATGAGTCGGTCTCTGCGCTGGCATTCCTTCCAAAACACTCTGGTGATCTTCGTCGAATTGCTTTAATCGGCTTGAGATCTCATCGACTGTAGGAGCGTGTAAACATCATAAGCCTGCGCCTCATAAATTACTGGAATTATACTTGCGGTGATGCCAGTTTCAGAGTCACCTACTGAATTTGGCGACTGGTTTTCCCAACTTTTCCCGATTGAGTTTATCCGGAGCGGGCTTGCTGTTCACGGAAATCGATCTCGATGCAACAACTTCCGGTTTCTTTACTTCCGGTGTCGATTGTCGTCTTGTTACGGGCGGTTCACCATCTGCCGAACCGGTGCTACCATCATCAACGGTGTCTGTGGTGGTGTTAGTGTTGGTGGTGGTGGTGTTGGTAGTGGCAATTGCTTCTTCGACTTCTTCTTTGATGGAACTTATTTCTGATGCAAAGTCTCGGTGCTTTTGTCTCAGATAGACGCTGGCAACTCCGCTGAGGATGATGTAGACGCTGCGTGGCATAAATGAAAACAGAACACGGTTTTACTGGATCAGTCTCAAGCTGGCCGTTGCTTATCCGAGTTGATATAGCGCCCGTAGACCATATAACTCAACTAGCATTCCATGGGCATTAGAAGGGACTCATAGGGGCCCGATTCTATATAAATATTAATACGATTATTTGGGCCCGTATGGGCCCTATTGGCATCCTGGGAGGAAAGTGGTCTCCCTGTGTGTGATTAATAATTTCCTGAGGTTCACAACAGCCTAGGTTTATTTTTCCTTTACACGGATTATGATTTGAAACGACCATCGATTGGAGCCTTTGGTACCTGTATCGTGATATCGGTGCTATATAAATGATCAGATTAGATAAGATAATGAATCAATTGATGATTAATAAATGATTAAATAAATGATTAGATTGTATCGTAATACAGCAGTCCGTTCACCTATAAATAAACTAGGAAAAGAAGAAATTGCGGTCTTGTCAGCTTCATTGATCCTATCAGTAAAGGATATTATTTGATTCGATTTAACAACCGGAGCTGGGGCTACGAAGATAGTCCAACAGCTCTATATTGTAGCTCATTAGTAAATTGTAAATGAAAGGCGCAACATAAATGAACAGGTAAGTAATTATTATAGCAAATAGTCTGCAGGTTAGTCGTTATGTATTGGCCTACCCATTGTCCTTCTGTCCGGCCGGAACAATCGCTTCATCTCGGGAACATTTCTTGTAGATTCCAAGGCGAACAACTTCGTGCACAATACCTGTACAATAACAACAACTATACAAAAATAAAAGTATTAATATAAACTATATAGCCACTACAACGAAAACAGACACAACAAGCCACGCTGGCTGTCTTCTTGTCTTTTGTTGCTGTTATTATTATTATTATTATTAAATACGTTAGTCAATCAGTTTCTGGTCTCACTATCGATTATTATTATTATTATTATTATTATTATTATTATTATTATTATTATTATTATTATTATTATTATTATTATTATTATTATTATTATTATTATTATTATTATAGGTTTTCGTCCCCATCTGAACAAAAGAGCCTCTGAATGCCACTGCATTAAAACGTTGTGTACAAATAGATAGACGTTGAAAAAGATGAGTTGTTTCGCGAGGGTCTCTCGTTGCCTGTGTCATACGGCGGCCCAGCTCTTGTAGAAACTCCATTCCAGTACGGTTTATGGGACCCAGTGATTCGATGGCCACTGGCACAAAATCATGCGTGGTAGGGAGGGATGAGTAATTGATGTACTTTCGTTCTGCGGCATGTTCTGCTGCTCCACCGGCTGTTGATGTTGTCAGATGTACATAAAAGGATGCGCATGTGTGAATGGCTGTTGCGTCCCATGCTAGGTGTCTGCCTCTCGCCCATGGGATTAATGTGGCGCCATCTGGTCTCTTGCCATCGGTGCGGATCAGTCCCGATGGTTCTCTTGAGCTCGGAATGTCCGCTTTCAAGAGAGCTCTCCAGATGATTTCATTTATGGCAGAGTGTCGTGCTGCTCTTCCCATTGATCTTCTGCAGACCAGACCGTGATGTCCACCTGGATCGACGCTCTCCCCGCATTGACATTGATGCGGTGCACAGAGCACTAGTCCTAGGCGAAGTCCTGCCGCAACCCTGACCGCCTCATTGTTTAATCCCAACCCGCAGGAAGCCAAAGGGATAGTCCAAAGCCAGTCTCCGGCGTGCTGGGCAGATAATGCTCTCATTCTGGCTTGACTAAGTGGGTTGTCGCATCCGGACCAGACTTTCGCTTTATCTTTGTTTATGAAAGGTCTGTACCAGATCTTCTGTTGGATCGCAACCGGTATCATCGTCACTGGAAGGGAATCCTTACGAACGTTGAACATTTCCTCCTGGTACACGTCGTTCCACTCTTCCACAGCTAAGATGGCGCCCACGAGCGAGACGGTCGACGCAGCTGACGCCAAATAGGCTGAAGTTGCTATTATTATTATTACTGCTGTCGTCATTATTATTATTACTATTTTAAAGAATAATAATTATTATTATTATCATTGTTATCATCATCATCGTCATCATCATCATCATGAGGAGGAGGGAAGATGAGGAGGATTGTGCAGATATAATGAGAGTCTTTCGTCCCTGGCACCCGTTCCCTAATTAATCCAATTACGAAGAGTCACGTGCGAGATATATGTGTACTATGATGCATGAGAAAACCAGTGAAGCTCGATGGGCGTCGTTTTTCAACAACAATATATATATATATATATATATTTATATTTATATATATATATCGCACTCATCAACACCTGCAGGTGGCCAATGGAATGCCTTCAATGTCAACGAAACCAACAGCCTACTGCTGGTGCTTTTACAAACATCGCGGACTGAAGAATTACGACATCATATAACATTAACCCACACGAGGCGAGAGAACATTTATGACCAATTATAAGCTGATATCATCGGCCATATATATTGAGCGCCTCCGAGTAGATTTCTGGAAGAGGCGCTATATCAAGTTTCATTGATTCATTCATTTATTCATATAGGTAATATTTAAGGTATGACAAACTGAATATGTCCATCGTTTGGCGCTGTTTTAATGAGATGGCAGCGTGTCCGTTTCTGCCGACCTTTGCCACTGTCTTTGTTTGTCTCTCCTTATCTGTCTGTCTGTCTGTCTCTGTCTGTCTGCCTATCTTTACATGTTTTTTTTTAATTGACGTCTGTACATTTGGAGCTTATCACTATTGTAAAGCCACCAGCATTGTACTAGATTCCAGGACTAGTGTATACAACTTATATCCAAACCTCACAAGCCAGAGCTACCACAAGACAGCCCCAACACCGTCACATCGCACATATGACATGTATATGTATTAGGCTATTTATATCCTCAAATCACTCCATTGGCTTAAAATTCCAGAGGGAATCCACCTGAAAGTCCTATAGCTAACCAACTTCTTACAATGCTCTAAGCCTAAATATCTTCGCGAACTCTTCACAATCCAGCCAACCAGCTCTACCCGATCACCGAACTACAATTAAGACAACCCATATGACTTGACGCAGCGCTCATGAATAAGCCGGTGTCATGCGCTTGGCTTTCGAGCGGCGCTTTCGAAGTTTGGAGATTACGATTACGAGTCGAAATTAAGCTAACGTCTTATTCGTTGGGTTGACATTGGATATAATGACAGGGAGGTCAACAGCAAATAAGGCGTGCGGTTCCCTAGGAAACGGGCGAGACTTGCGTCAACCACACTGCGAACACCTGTTTGCGCTTAAGAGAAGATTAATTGACTTTGTAGGTGAACAGTCAATCGCCAGTACAAAAGACGGATAACAGACCATTGAGTTTGAATGATGTGAGAGAAGGCAACGATTTCGGAACTTCTCTGTCGCGTTACAAGTATCATAAAAGCAGACATGGTTATCTGCTGAAGTCCTTATTCTAAGTGGTCCTAAAAGTCACTTAAAAGATAGGCTACATTTAAAAACGATCTAATGGCTTTTTAAAAATGCGCCCAACTATAAATTACGACAATGAGTAGGCCTAGGCCTAGTGGGGCTGGAGATATTGTTTAAATTTGAAACATTTTGGCGAAGTATACAATGTTTTTCTGCCATATGCCTGTACACAAAGCAGACCTTACGTTGGCCAAGTATAATGACGTATTCTGGGAATTTCTGGCTAAGTAACTGTAACTTATACGATCGAAGCATATTATTCAAGTTCAGAAAGTACTTTGACCAGGTACATGAAGTAATTAGAAAATATGCGAAGTGCTTTGGTCAAGTAAGCCTGTACGAAGTAGGCCTACTCTGACCAAGACGGATTAAGGATGCTATGAATTTAAGACAATTATAGGCTTATATGTCTAGCCCAGTGTCTAGGCATGTTCCACATCTGCACAATTAGTCATTCTGCCATCCAATCAAAGGTCGATACTATAGCACGTTCGTCTCTGAGCAGATTCTAGAAGCAATCAATATATAATAGTTTGGTCGAGTACGTGTGGCACTAGACCTGGAATCAGCCTTTAGAGAGGTCTAGCAACTGACGAATTTGGTTGGGTTACCATGGTAGCTGTTAATGGGGCATGACTGTGTGCAAATCCTGTAAATTGGATTTTGATCCATGCCAAACTCGAGCAATTAGTCCGACTCACTTATTAAAGACATATTAATGATCGTATTCATCGTGGTATACAATATATGAAACCGAGTGACAGTAGGCCTATTAATTGCCATCCGGTATGTTAATAAAGCCCCGCGCGTGCGGTAGGTCTATGTAGACCTTGTGTACGCTCGTACACTTGTTTTACGTTACGTCAATGTTATGGTGAAATGCAGCTTATAATATAGTGTGAAGTGAATATGGTGCGATAAAAATGCAACGATGTTGAGCGGCTATGTTGGCAGTCCTACTGTCTTCAATCAAACCCGCGAAGCAACTACGATCTCTCCTATAGCCACACGCAGTCTTTGCACAAATTTCTAGCACTGACACCGTGCAATCAATGCGAAAACGCGCTGTGATGCAGAGATATGCTTACAGAATGCACCAACTGTACAGCTGCCAAAATGTTTGGACGATATCAGAAAGAATTGGACGGGGTAGAGTATATCCTTATGTAAGGAAGATAAAGAATTCGAGCTACGAGAAGAGTCACTCTGTCATTAATTTTAGTGCCCTTCTATGCAGTGATCGAATTGTCGGGGGTTGGGGTTGGGATGGTTCAACATCCCCCTCCGTTCAATTTTCAACCCCGTCAGTAAATTCTGAGAAATAACTCTGGGGGAGGTCAAGCAAACCCAGATCAGCTTTCAGTGGCATCCATACCCACAGAAACCCTCTACTATTTAGCTCATATACCGTTTTCAGCTGCATAAAAATTGTAGTCGGGGACATTTCGACATGTGAAAATATGCAATCCCCCCGTTCCAATTTAATAAGTCAAGCTCTGTTTCTAGGCATGAATAGTTACCCGATTCCACGGTCCTCAGGCAAGGTATTGTCTCTCGAAGCCAATCAGCAACCAGACGAATTTCGTCGATGTGTCGACTTTTGATTGGCTGGGACAGAATCCCGATCAGCCTCTCACACTGGTGATTCATCGTCAACATCTGACGACGCACATACGATGTGCAAGACGCTTGGTAGGACCTCCTACACATAGAGCAAACAATGGCTAATCTAATCTATTCTTTTCTAATCTGTCTAATTACTTTCATGCCGCCGTCGTCAAAGAGCATTATCATGTGTACATTACAGATCTATCAGGTCCACATTGTCCGTTAGGTTGGAATTATAGCCTACACCTTATTCAGTAAGAATAGTTAAGGCTGGTATTCTTGACTAGGAATTAAAGCAGGTTTATTAGACGGCTTATCCTGATTGCTACCCGGTAGTTGTTTGTGAGGCGACCTTGTAGCGGTCTGGCCGCGTTACGGCGCCATATAAATTGTCTTATTATTATTGCTTAAACATATATTGCTTCTAGCGGCAACTTCGTCACTACCCGTAGTGCCAACTATAGTGTCAGGTATAATGCCTGTCCTTAATTAAAGAGGAGGGCGACGTTAACGGATCTCATGTTAAGCAATGGTCATACATTTAAACTAGTTCCATGTTCCAGCAGAATAAGAAAGTTTAATTAACAACAATGTCGAAGACCTGTTACAACCCTTAGAATCCGACTTCCGAGGAGATAACAAAAATTTATAATCATTCATGCATTCCTAGAATGTACATTTATTATACCACCCCCTCAAGGACACTACAGAGGCTCTCCCGACTCCAACGCGCCAAAACAGAACAGACTTAGTTTAGTGAGGAAAGGTTTAGGTAGCTTCCTATAGGAAAGACCATTCCAGATCACTGCACAAATACATAAATAAATAAATAAATAAATATATATATATATATACAATACATGTATATTCCTATACCACAGGAAAGTTCGATACCGCATTGTTGGGGTAGCAGCGAAACTAGCTTAAAGCCTAATGCCCTTTTCCGACAAGCGTAGAGGGACGCGCACTGGGACACCTGGAGTTAAACAGTACAGCTGATGGAAATAAATTAATGCGAGGTCCTACGTACGTGTTGTATTGTATTGTAAGCCTACCTTACATGCGTGGACTCTTAGCAGTGTTAGTAATTAGGGCCTATACCCGATTTAATCCTTTAGCCTATAATAATAAGCTTAGGCCTACGTGAGGACTATTCATGCTTCAAAGACTCATTATTATAAATTTCCCAACCACGCGTAATCGTTATCTCGACATTTATAAGACAATACTTAAAAGCTCATTCAAGAGCGCTGCGTCGCGTCAGAGGAGCTGTCCACGCATAGAAACAAAGTGGAGGCCCAATGTCTGCAGGTCATAGTCATGGGATAGGGCCAACCTGGAAAATTTGTATACGCCTTAATAGCGCCTACCTTTTTCAATTGTTTGGAGTTCCTCGATGTTTTGAGCTGTACCCGAAATATCCAGAAAACGGTAGACTATATCCTACAAGTGAATCCTTTTAAGTCGAGTACACACACTGTAGACCAATGGACTAGGTCCGCTGCCTTTCAATCGTCGCACTCATAATCGTAACCTTCAGCTTTCTTTCGCACGCGGCAGTTAAGTTACGGGAACCAGTCTATTCACAGGCGCTCGTTCATGACTAAATTGGTAGGCATGAGGTCTGGTTCCAGAAGAATAAAATCTAGAGCAACGCAGGTATAATGCTGCTGTGTGTGCAACAAAGAAACCGGTAATAGGCCTATTCGTTTTTCCGTGATAGAACCACATGCCTAAAAGCCAGATCGAGCAGTCCACCGAGTCTATCTGATTGCCGTTCTCTCTTAGTCGAAGCCGGCTTGACTCTCCTCAGCCGAACCAACGATTGACTGGCTATTGGAAGGCGGCGCGATCGAGACTTTGAGACGACAGGCAACGCCAGCCGATCGATCGATCGCTTCTTAGGTCGATTGGTCATCATCGACGTCTATAAAGTCTTCATCACGTCTTTTAGATGCACACACACGCATAGGCCCCGATTTACAGAGCTCCCCCCCGTATAAATATATATATATAATTTGTGTGTAGTCGTAATCCTAAACTTCTAAGCGTCACTCGAAAGACAAGCTTAGGGAACCAATTTATTCACGAGCGAACCACTGCCTTGTAATCCTCTGGTCCTCAGTTGAATTTGAAGCATTCTGTGATCAAATGATTGAAAGCAAAGCCAATGATTAGAAAAATTGTAATCTTAAAACTTCGAAAGCACCGCTCGAAACCCAGACGCAGGGCACCAGCTTATTCACGAGCGATGCCAATAAAAGCTTATAAAATGGTAATCAGCCTGTGGAAGTTGTATTGTTTAAGGGTACCAACGAAAGTGGCTGAATAATCAGACCAGGCCATTTAACATATGTCCTTTCGTTAGGTGGTGCAGATCTTTAGCTAAGATAGAAGTTGAGTGATAAACTCTACAATATATTCTACAGATGAATTCTCTTCGATAAAATCACCTTTAAGACTAAGTTGTAATCCACTTGATAAGTCAGACCAAATGGCAGGTTACCAGCGCATTTGGATAAACCAGAACGCAAGGGAACCAGCTGCTCTTCTAACGAGTCACAGGATACAACACATTTAAGAAAGCGACACTGTCGAGTCCTACGACTATTAACCTGCTGTTCTTCTTGTCATAGTGTACCCTACTTGGACAAGCGACACACGTGAGTTCAGTTGCGATGACCTCTCCCTGTCTTAGCGTGGGGTCAATGCAGATAATCTCCTGTCCATTAACGTTCACTGCAATCAATCGTTCGTCATCGTCAAGCACAAAATGATTGAACAGAAACCCACGAAATTCCAGAAGTCTCTCCCTCGGCCGGAATTTGTACCGATGTACAAAGCGTCCATCGGGGTTCAGCTCGGACAAAGAAAAGGAGAAATTGTGGCTCAAGACTACGTTGCCGTTCGATTTCTGGACAACATGACCCGGGTAGCTAGCACGTTCTGGCAGGAAAATTTGATGTATAAGTTGCGCGTCGCTGTCATATACTCCGATGTGGTCGAACGGTCTGTTTCGAGGTATCAAAACCCGACCCTCGTCAGTCACAGAAAATGTATCCATGTTCTCGACATTGTCCATCCACGGTAGGACATTTGTGTCGTCATGAATGTTTTCCACTGGAATCTTCCAGATACATTTACATTCTCTGCCTCCAATGTACAGAACCTTAGTTTTCTTGCAGGACACGATGTCGGTCGGATGATGGATGTGCTCGAAATCAATCTGACTGAGGTAAGCAGGTGGCATACCATCGCCTTCGTAGATTCGAACAGCGCAGCAGCTTTCGTTCTCCAGAATGTAGACTTTGCTGTCAAGCGTAGTTATGCCGACAACATTGCTACATTCAAGTTTTGCAACAAACTCTAAAGCGATGGATTGAATTGGAGGAACTGCAAAAAACGACAATAAAATCCCTTTAGATTTCAATCTCACAGATAAATTTGTCTTAGTAATTATTTGTATGCACTTGAAAATTTCAGTGTTTTAAAATAATTTGATTAACACAGATGTTCTGTCCTTCTCAGAGGTGGGGCATTACTGGATATTCCTTGCAGAGAGTTCGACACGTAAAGTAACACCTTTTTTGTTTCCTCTGAGACTTAGAATCTCTGGCTCAAGCAATAACATGATTGGAAGATTTGTGAATACACTGGCACCCTGTGCTTTGCCTTCAAGAACCTTGGAGGTTACCCATGCGAAACGATAACACTGATCCAAGAATTTCACATCTTTCAATATTCCCAAAACATATTGGTAGTCAGTTACATATTCATACTAAGAAGAAAACTGACTTGGCCCAGATGAAGTCATATTCTACAGTCCTCCATTAATTCAAGTACTTCATGTATATAGTGTGGCACAGTGGCCGATCGGTTAGAGCGGTCAGCCCGTAACGTTTAGTGCGTGCTGAGCGCACGCGTTCGAGCCTCGTCCGGAGCGTCACTGTGTAGGGACTTTGAGCAAGTCCTTCGCGCACCATAGCTCTGCAGTACAACTGCAATTGCGCCGTCGAGGCGTGAGTATGCACTTCTGAGCAAAAAGATATTGGAAGAAGGGCAGTATCAAATTTCGGAAATGAATATCCAGTCAACATTATCTCATGCCATTAGCATTGGATCAGCTCCACCATGATTCTACTTTTTAGAGCCATTTCAAGAGTAAACAAGCAGAAAAAATAAGCAGAAAAAAAGGAACAATTCAAATTTCAAGTTATAGCTAAATGTACAATTCCCTACCTATGTCTTTCAACTCTGCATCCATGGTTTCATCATGGATCATTTGATAGAAACAAGACAAAAGAGAGGCAGAATGTGAGGGAGCACTGGTAATCAACAGAAAATCTTATAACTATAATGCTCAAGCACACATTCTTACATCAGTCACCTTACCTAATTGATTCACTGTAGAATCAAGCACTTCTCCACACCAATCAGAGCTCAGGCAGCTGTTCCAGTTTGATGAGACACCTCTCAGTTGAAACCTCAGTCGACCAATTGCTTGCTTGGAACCAACTTCGGTTAAAGAACCAACAGGCTTTACTGTAAGCGTTTTCTTAATGATGACTTTGGTTAGGATCCTGTTCAGTACTTCATTTGGCAGATCGTCCAACTGAAAGTCCAACATAATGTACAGGCTAAGATACATACATTCTCACATACATACATACATACATGCATACATGCATGCATACATACATACATACATGTATACATACATACATACATACACACACACACACACACACACATATATACATACAGTATATATACATACATACATTCACACACACACACACACAGTATACATACATACATACATACATATACACACACACACACACACATACATACATACATACACACATACAAACTTACATACATACATACATACAACCTAGGTAAATTAATTCAATGTTGCCCCTCATCGTTGTCAAGGTGTCATTAAAATGCATTATCACAGTTCAAAGTTGAAATCTCTTAGATCTTAAAACCAGTATTATCAGTAAAAATTGCCACGATGCAACAGTCGCTCAAATATCCATTAGTCATGCAATATCAATCAATCAATGAAATTTATATTGCGCCTCTTCAAGATAACCATTCAGAAGCACTCCCAACCTTGCCCAATCAAAGAGCAAAGTCTTGAAAAGTTTATGGAAAGAGTCAGACAGGTAGAGAGTGTAGGTCAGATGAGAGGGCTGTTCCAAACACAATGACTGATGCTAGGGCAGACTACAGTGCCTGAATGCCCAATGATTGTCAACTGGCATATAACGGTTTGACATTGGCACGAGTTTGACGAGAAAATGTATGGTAATGTCTACACATTTGAGAACACATATTTTAAAAAAATGTATGTCAAATACAATTCTTCAAGTTAAGGTAAATCAATTGAATTCAGTTGATAACATAAACAACATTATACAACAACAAATGGTAAGAAAAATCAATCAAATATTTGCTTCCAGCTTGAACATAAATTTAAAATAAATAATGTTGACATAGTCACAGTGCATACTAGTGTTCTAGCCCCAGATTTGCAACTTAACAATCATCTTAAAGATTAGTATTTGCCCTGTCAGAGAGAAGTGACTGCATTAGCAGTAACAGTGAATTATTAAGGATAAAAGGTTATTGCATAATAAAACAGGTAAACGTGAATTAAGAATTTTTATCAGCCAACAAATGCACTGAAAATATTTACAAATTTAAACTTACAGTGGGTGGGCTAGAACATTTCTGGAAATATAGTTTGCTAGGTGTAGCACTTCTGAATTCAGTTTCATCTGTAATAAATAAAATTAAGAATCTTCAAAACCAGTGGATGAAGTGACTCTGTGAGTTAATCTTCTTTGTCTTCATCTCTCTTCTGTGTGACGACAATGAGATTTTAACAAGAATATATGCACTTACTTATTATGCAGTCCTGTTTCAAATTCTTTTTTAAATTAGGATAGAAATGTATCATTCTCAATTGTGAATTATTTCTTTGCCAGGTACACAGTGAAACGAGTAATAAAATGACAGGAATAATCTCTCAAACGTTTCAAAAGCTGAACTATTGGCAACGACAAGTGAAAGAATCCTTGTGCATTTGGTCACATTCAAAATAACTCAATTGATTCACTAATTTAAAATGAATTGTCCAATCATGCCTTTGAATAACTGTTATCTCTAATATCATCAGTTAACATAAACATATGATTAATCAATTTTTTAAGAGGTCTTACCTTCGACACTGTCTGATGAACTACTGCGTTGCTGTACTCTTATTCTCTTTCTTCTTCGTCTCTTTGCTGTTGTCATATCCTTTCATCAATAATCAAATACCTTTAATCAAACTATTCAATGTCAACAAGAAATTCTTATAACATACATAAGTTTAGTGCCAGATTCTGGTAATTCCTATTCAAGGTATGGAGCCTTTCAGCTTTAGAACACGACCTTGCTTTCATGTAGAAACAACGGCCTTACATTTAATAATAATAATGACAACAATTTATAAGGCGCCATAAACGCAGCCATACCACTGCAAGGGCGCCTAACAAACCTATAGGAAGTCAACAGACAGGATAAGCCTTATGATTCAAGTAAGATTTCAATTACATATGGCTATTAAAGGCACCATTTAGAGAAGTGACTAAAGTTTAGTTAAGTTTCTGAACTGGAAACTGTAGTGAAAATCCAGAAAAACCAGGAAATGATGAAGTCCTGTGTTGTAAGTGGAAAGTACTTTCCACAACCGAAAGAATCTGGGATCCAGGTTTCTAACAGTATGAACTTTATGTTGTAGTGAAGTATTTTACAAAGAGATTCTGGTGCATCTGTGCTGTGCATTTTTAAAGCATTTAAAACTAAACAACTTCAAAATACACCTGATTAAAAATGCAAATAGATTTAGTCCACATGTATTCAACCACTCAAACTGTTGATAGTCAAAATGAGATAAGCTTTTCATTTTTAAATTCATATTTGTCTGAAAATACCAGAATGTTAGCTCACTTACAGCTGGTAGTTCTTCATTTCTTGAAAGTTCATCATCACCTATCAAAACAATATCACAATAAGACAACAAAGTACAATAGAAGTCAGATGTCATGGGACTTTCAGGTCGTTAGCACGGTTCCTATCAAACTTTGCTTCAACATACCACAGCAAGCGCTAAAGATAGCTAACGATCGAGGTACAATGGTGCTCGCAGCTACTTTTCTTGCACATCATGAAAATAATTCAATGTTCAGGCAACCAGCAATTGAAAGTAATCTGGCTAGAATTTATGTAAAGGGCAATATCAATGGCTGAAACATTTCAGTCAGAGAGACTAGCTAATCACCAGCACAGTGCACTAAATAAACTCAAAACGGTTTCGCAACGCCGAGATATTGAACAGCAAATGAAAATACGACAGCTAACTTTTCCTTTTGATGTTGAAATAGACAAAGAATCATATAGTCCCAAAGTCCTGAAGTTCGCCTGTAAAGCAGCCATGGGCAGTTGGATATACATGCCAGCAACTTCGTAATCAATCTGAGCCTCGGCATATGAGGACGGATGGCAAGTCCTTTCCCTTGCTGTCAAGTCCTCCCATTGACAGTGTACAGTCCATGCAATCACAACAACTGAGTAGGTTAGAGGCAGAGGTTCAGCAAAATCTGTGAAAAAATTACTACTCTGGCAAAGACTTCAGTTTGACAGACTAGCATTCCAGCCAATGGATGATTGTTCACCTCTGAATATATTTTCGTTCTCTTATTAATTAATAACATTTTTTATTGAAATCACTTGGAGTTTCATGCCTTGATGAAACTCACATAAATCTCCTACCATTCACGTTTTTTATGCCTGTCACAAGAATTAACGAGATCATACACTTTAAGAACCGACTCACCGTCAAGACTCCCTGATGATCTAGAGTTGATTTTCTTTGATCTGTTTCCTTCTATTGTCAAATCCTTAAATCAAAAATTTAATCAAACGAAAAAAATCATAATTAAATGGTCAAGACTCCCTGATGATCTAGAGTTGATTTTCTTTGATCGGATTCCTTCTATTGTCAAATCCTTAAATCAAAAATTTAATCAAACGAAAAAATCATAATTAAATGGTCAGGGTCAATAATAATTAAAAAACATTATCAATAAGACTTATTTAATTCAGTGTGCAAGCTTTACCAGACAGGTCATCCAAGCAGACAAGAAGAAATGTAAAGAAATAGGGAAAGCTTGAAGTCAAATTCATAACTATATCAACACAACCAATCTAATTGTCTGTACCAGTGCTTCTCAAACAAGTCACTGAGTGTTTACCAGTTAACAGTTTTACCAACCATGCCAAAAACTGGTGCTTTTAAACATCAGCTTAGGGCCTACATATTATGCCATAGCAACATAGAATTTAGACTCAAAAATAGGAAATTGGGCTCATCTTACAGCGAGCAGTTTGATATTTCGGCCAAGTGCATCGCTGTTGGCACATGAAAGTTCTTCACCTGCAAAATAATTTTAATTATACACGGGCAATTGATTAAAACATTGTTACCAGCAATTATGCGTTATGTTCTCAAAGAACTCTGGGAATCAACTGGAGCATTCTGGTTAAAATCCAATCTGTCAGAGAAACCAGACCTGTACGCTATAAGCTGAGCAAGAAAGTACAAACAAGGCATAAATTTATAAGTTTAGACCTGAATCTACCAACAGACAGAGCAAATGTAATTGGGCAATGATTTTCAAAGTCTGGGCCAACACCACGATGGCCCATGAGCCCAACTATGCTAAGGTGTTGTCACAGCAAGAGTAAAGTATTAGCCGATCAAGTGTAATATTCATAATCAGAAACATTAGGGGGTCAAGGCAAATATATAACCTATCCAATAAGACCACAAATCTTATTATATCTTCATCAAGATCCATACATATTAACTACCTAACACTATTTTCAGTACTAGGTTTAACAATTATTTTAATAATATACTAAGTTTTGGTAACTTAAACAAAACTAACAATAATTCATTCAGTTTGCCTGGTCTGTGTTCTTCAAGATGGATTCAAATCATGCATTATGCCAAATGGTTCGGTCTTGGTGATGACATCACCAAATTCAGATTCATGAAGATATCTAGGGGTGTCAATCCCTCTTAAGTGATGGAGGCAAAACCCCAGTCCCAAGTGTCAGGAAGGCAAGAAATCCCCCACCCCCCAGACTAAAAAATATCCTCCCCAACCAGAAATTGGAAGCATTATCCTCCAGACTCCCGATCTGGACGCCCCTGAAGATATCAAGACACCTTTGTTGCATGGACATTCACCAAAAAGAGCATATCTTCATGGTGAATAGTAATTCCACCCCAAAGGCACCAACTGTAGTTTTCTAAATCTCTGAGCATAGTACACAGAGTGCAGTTTAGGAACCCTCAAAAACTCACAACCCACAAAAGCATATAATGTACAAGCTAATCATTAAACATTTCTACCGTTCACATTTTCTGAAGGTGAACTATCACTCGACAGCAATCTTGTTCTTCGCATTGCCCTGCTCTTTTGCTTCCACCCCTGCAGCCAAGAAGAAACACAAAAATGAAATATTTAAAGAATCACCCTTTCAATATCTAGCATCATAGACATAGACATTTCAATTGCAGTTCAGTTACATTTTGTGCAATGTACATGCGAGATGCTTTGTAAACCAAAGACCACTTAGCAACGACGTAAGAGTCGTAGTATATGACTAAGTTCTTTGCTCATAGCGTCAAATTCACAAACGGCGAAATTGTTTTTACTCCAAACATACTAAGAGTATGCCAGGAGCTATTGTGAAACAGGCCATAGACACAACGAAGGACAATTACCTACTCAATTACCACAGACTTTTCGGCAACTAACAAAAACTGGTGCCCTGCGTGTGGCTTTCCAGTGGCGCTTTAGAAGTCTGCAGATCACGATTACGAAGGAAGACGGGTTGAGAAGCGATCAGCCTCATCAAACTTACTGTGCAAATTTCTTCGTCACTAATATCAGACTCTATTTGATCCATGACTAAAAATCATTAACTGGTAGCACAACGTTTACTTAACACCTGTGTAACAAATAAACAATTCATTTAACAACAGTCTGAAAGACAAGCCTATTTGGTTCAGAGCGCACGCTGTATAGCATAGATCAATTTGTCAGTTATCCTTAAGCATAGATTTGATAATAACAGACGCATTCGATTGCTACTCTGAGCATGATCGAAGATTCAATATCGAAAATTTCTCAGCGCCCACAAGAGCCACGACGGGGAAACCAGCTTATCCACCGGCGCTACGCTACTATCACGTTATTGAACTTATCGTAATGAAAGCGTTAAGTAAAGCTTAGGGCTGGCTCTACGGGCAATCGCGCTGAATTATCAAGAGAGGTTGAGTTCAAGGACAAATACACATGAGTTTAGACTTTTAGTGACGTCTTGAAACATCTAAGGTCCATGATATCTTCTCGTATAATAATGGATAACACAGGGACGCAGAGCTGAGGAACCGAGTGCAATAATGCGTATAATGCAATAATGCAATAATGCGTATTCTCCTTAAGGTTGGCTAGTCTTTATTTCGCCATGCGGCGGCGTTGGTTAAAACAGATGTGTGACGCCCATCACGGGCGTCTTACATAGCTACCTACAACTAAATTCAGCACTCGTTCATAAGCTGGTGCCCTGCGCTTGGCTATCGAGTGTTGCTTTAGATTACAAGATTTACGACTTCTGTAATAACTTGTCATTATAATTCGTCCATACAATATTCAATGCAATGGAACATATTAATGGTCCTTGCTTCTGCGAGAGAGCGTAAACAAGAGCTGCGGATTGTAAATAGAGATCTGCAAATGTCGCATGATGTATAGAGTCACGGGTTAAATACTTTTATTAAAATTTATGAAACAGCAGTTAAACGTTATGTAATTTTTTATGTGAGTAAACTATTTTTGTTATGAAATGTTTTAGAAATGTTTATGTTAGCTGACGTTGGTGGGATTTTGTTAGCCGATGGTTCTCGTCGGAGGTGTGTCAGTCTTCAATTCTAAAAACAGAAAATGAATTTAAATGTATTTCAAGTACACCGTAATCTCAGGCGAATCATTCCTTATGCGGTGTGTGTGCCCGGCCGGCGGTGGGACCTATTAAATTTGTATTTTGTGAAGTGTGTAATAGCGTGTATCACCCTGCCTGTAATCCTTGCCCCACGGAGGAAAGGTGTCTTTGGAAATGCTACCTTTGTACCATGAATATACCCTCCCCTCGGGATGATAAAGCTGAGAGTGCATCCTCTGACGATGAAGAGCCAGACGTAATTGAAGAAAATAAAGCAACGCAACATAATTTCAAGGGATTGTTAGACATAGACCTTGAATTAGAAGTGTTTTCTAATGAGCAAGATTCGTGTACTCTCCTTAATAATATTGACACTGATCCGGACCTCAGTTACTTCATAAACCCTCAATGGTCAAGCCCGTATACAACTTTAAATATAAGCCAAGTACAGAATGTTGAATCAGATACAGAATTTTCAGTCATTCACATTAACTGTAGAAGCATGATTCATAAATTGCAAGAGATCCAAGATATCCTGTATTCCTCCTCTGCTGCTATTATGGCGCTCTCTGAAACATGGTTAGACTCTTATAACGAGGATACAATATGCATACCGGGATATAAGTTTGAGCATAGATCTAGGATTGGCTTGCGAGGCGGAGGTGTCGGGTTCTTAATTAGAGACAATTTAAAATACGCGCTTTGTAGCCCCACTGGTTCTAAAGTTCATGTCACCTACGAAAGCCTATTTATACGTGTTCACTTAAGCAAGCGTTCTCCTCTGTTGGGAGTAGTGTATAGGCCCCCGGGTCTAAGCATGAAAGACTTTAACACGGATACTGAAGAACTACTGACTCGGGCTACTAGAACCGCCAAAGAGGTCGTACTTCTAGGTGATTTCAATATAGATCTATTAAAAGTAAATGACCACACAGAGACCAACGAGTTCTATAACTGCTTAACATCCCACCATTTTATACCAACCATTACCAGACCTACTAGAATTACACCAAACTCCTATACCTTAATTGACAACATCTTTGTGAACTGTTGGTCTGAACTTATCAATTCCTCCATCATAGTTTCTGACCTGTCTGACCATTTACCTATTCAGGCTCGTTTCTCATTGGGCGCACCTAAGAAAAGTATCTCACCAGCTAGCAGAAATCATTTCCGCATGGTGAATGAGGAAGGAAAATCCCAATTCCAACCGGCTCTTGCGGAGACTTATTGGGACCTGTTGCGAGAAACATGTGGCAGAGGTGATGCAAATGAGGCCTATGAAATATTTTTAAAAAAGTACAAGGATCTTTATGATAAATTCTTTCCAAGCAGTCCTCATTCTTATCATGGCAAACATAAATATAAGCAGCCATGGATGACTCCAGGATTATATAAATCATTAAAAACAAAAAATAGGCTATTGGAAATATTTGAAATTGCCCAGTAAACTTAACAAGAAGAAATTTATTACATTTCGGAATAAATTTAAGTCTATTAGATTAAATGCAGAAAAGAACTATTACGCCATGGAATTCTGTAAATACAAAGACGATTTAAAAAAGACCTGGAAACTCATCAGAACAATTATGAAGCAGAGGGGAAATGATTCCGTAATTCAATCATTGAAAATTAATGGATCAAGCACAGAGGACGCTGAAATCATGGCAAATGGCCTTAATATGTATTTTGTAAGCATTGCTGACTCCCTTGTCAGAGACCTGCCGGACCCTCCTCTACCTTTTGAGAATTTCCTACAGGCACCAACGCAAAATTCGATGGGGCTCCTTCCTTCTGACTTCAGCTGAAAAAGTCATGAATATAAGCCGAGATATTCGACTCACTCATAGTAAGGGGGTTGACTATATTGACCCGTATATTGTCATCCCTAGCATATCACTCATTGCTGACGTTTTGGCTGACCTTATCAATTGCTCCTTCATGAGTGGGGTGGTCCCCCAATCGCTAAAAATTGCTAAAGTAGTTCCAATTTTTAAAAAAGGAGAAAAGGATATTCCTGCTAATTATAGACCCATATTGGTTCTACCTTTCTTCTCCAAATTTTATGAAAAAATAATGTACGACAGACTTAATAATTATGTGAAATCCTCCAATTTCATCTATAAATCGCAGCATGGCTTCCAATCGGGGCATTCCCCTTATATGGCTTCATTAAGTATGGAGGATATGATCTCAAAAGCCATTAATAGTGGCGAAATCTCTGTGGGTATATTTCTCGACCTCGCGAAAGCGTTTGATACTGTAAACCATAAAATCCTCCTAAAAAAATTAGAAAACTATGGTATCAGAGGTGCCCAATTAAATTGGTTTCATAATTATTTTGATAGCCGCTCCCAACGCGTTAGCTGCAATGGCCACCTATCTGATAGTGCTATTATTACTTATGGTGTTCCGCAGGGCTCCAACTTAGGACCGCTCCTTTTCCTTCTTTATATAAACGACTTAGCCAACGTGTCTTCAATTTTATTCTTTATACTGTTTGCAGATGATACTAATATGTTTTTTTCTCATAAATCATTGGATAAACTTCTTGATAATATGAACTTGGAGCTATCAAAAGTAGCCGATTGGTTTTGCGCCATTGAGCTCACGATCAACCTGGATAAGACAAATTTCATTCTCTTCAGTTCTAATAGGAAAATTTTACCAAAGGATCTAAACCTTTTAAGTCTCCACATAAAAGGCACACCAATTGATCAGGTTGAATCTGCCAAGTCCCTTGGGGTATATGTCGACCACCATCTATCCTGGGCTGTACATATAAATCATATTGCTAATAAAATAGCTAAAAATATTGGTATATTATCCAGAGTTTCCCGCAGTATCCCTAATTCCATTAAACTTCAATTATACCATACCTTGATTTATCCATACTTAATCTATTGTAATTTAATTTGGTCCTCAAATTATAAGTCAAGGCTCACTAAACTAGTGGTGCTACAAAAAAGGGCGATACATCTGGTTGCGGGTGCCAATAGAGTTGCACATACTGACCCATTATTTAAAGATTTGCAGCTTCTAAAATTAGATAAAATAAGAATTCTTCAAATAGGCATATATTTTTTCCGCTATGAGCGCGGTCTACTCCCATCAGTGTTCCTAAATTATTTTGCCGTGGGCTCCGACACCCATGCCTACTACTCAAGGAACTCCCGCGCTTACCGCTATGATAGAGCCCGAACAAATCTCCGTAAATTCAGTCTCAAATCTTCAGGTCCGCAGGTCTGTAACGCTATTTCGCTCAAAATCTGTTCGTCCATCAACCCTTATACGTTTAAAAATAATTTGCATACTTTTTTAATAAATGAAATGGCTTGATGATATGATATCCGCAACTATCAAACGGAGCAGTTGGTCACTCGCTCGCCTTTGGTCCACCACCCGTCGTCCGGGCTCACAAACGGCTTTAGTTAAGTTAATTTTTTTAAGATTCTGTTTGGTGCTGAGGGTTAGTTGGTAATTTGTTTGCATTTATGACAGTCTAATTGTTTCGATGATCCTAGCCCTCTCGAGTTAGAATTAGGACTAATATTGTTTGACGTATATCTTATTTCTTTTTCCTCTTGTTAATTTCAGCTACTTGGGTGTCCCTGCTAGCGGGATTTCGATCCTTTTTGGGGTGCCTTTTGTAGCCTATAGTTTATAAGCTGTATTGTTTGTTAACTGCATGTACCGTTTGCTATGGCTGCAATAAACGAGAAACGAGTAATGTATTTGAAGCAAGATATAATATGATGCGGATCTTTGTGCAACTCACAAAACAGACTGCCTTTCGCTTTATACATAATTATATTTAAAACTCGTTCGATGAGCCAATGGAGCATGAATCAGCCATCACATCTATTGGTGGGCACGGGTAAAATGCTGATCTGCTGATTTGCTGATCAGGGTAGGTAAAATGCTGATAGGAAATTGCTGATTGGTCATGCTGATTGTTGGGTAAAATGCTGATAGGAAATTGCTGATTGGTCATGCTGATTGTTGGGTAAAATGCTGATAGGAAATTGCTGATTGGTCATGCTGATTGTTGGGTAAAATGCTGATAGGAAATTGCTGATTGGTCATGCTGATTGTTGGGTAAAATGCTGATAGGAAATTGCTGATTGGTCATGCTGATTGTTGGGTAAAATGCTGATAGGAAATTGCTGATTGGTCATGCTGATTGTTGGGTAAAATGCTGATAGGAAATTGCTGATTGGTCATGCTGATTGTTGGGAAAAATGCTGATAGGAAATTGCTGATTGGTCATGCTGATTGTTGGGTAAAATGCTGATAGGAAATTGCTGATTGGTCATGCTGATTGTTGGGTAAAATGCTGATAGGAAATTGCTGATTGGTCATGCTGATTGTTGGGTAAAATGCTGATAGGAAATTGCTGATTGGTCATGCTGATTGTTGGGTAAAATGCTGATAGGAAATTGCTGATTGGTCTTGCTGATTGTTGGGTAAAATGCTGATAGGAAATTGCTGATTTTCGTTTTTATAAACAACAATATGAAGAAACTTTTGAACAACTTTTATTTGCACATATGAAATCTGAAGTAACTATTGAACAACTTTCATTTGCACATATCATGAATGTAGGCCTATATATTGTTTTCTGTTAACGATGTTTTCTGTTAACACTACTAAACATCAACAATACACATAAATTAATGAGCAATTTTTACTTGCACACTTCACAAATGTATGTGGGCGTTTGGTTATGGTGTCAGTTACACCGATTGCCATTCTTGCTGCAACACTGTGATAGTAATGTGATTGCTGGATACGAACCACTGTAAAGTGGTTGTTGGAAAGAGTCGGTTCCTGAGTGCCCATGATGGCGAAGACAGAGAGTTGTGGATTTAGTGTGAGTTTGTTTGCTTGGATAATCTAGAGGTGTCTTCACGCAAACACAGCCGAAGTTTATTCTTAAATAATCTAATATTTGGTGAGTGTTGAATATGTTGGGAGAAGATTCCATTAAAATAAAAAGAATTATGTTGCGGGTAAATTTACTACGCTAAATTAAGGTTTTACCTGGAAATATATTATGTCGCATAGATCATTACCACATTTGCTTAATTTGCTGATTCACAGTAACTCCAACGATATTTATAAACTTTTCAGTCATCGTTCTGAACATCTTCTCACCATGAATAATGAATAATTGGTCCACTTGTCGTTCGATTCTCAATTGCATTTACTGCTTGAGCAGTAATAGCTTGTAGATATCACTCATGTTTTCACTATATTCAAATCAAATGTATTCTAACTTTCCAAATTTCACCATTTCATTGGGTAGGTTTATATATATAGGTATATGATGTCTAGGGTCCATCAACTATTTCTGATTGACTTTACTGATAAACAGTGCTGTCTGTTTGTTGATGTGAATGCTTTATGAACTAAGTCTGTTATTATTATTTAAGACAGTATTGAAGACAACAAAGTTCTGATTAACTTTGACTAATACATTAGTAGGCCTATGATGATCAACACTTCATAAACAGTGCTGTTTGTATGTTGATTTTGACTATATTGAAGACAACAAAGTTCTAATTAACTGTCATTAATGCAATTAGTACATTGATCAATGCTTAATGAACTATGTTTGTTGTTATATAAACCAATAAGGCTTACAGGCTTAATAAACACTCTGTTAATGTTAAAAATCAGCATTTACCAATCAGCATTTTACCATTCACCTTGCTGATTGTGTGCTTGGTAAAATGCTGACCAATCAGCAAGTTCCGATCAGCATTTTACCCTTGCCCTCTATTGGTTGGTTGAACGAAGCATGTGGTTTGTAGCCTTCTTTCGGAATGCACAATTGGTGCCGATTTACCGTGAAATCTATATTATGAAAGTATGCCTATGAATGTTAGTGATTCTTTATAGCCGATTGTGCAGTAATCACAAGTGAAGACCATTTAACAATGCAGTTTTCTGTGGTCTTTGAAAAAAATTCTCAGCGCCCAAAACCTATGTTATGGAGACCAGCTTATTCACCGGTGCAGTGAAGTCTGGAAGTATCTATTTGCAGTCACAATTATTAATCAGTGAAGCATATGGGATGACAAACTTTAGACTCTAGCAATCAATAGAAATAGTCCACAGCGGTAATGAAGATATCTTGATAAGGTAACTGTTGAACTAGCTTTCAATTAGTGTAATAATTATAATCTAAAAACTTTATTGTTGTTGTTATTATGAATTAGTATACCTTCTGTGGCACCAGTGTTTAATAACACCTTATTGGGGTTGTATGCATTTATCATGTGTAAGCTGTAGAGCCCAAAGTTAGCTCCAAACTTAGTATCCTGCTGGGTTTAGATTCTTTGGCCCAGATTATATGAGGTGTTATCATTGCTATAGTACTGAGGCATGTATTTCTCAACACTGTTATGGTTTTTTTGCAGTGACCGATGTTTTTATACCAGAGCAAATGATGACTCATAAAAATCCCAACAGTCCAACATCGCTGACTGAATTTGCTCCACACAGTGCTGATATCAGGCAGTCAACTGGACTCCTTTCAAGGATATTCCGAAGAGGCGGAGGTATGTTTAGAGGTGAATGCTTTGAGGGAATTATTTGGAGTTTTCTTGAAAGAATAAAGCAAATTGTACAGTGGCTAAAGTGAGTGAGGAAAAAAGGCAGGGGCATATATCCCCCCTAGGTCGTTGGAGCAACTTAATCCCCCCTAAGTTCTTGGAGCTATTTCTCCCCCCAAATTCTGACTAATTATATTATTCAAGGATGAATAATAGATTGAACTAATTAAAAAATAATGGCATACATATTGACACTATAGAATGGAACAGAATTGCTCAACTGGAAATAATAGAAGATTTTAATGGTATAATATTTAAAAAAATAACTTCCCTTAATTTCACAATGAGATCTTCTTCCCTTACTTCTTGGATGGAGCATTTTCTCCCAGGTTTCTATGGTGTAGACGCCCCTGCAAGAAGGAACAGGGTTAGGGAGGCTGTTACTACATGGATTAAAAGGTCAGCATGTATTGACCTGTAGGGGGCGATAAAGTGACTTAATTTGGCTTTATTTGAATTGTGTATTATAGTGACAGTTTTGAATATTGGTCTGTTTAAATTGTTTAATTTTCTTAATTGTCTTTCTTGTTTTACACAATAAATCTTGAAAATAAAAGTCTTCATTTGGCCAAAATAGCTGAGAAAATTCACGAAGTGTCAATGTGAATTGTAATGCGCTCTATTTTAACCAAGTAGGCCTAAGTAAATATATTCTTCAATGATAGTGCTTGCAAACATGATCCAGATTAACAGTAATTAGGACTTGTACAACATCCTAACTAAAACGCCACAGCGGGTAGACGGATTTTAGTTGAACATAAATATACACACACAAGCGGCCGCCTCACATACGGCGCCCATCCCCTGTGTGGCGCATTTTTTGTATATGGGTCATTCCATGTGAGATCAATCAGACCCTCCCATCTTCGACCTGACATTTCCCTGAAAATTTTGCCAGCTGTTAGTCCATCATTTTGAGGCACAAATACCAAATTTTATTGAGATATTTCAAAATTTGATGGAGATATACCATCTCAAAGGGAGGTGGGGTTGGCAAAAATTATGCTCTGGTTTGATGAAGTAGTGTTGAGTATCTTATCCTGTAAGTTGCTGTCTGTAAAAACTCAATTTTGGTTTCTTTCTTCTCAGAGCCTGTTTACAACCAGGAGGAGTTGGAACAGTCTGGTTCGTCGGAAGTCTCAACGCTGGTCAATGGCAATGAAATTGATTTGCCCGTCTCAGGTACAATTTTGCAAATGTTATTTTGTTTTTTTGTTTGTGGACAGATTGCTTAACTATCACACTAAATAATGATCAAGCCGCTGTTTCTAGTTTCATCTAATGAGTTCTCTTTATCCTGCCCATACTCACTCGATCATCCACCCTCATATCCTCGACCAAAGCGACGCCTCCCCTTAACAGCTATTCTGACCCTCTGGAGACCGGACTCTGCCCTTCCTCGGGCACCCTTTTGACAACCCATATGATTTGACGCAGCTCTCGTGAGTAAGCTGGTGCCCTGCACTTAGCTTTTGAGCGGCACTCTAGAAGTTTGGAGATTTCGATAACGATTAACTGCGGTTTTTAGTCTGTTGGCATTTGTCGGGTACAGATATCTGGATGTGAAATTTTCGTTTCAGATGATTCAAACCTGGATTTAACAGATTGTAAGAGCGATCTCTCTGCGTCATCAGCCACTGGGGCTCCGTTAGAACCGGCGGCCAGAACGCTTCCCAGTGTTCTTATGAGGTTGCGAAGAATTGTCGCTGGTAGCAGTCAGGTTAGTTTAACTGGGTTTTCTTGTTAAAATTGGAGGAATTACGGGAAATGGTGAGAGATGTTTTTCACTGTTATGATCGGTTATCATGTGAAATGTGACCTTGTACTTCTCTTTACTCTGTAGGGCAGACATGGTGTGCATACGTATGTTTACATGCATTTGTGTAATTGTGTAGGTATGTTTACATGTATGTGTGTAATTGTGTAGGTATGTTTACATGTATGTGTGTAATTGTGTAGGCATGTTTACATGCATGTGTGTAATTGTGTAGGTATGTTTACATGCATTTGTGTAATTGTGTAGGTATGTTTACATGCATTTGTGTAATTGTGTAGGTATGTTTACATGCATTTGTGTAATTGTGTAGGTATGTTTACATGTATGTGTGTAATTGTGTAGGTATGTTTACATGCATGTTTGTAATTGTGTAGGTATGTTTACATGCATTTGTGTAATTGTGTAGGTATGTTTACATGCATTTGTGTAATTGTGTAGGTATGTTTACATGTATGTGTGTAATTGTGTAGGTATGTTTACATGCATGTGTGTAATTGTGTAGGTATGTTTACATGCATGTGTGTAATTGTGTAGGTATGTTTACATGTATGTGTTTAATTGTGTAGGTATGTTTACATGCATGTGTGTAATTGTGTAGGTATGTTTACATGCATGTGTGTAATTGTGTAGGTATGTTTACATGCATGTGTGTAATTGTGTAGGTATGTTTACATGCATGTGTATGTGTGTTTGCCTGTATGTATGCTTGTGTGCATGTATGTATGTGTATATTAATGTGTGTATTTATGTTATGTGTATAAATGTCTGTGCACATGTGTATGTATGTGTTTATGTCTCTGTGTGTGTGTGTGTTTGTGTGCAAGTGTATGTATGTATGTATGTATGTATGAATGTATGTATGTATGTAAGAATGTATGTATGTATGAATGTATGTGTGCGTATGTATGTATGTATGTATGTATGTATGTATGTATGTATGTATGTATGCATGTATGTATGTATGAATGTATGTGTGCGTATGTATGTATGTATGTATGTATGTATGAATGTATGTATGAATGTATGTATGTATGTATATATGAATGTATGTGTGTATGTATGTATGTATGTATGTATGAATGTATGTGTGTGTGTGTGTATGTATGTATGTATGAATGAATGTATGTATGTATGTATGAATGTATGTATGTATGTGTGTGTGTGTGTATGTATGTATGAATGTATGTGTGTATGTATGTATGTATGTATGTATGTGTGTGTGTGTGTGTATGTATGAATGAATGTATGTGTGTGTGTGTGTATGTATGAATGTATGTATGTGTGTGTGTATGTATGTATGAATTTGTGTGTATATATGTATGTATGTATGAATGTATGTATGTATGTGCTCGTTTGCTTGCGAATATGAGAAAGGCGTTTTCATGTTGTGTAGACGCCTCAGGCATACAAGGACAGTGACTTCAAGCAGTACTGGATGCCAGACAGCAACTGTCACGAGTGTTATGAGTGCAGCAGTCGCTTTTATGCATTCCGTCGGCGACATCACTGTCGCATTTGCGGCCAGATCTTCTGCAGTCAGTGTTGCAATCAGGAGGTGCCAGGGAAGGTCATGGGCTTTACAGGTGGGTCATCATTAAAATCTGGAATTGCATGTTGATGGAGGTCATCAGGACAGGTGGAAGTGTTTGTTGTTAGAGGAGCTAATGGGCTTTACAGGTGGGATTATGTGTTGAGGGGAACATGTTTGAGTTTACAAGCTTATATATGGGACGTGGCAGGCGTTTGGGACATGTGGCCTTGCCTTGGAATGCAGAGAGTATGGGCCTGAGTCTCCTGCCCTGGGATGGTTACCATTTAGGGAACAAGTTATCTTTACTCACAATTTATTATTGTCACTGGTTGATTTTTTATTTATCAGATAGTGGCAATTAATAGGTGCATGATAATAATAATAATGATAAGTTTTATTATTATTAATTGAACTGGTTTTCCCAAACCAATAATGTTGCTTTGCCGTGTCTGTTTTAGGTTCCAACGAATCATTTATACTTGTGGCATAAAACCCAATAATAATGGTGTTATAAATAATAATTATAAAAATTTTCTGAATCTTATTACTATTCTAGTCCTAGAGGGATCATGTGTACCTCAGGCCTCGGGGCTTTAAAAAAAAAATTCCTGTTCAATGCCTGTTGTATCGAAAGGTTCTTTGCGAGTCTGCACGTACTGCTGCAAGATTGTAGTACATTACGCTGAGAATCTGGATGGCCCGGGCGATGACCTAGACCAAGTTGCGGCTCTTCCTGACTCACGAGCAATGACAACCAGGGAGATGTATGAGTCGCCTGCTCGAACGACTGTAGGACTGACGGACCCTGGAGGTGGTAACACCGTGTCGAACAATTTGGGAAGAAGATCCTCTAAGTCTCACCGGCTGTCTTCAATATTTGACGAGGATTTAAAAAGGTAGAATATTTGTACCGTTGCAGTCTTTTATTTTATATTTTTATTACCATTTTCTGTTTTTTATTTTTATTTCCATTTTCTGTTTTTCGATTTTTTCTTTCCATTTTCTGATTTTATTTCGATTTTTTATTCATATTTTCTATTTTTTTCTGTTTTCTATTTTTCTTTTCGATTTTTTTTTCTTTCAACTCTTAATAATATTTTCTATCAAGGTAAGGAATTGTTGTCCTTGCGTTAACTGAACTGGCCTCTTTTTCAGACTGTTGTAACTTATATCATGTTTTTTCTACTTTTATTGTTATTTCCTAATGCACAAGGCCTCTAAGGATGGTGTACCTCCAGACTCGGGATTCACTTCTTATCTTTCGACAACCCCCCTGACTTGACATAGCACTCGTACATGAGCTGGTTGGGTCCCTGTGCCTGGCTTCATAGCGGCACTTTAGAGGGTTAGAGTTCGCAATTGCGTTTTGTTATAACCTTTGGTGACCTTTGACTGTTCCAGATCTCGCAGTAGCTCTGACCTTGAATCTCCTCTGTGCAACATGGATGTTTGTTGTGAGGAGCGAAACCCAGTGCTACAGGTCAGTCAGCTTCCTCTTTATATCATAATTATTAATTATTTTGACTATTATACCTATTATTATTGTTATTCTTATTTTAACTGCTGCCAACTATTATCCACAAGACGGCCAATCCGGCCTCTTGTGACCCTTTTGGATTGACCTATTGACTTCTGCTTCATTTACTGAACTGTTTTCCAGTTTGTGCTGACTACTGTTTTTGTGATCTTTTATGACACTGTTGTTCTGTGAATGCTTAACTTGCAATTAATATTTTGATTCGATCTCACGTTTCACAGTAAGTATCAATTTCCTCCTGGGGACGAGTTACGAATGTGCCAACCGATAATCGGTTTCTTGAGGCTAGAGGTCTTGAGAGGTACTTAAGGGTTGCTTTATTAAGAATTTTGATACATACATACGTGCATACATTTCTCATGAATTTTTAATGGATTTGAAGGAGGGTTTGAAGAACTTAGCATAATCATTGACAAATCTCATCATTCGTGTTAGATTCGAAGGCACCCGAACCTAAATTAATTATTGGCACCTTTGTGATGTTCTTAGTTCCTTTGTAAAGTTCTTAGTTCCTTTGTAAGGTTCTTAGTTCCCCTGTGAGGTTCTTCGTTCCTTTGTGTATTTCCTAAGTTGTGTATTTCTTCACTGAAGGACCCATCGCAACTGCGGGATCTCTGGCTCTTGATGAAGAACCCTGTGGATGGCATTGCCACACAGACTCACAGATATCGCTTACGCAGCTATCCGAGTTGCATGACGGGAAGGCACATCGTCGACTGGCTCATCGCCAGGGACAAGGCCATGTCAAGGTTGGCTGATATGGTTGCGATAATCTGACGTTTATGAAGGCAGCGTTAAGAAGTGTGGTGATGGGTTGGCAGCAACGTGTTTCTATTGCTCAACGAATTAACTGTTGGGTAGTTGCCGACTTTGTGTTCTGCGACCCTTCAGCTTACAGTGGTTGAATTTCTAAGCCGTCGACTTAGCACGTAACATGATGTGCTGGTTAATTCCCAGCTTACAATTGGAACCAGGTTATACTCGCACAGTGGCTGGTTGGTTAGAGCGATCGGCCTGTAACGCAGATAGTGCGGGTTTGATCCTCATCTGAGGGGTTACTGTGTAGGGACCTTGAGCAAGTCCTTTGCACACAATTGCTCTGCAATATGACTGCAATTGTGCCATCGATGCCTGTGTGTGCTTTTGAACTTGTTGTAAGAAGATGATGATGCATATGTCATGCATTAATGCAGTTTCTGTGATTCGCATTGCCCTCCTTCTCTATCGAAACTTTGAACTGGCACTGGCAGAGTATGGACTGTGACAGAGTTGTTATGTTGTGGGTTTCTGGTTTCTGTTTCAGCCCTGAATTGTTGGGTTTCAATGTTTATTGTTTGTTGATCAATTGTTTTTCAATCAATTGTTTTTTGATCAATTGTTTTTCAATCAATTGTCTTTTGATCAATTGTTTTCAATCAATTGTCTTTTGATCAATTGTTTTTCAATCAATTGTCTTTTGATCAATTGTTTTCAATCAATTGTCTTTTGATCAATTGTTTTTCAATCAATTGTCTTTTGATCAATTGTTTTCAATCAATTGTCTTTTGATCAATTGTTTTCAATCAATTGTCTTTTGATCAATTGTTTTCAATCAATTGTCTTTTGATCAATTGTTTTTCAATCAATTGTCTTTTGATCAATTGTTTTTCAATCAACTGTGTTGATCTAGAGAGCAGGCTGTTGCGTTGGGTCAGGTCCTGTTAGATGCAAAATGGCTCGAAGGCACATCAATGAACGATTCCATCTTCAAGGATGACTACACGTCCTATCGCTTGGCTGAGGTTGGTTGGCTCCTAATTGTTGCTCTAGTTCTAATTTGGTGTTATTTGTCTGTGCTTGTTCTGTACCTTAACACTGATTTTTGCTAATTGCATCGAAACGTTTCTTGTTAATATTTTGTTTTTTGGTTGTGGTGATTATCCTGATGTTGTCACCATGAGTGCCACTACTGTCATTAGTTAGCATTGCAGTGATCCTCATCATCATTAGGTTATTGGGTCTATATTATGATGGTGGTGATGTGGCAACTTATGATGGTGAGTAACAATGACTTAGTAATAATTAGTTTAATCATCCATGTGAGTAGTAATTATAGCCATTTCTAAAGCTTAAACATGAGACTCTTAGACCATTCGATCCATTCATTCTGTTTAATTACCTGTTGAGTTTGACTTAACACTTAACGTGATTTTCGTAAGTCCAGTTTACGCTGGAACATTATCATATGTTGGCATACATTGCCTGTAATTAGTTTCTTTTGTCAAGGTGCTACACAAATATATGATTACAGTTGCGAAAATATATGATTACAATTACGGAAATATATGATTACAATTACGGAAATATATGATTACAATTACGGAAATATATGATTACAATTACGGAAATGTATGATTACAATTACGGTGTTGGTGTCTATAGATGGCGCTTCGGGATAGCACTCCGGAGTCGTCGACTCAGTCGTCGTCTGTTGTGGAGTCGGATGGTGACGACGAGCCTCAGTGGTTCAAGGAGATCAAGCAACCGGATAAGGATGAGCAGATCTCTGGTAAATGTCGTATATGCTTCAGTTTTAAGTTTTTAGCTTTTTAATACTATGTCTTCTCGAATGTCGCCCTCATCTGAGCCCAAGCAGACTGATGAAAGAGTCGCCTGGATAGAACAGTATTTGACTGATCATTTCTCAGACTGTTCTCTGAAATTGACCTATTTGCATTGAAATAACCTTGGATTGTCTTACAATTGGTCTCCTTGTTTCTTTCGACAGGCAGCCCTTATCAAGACGAGAGACAGAAGTTCTGCACAAAAAGTACTCGTTGAGTCAAAGAGACTTTTTAAAATCAAAATTGGACTATTTCTTAATTTTTATTTTATAAAATGTGTAAATTCAGAATGGACCTAAGTTCCAAGACCAGAACTTAAGCAGTCCTTGTAATTTATGGTATCTACGATTGGATGCCAAAGTATGCAAATTGGAATGATAATTTGTGAAGTGGACCCTTATGTACAGCCTTTTCAAGAGTATTACTAACAGACGCATTTAACTATTACATTTAACATCATTTAGACCGGTGCAGAGAGCACCTCTGATTAGATATCTTGATGGGGCGATATATAAATGCTCCATTACATTACATTATGCATTACATCATGCGACACTCAAAATTTTCCATGTGAATGTATGATGGATACGATGGACCAGATGTCCTGGTGTTCCCTTAATTGTCTTGATGGATTCACTCCACGAAGATGCATGCTGAATTGTGGTAGTGTGCAGATGGTTTCTAGCGGCCGTGAGTCATTTTCCTCATTTTATTGTTTACTCTCTCTTTGTTCGAACTACTCCGAGGTTGTCTGTTGCATAATTGCTTAGTATGATTATTCTGTTATTTTTTTATAATTCTTTAATTGTTCATATCATTATGTGCCCACAGTGCATTTGCAAGTGCTTCAATAAAGTATATACTTACTTCCTTACTTTTATTATTTCGTAGAGCTGTCGGGCGAACTCACCAAGATCCCGTCGACTGTCTCTGCCCCTCGAGACGAATGTCCAGATGTCAGCGCAAAGTCTGTGTTCTTCGTCGACTCTCCATCTCTTGCGTCTGAACAGTTTGAGGGGAATACGACTGCAGTTTCAACGGTCGTCTCTTCCGGCCAAGGTCTTCGCTTTCTGTCTGAAATCACCTCCAGTGACTGTCTTTTCCAGCTGTTTGTGTTGACTCTTGTTTTATCCTTTTTTCCATCTGATTTTATCTCTTTCTTCTATCCTATTGTTATGTTATATTGTATGTGTATATATATATATATACACACACATATATATATATATATATTGGTCTTCGTTATTAATTCACACTGACATGCTGTATTATTGGTGTAGAAATACAAGTAATTTGATATAATGGAACATTTATATAGTGCCACTGCAAGATATCTACTATGAGACGCTCTCTGTGCTAGTCTCCTAAATTATGTTCAATGTCATGCTAGTGAATATTTACATCAGTAACAAGCTGCGTTCTTGTCAGCATGAAACCGTAATAAACGAAAATTGATTGATTGATTGATTGATAGAACCAATGGATTCCTATTCATTGGTCTATGACAGTTGACATAGATACAAGTGTATGCAAACAGGGAGATTATTATTCTAAAATTTGATATCGCCCTTCAAACCCCAACATTTCTTGCTCAGAAGTGCACACACGCCTCGACTTCACAATTGCAGTTGTACCGCAGAGCAATTGTGTGCGAAGGACTTACTCGAAGTCCCTACGCAGTGATGCCTCGGACGAGGGTCGAACCCGCTCACTCGGCGCGCACCGAGTGTTACGAGCCGATCGCTCTAGACAATTGGCCATCGTGCCACACACAATATACATTTGCGTTACGTTGTGATATTTACTGTTGGTTGTCACTGTGGTTCGATTGTTTTTATTCGTAGACCAGAAGGACTCCGTGGAGCCATTTCTCGCTGGGTCAAGCCTGAACTTGGGAATTTCGTCAGGTTTCTCTGGTAAGTGAATTGAAAGACTATGAGCTTTAAGGAATGCGTTGTCATCTGTATTCATCATCACCAGTTCCTGTCACTGTCCAGTAGGTGGTGATGGGTACAAACAAATGATGTCCGTATCATCAGTAACTTGTTATGTCCAGTGCCCCTTTCACTCTTTGTCAAAGTCTTATTATCGTTTGTATTTTGAGTCACCCTCCGCCTTGTGCCCAGGGGACACTCGGCCGTGTTTTATACCAGCCTTAAGACTGTCCTATTTAGCTGGGGTTGGGTTGGGAGCACTCCTGAGTAGATGCTTTGAAGGGGCACTATATAATTCCTCCAAATAAATAAATTTTCTACTTTTTGTGGAGCTACAGTTCCATATTTCTTCTTTTTGGCTAATGTGAATAGCTTTTTGTTGGCTATTTTAGGGGTTTTTCAAGAGGGTAATCGCATTCCAGTCGACAATCTGAGCGTTGACCAGGAGGACACAGAACATTCGAGTGAGGTCCACGGCAATGACTTGCGTAGCAGCGTTTACAAGAACCAACTCAGGTATAGTTATCCAATCAGCATCGTTTTTGACAGTTCAATCAGGTAGATATCGAGTTCTTGTCTGTAACTTGAAAGAAATGTGAGTTTAATGCAACAAAATATCTGTCTGTCTTATATTGAACTATCAGTACAGCTCTGGTGCCATGTCATGAGTGACTTGCCACTGTCGCTAGTCTCAATTGAACACAAATAAAATGCTGGTACTGTGAAAAGCGCTATATAAATCCTTAGATGTGAGTTAAATGAACCACGATCGAAGACCAAGCGTTTGCGGAACAGAGGCAAAGAAATCCTGGGGGTTCGTATTGCAGGTTCTTGGGTAGTCTGTTCTAGGAGGTTGGGCCGACCAGTCTCAGGGGGAGGCAGGACCTCAGACTAGCGATCATCTAAGGGCGCTCGGATATTTCTCTTAAGGCGATCCATCCGCCGTCAGTGGTTTCTGTAACAACTGTTTTTTATTTGGATTCTCTGTTGTTCTGTAGTAAAATTGAAAGGGAGCATATGACCGTGCTGGTCATGCAGTTGCTGCATAAGAACGGACTGTCCACCAAGTGGGCAGAAACGATACTGACCACTGCACAGAAGGTGAGCCAGATCGTCCGGCCAGACGTCCGGAGGGAGAACGACGATATGGACATCAGGCAATATGTTCGGATAAAAAAAGTAAACGTTTCTCTTTGATTATATATGTTATTCATCTTGACTTAGTAATTTGTCGACTAATTATATTAATGTGATGTATTTGGCATAGTGCCTTTGAATAGACTACACTGTAAGAAGTGCTTTATAAGTTTTAAGCATCATTAATTCGTGTTGCGTTAGGGTCTATTGTTAAGTAAAATACAATACAATATATCCATAAAGCTTTTGTGTGTCCTTCTACCTGGAATGACCTTCCTCCATCGCTAAGGAATAAACTAATGACTGGCTTCTCTCCACCAGCTTCTCGCTCTTTAAAGGCGTTTCTTTTTCCCCCGGAGTTTCCGTGCTGAGAGCGGCTCTGAACAGTTATTCTGCGAGAGGCACTGTATAAATCTAAAGATACGACACGATATGGTTTGTTGTCTGTGAAAGTAGTGTTTCTAGTAATTAGTCTGATTTCTTAGGTTCCAGGTGAATTGAAGTCCAACACTTGCATCATAAGCGGAGTTGTCTGCACGAAGAACGTGGCTCACAAGAAGATGAGGCAGACGATCAGTAATCCCCGAATACTTCTGCTCCGAGCGCCAATCGAGTATCAGCGCGTTGAGAATAAGTTCTCTTCTCTCGAGCCCCAGATTCTTCAGGTCAGTGGGCCACGTACGACCTGCCCCAATTGTATAGCTTTGCGTGTCGATTTTTTTTACAGTTTTTTTTATCGGTGTGGCTTGTTGTTTTTTTTCGATGTTCCATTGTTCCTTTGTGGTCTATTGTTAATTAATGACCTTTAAAAAACTATTAATTATTATTTCTTGCTCCATTAGTTTTATTAATTTGTGTTGCTTTATGGTCGAAAATATTGTTAATTTATGAACTTTAAAAAATTAATTAATTATATTTCTTGTTCATTTATTTTCATCATGTGATCTTTTTGGTTTTATTTTGTACGCTCAGGTTTCTTTCCATCTTAGTCTCATACTAGTTTGTTATTCATTTCTGGTATTTATTAATATTTTGGATGATGACCATTAAACCATAACTAGACGTGACCGTCGTTTAACAGTAATAAAGATCATGGACATGTGATCGTATTGAGTGATCCCCAGACATGGTTAATATTTTGTTGGCTGCAGTAGGTTATGTGTGAGCTTCCTTTGTAAAGTGCATAGTGCCAGCTGCAAGATGTGAGAATCACCATTGCAAATGAATTTAATCTTTCTTTTTCTCTGTCTCATCACAGTCTAATTTTCTCTGTCTCGTAAGGGCAACAGAAAGGACGGCTTTACATGAACAAATGGAATTACGGGAAGGATATAGAAAAATTACTTTACCAGGTTGTCTGTACAGTAGTACATACTAAACAAGCAATAACTGCTAGGACTCAACACCATGCCTTTGTCATCAAGAACCCTTCTTTGTGGTGTGACCTACCCCGATGATCTGTAGCAAGCTTTTAATTAGGCTTCATTGCCTGAAGACTTTCTTGTCTCCCCGGGGCTGTCGCGTTGAGAGTGCTTCTGAATAGCTAGTACCACAAGAGGCACTATATAAATCATCAGATAAGATATATTTAGGAATTTACCATCTTGAAGTGAATGTGTGCGGAACTGCGGATGTGTGTGTTGTGATTGAAATCGTTTCTGAACTGCTGTGATCATATCTTCAGGAGAACGAATTCCTGAAGAACTGCGTGAGTCGAATAGCGAAGTTGCAGCCGGACATTCTGCTCGTGGAGAAGACGGTTTCCCGATTGGCACAGGGCTTCCTTCTGGATGCCGGAATAACGCTCGTTTTAAACGTTAAGGCGGTACGTGTCGGATTCTCAGATCCCATAAATGTGAGGTGCTCTATCAAAAAAGCAGGTGAATGTCTCAACTCACGGTTTCGAGAAAATGCCCTAATTGACACGAACACAAAATTTCATCACCCAACTATTATTTTTAGATGAAGAGTTTACTTTGTTGCTTAAATTTGATTCAAATCAAAACACAAATAATTGATTCTTAGTGTTGTTTTTGGCAGTTATCTCGAAATTGTGATTTGCGACACCTGCCTGCTTTTGAGAGAGCATCTCACAAATGGAAAATACCTTCTATGACACGTTTACTTGGATTGCTCGTCCGAGCTGTCCCTTTGAACTGTGCTCGAGTTACTATCTCTGGGTATTTTGTACAGCCACACTCTTAGCGCTTTTGAGGAGCTCCTAAAAGCTCTTTATGAAAGTCCAGACACATGCTTGGCTGACTGTTTGAGTTGTGACTTCAGTGCGTTTGTGTCATTTCTAGACCGTCATGGAGAGGGTCGCCCGCATGACACGAGCAGTGGTTTCCACGCCGATCGACGGACTCGTTACCAAGACGACCATGGGAACGTGTCGGAACTTTTACCTGCACGCGTTCACTCTTCAAGACGGTAAAAATGTTAAATGTAGTATGCGTTATATCGACAGCCTGGTATTGTGATATCCCTATCTCCTTCCTGTAATTTTCCAGTTGTTCATCTAAGCCCGTCTTTACCATTCCCTTATAAGATAGAGAAAAATAGATTGTCATCAAATAGAGAAGAAAGAAATAGGAAAGATGATAGTCGTTTGAGCTAGATCGAGTGGCAGCCATCTATATCGGAAGTGTTTTCTTGGCCTTGGTCATCCCTCTTCTTTGCCATCTTTCTTTCCATTGATCTGGAATGTGCCGTTACGAAACTTGGGTCGAGCCGAGTTCCAAACGGCGTTTCGGTTCATCCCTAACTAATGCAGTGTATTTAGTTATGTTTACTTGTTCATTCAATCATTATTTATCAGCCTTTCAAGGCTACTACTCAGACTTGGAGGTGCATTCTGACCCCACACTTGTGCTCTATAAATTTTCCTATAATAGTGATAATAATAAAAATTAGAACAATAATAATAACCGTTCCAGATCACCCATATCTTCAGTCTCCAGACAAATCAGAGCTACCTCGGGTATAAAAATACTAATAATGGTAATGTTGATAATAATTATGGAGCAAGGGAGGGGCTCTTCTTTCCTGTTATGCAAATGCATTGCAGAGGCTATATGAGAGTAAGAGCATGAAAGGCTATGTAACAATTAATTGTTGTGGAAAGCACTTTGACTATTTCAGTGTGATGTATACTCACATGTAAATTGGTGTGTCATGACAGCCATATTCACTGAATAAACGAATTCACAATTTACCGTTGTAACTGTAGTTGCTAACAACGGAATTGGGTTGATACGGTTACAGGTACGACGAAGACGCTGATGTATTTTGACGGCTGTGATATCCATCTTGGCTGCACAGTTACGCTGAGAGGGGGTACGCTTGGTGAACTTCAAAGGGTTAGTCCTCATTTTGAGGTTTCTCTTGGCATGGCTGTGGTTAATGGCTAATTCGATCAAAGGTTTCTCTTGGCTTGGCTAGGGCTAATGGCTATATGACAGATAGAAGAGGCCCAACAGCGAGAGGGGTTGCACATTTAAACGTGAACAAGAGACAGAAAACTAGAAGTAGAAGATTATGCTAGAGCATAAAAAAATTAAATAAGCAATCTATCAGTATGGAATATATACATGACTTCAACGTTTTTTTGAACAGGTCAAAGAGATACTGAGTTTCATAATCTATGCGACGTACCACTCTTGCCTGGAGCTGGAATTCCTCCTCGACGAGCTGGCGATTCCGCCTCAGATGGAAGACGTCCCCGATCGATCGATCGATGACGATGCTCCGGGGAAGATCGACGAGCTGCAGCCATCCTCGCTTCTGAGGGCACAGGACAGCGGGGAGACGGCAGACGACTACAGTGGCCTTGACAATGAACTGGAGGACACTAACAACTCTGTGTTCGTCGAGCAGAATGCCGACGAAGAATCCGAGTGTGCCAACGACGTTGGAGCAAGCTCGGAAATGCCGAAGGGGGTCGAACGGGGAGACAGTCCGGTGGTAAAGAAAGAGGCCATCACGAGCGCACCGGTCACCGACCTTTCCGACCCTCTGCACAGGTATAAGATGTCAAAGGACGAGACGATTTTTGATTATTCGTCGGCGCCCGCCTTAAGGGAGGACAATCGGAACACGCATCGGCAGTTCAAGAAGGCGCTGGGCGAGGTCACCCTGACCATTTCGCCGTACGTCAAGGTCGACCTGCCATACCTGGAGACGGAGGCAGGATCGAGGTGCAAGCTGAGGTCGTGCTTTCCGTCTGAGATATTCTGGTCCGAGGTGTTCCATCCCAGAGCGAAGGATGGTGGTAACCAGTGGAGGAAGATTTCCGAGGTGGAGAGCGTGGCAACGACCGTGACAAATGCCTATCCGGACGTTTTGTTCCTGCCTCCGCATCCGTTTGTCTTTGATAAGCTATCGTCACCTGTCAACGATTCACGGATACAGGTATTTGGATGAGTATGCAGGTTACTTGGATTCCATATAAATGACTATGCATTGAGGTTTATCGTTAAGCATATGGTAAAATTTCTATGCATAGAGGTTTATGGTTAAGCATTTGGTATTATGACCAACTAACTGTTTTATTGATTGAATCCGATCAGTGGGGAGAAGAGAAAGAAGCCCGTTAGGGATCTATTGATGTCCTGCTAGCAAGGCCCACCCTTACTCATTATGTAGCAAAGCAGCAGTTGGCATATGGTATAATTTCTATGCATAGAGGTTTATGGTGAAGCGTATGGTTGAATTGGCTGTGAGTTGGCTTGCATGTCAGCTATTGTTTCTACAGGCAATTTATAGATTGTGTAAGTTTTACTGGTGGAGTGATTAAGCATTGTCATGTGAGTCTATGTAATTAGTTTAGGTAGTTAAATTTCAAAATTCAGATATTTTTATGTGTATGGGGTGCACAACAATCTGGTGTTGGGTGTACTGGGCCATCGACCGAGAGGTAGGGGTTCAAGTACATAAATTTCTGTCCAAATTTCTGCCCCACCGTTGCCCTAGACAGGTCAGCTATAATGACTACATTCAATCAATCAAAATCAATCATCAAATCAGTCAAACAATCACGCCCTTCAAGACATTGATTGCGCACGATCAGTGAGAAAAATCGATTGGGTAGGAAGGACTGGTCGCCCACCCCACATGCCAAAAAGAAGTTGCTAACACTTCATACCCTTGTTTACTCAGTCTACCACAAGGTACTGCGCCTCTTCTATTTTTTTAAGTTTGGCCTTGCTTCCATTTTCAGGCCGAGCTAGCCGACTTCCGAGCTAGAGGTGGAAGGATACCCTTTGCGTGTGCGCAGTACGGTTTCCTGACTGGCGTCCCGGTTACGTCTGCTTCGGTGGCAAGCAAGGTTCGACCACAAACTGGCACCAGAGAATCGGAGACAACAGTCGACTGTTTAGACTCGGTTCATCATCAACGCATAAGTCTTCTGTTTAGCAGTTTCTCTGCACAGTCGGTCAATGCGCCTCATCCCTGCGTCTTTCCTTGGTAAGGGCCACGCGGCAGATGTAAATATGATTGTATTTGTTATGGCAACGTTAATGGAGAGTTTTTAGCACATCGTTTTCCTGGTAATTGTCATCGGATTATATTTGAGAAGACTGATATAGAGTTCTTTTGTAGAGTGTTGGTGCAAAGTGTTTTGGGAAATCATTTTTTAGTGCAGTCTGTCAATTGTTTTTTAAAAAAAATTCATTTGAAAAATGTTCACTTACAAGTTAATGCGGCGCTCGTCATTTTGTAGACAATCGACCTCTTAACCGGTTGCAGTGAAAGCGCACTTTGGAGTTCCAACGAATGCGGCGGGCAAGATGGATAATTGTATATTAACATGAAACAGAAACGAGCTATGTATGTCTGTGTATGTCTGTGTCTGTGTCTGTGTATGTCTGTGTATGTCTGTGTTTGTCTGTGTGTGTTTCTGTGTGTGTTTGTGTCTGTATGTTTGTGTTTGTTTGTATGTATTTTCTTGAAGTTGATTGATACTCTGCTTCCTGTTTTCGAATTCCAGGACCGTGACGATGAACTTCTACAGCCGAACGGACATAACGCTCGGCGGTTTTCTCGAGAAGTACTGCTTTTCTGAGTCGTATCGTTGCGTCAATCGGATGTGTGACACGCCGATGGTCGATCATGTGCGACGGTTTGTGCACGGCAGCGCGTCCATTCAGGTTGTCTTGAAGAAACTGGAGGTACCTGTATTTGCTCCACCGGACGCCATCTATGTGTGGAGTTGGTGTCGGAAATGTAAAAAAGTGAGTGGGTTGTTTTGAATATGTAAACGCTTGGACTGTCATATACTATAAAATCATTTCGAACAGATTTCTTAGGAATTTCTGATGTTCCTAAACTATAGAATACAATGCAACCTCATTTTGATATGATACCATATGACTGTATTTGGATACAAAACAATACAATATAACTGTATTTTTATACAGTGGAATATAACTATTTTTATACAATACAATACAATATAACTGCATTTTGAAACTAAACAATACAATATCACTTTATTTTAATACAATACAATATAACTGCATTTTGTTAAATTACAATACAATACAACTGTACTTTGAAAAAATGCTATATAATGTAATTGTATTTTTATATAATACAATGCAACTTTGTTATTTTGTCATTGTCTCTGGCAGTTGAGCCCAAAGATTCCTCTGTCTGCTGATGCATACCAGATGTCGTTCGCCAAGTACATGGAATTGCGTTTCCATGCCAACAAATATGTTCGTCGATCGAGCGGAGCGTGCCGTCACTCGCTGCACCACGAACACTTCCAGTACTTTGGAAACCAGCAGATAGTTGCCTCGTTTAAGTGCGTCACATTTTCACACTTCCTTTCAACCTTAAAAATAAAGTTGCACTTGAGTTTCTTAATTGTATTGTTAGGCGCCTTTCAAATGGCTACCATTGAACTCTGACCTTTGACATAAACTGCTCGGCGTTGCTTGAGCCTGGTCTAGTAAATTATGCATAATTACCGGTTGTTAGTTGCTGTGTAGCAACGCTGTGTTGAACAGAGATGGTTGTCGTTGCCCTCCTTTATCTCTAGACTCGGGACTGGCAATGCCAGAGTAGTACGGGCATTGGCAGAGTTACAATAGCTGTAGTTGGACTGATAGTGCTTCTGAGTAGGCATATTGAAGGTGCACTGTATTAAGTTCGCATTGATATATATATATATATATATATATATATATATATATATATATATGTATAGTTTCTATGCATAGAGGTTTATCGTTAAGCATATGGTATTATTAAAAAATGTTGGAAAAAGGGCAGTATCAAATTTCAGAATAAAATAAAAATACCAGCACTTTACAAATACACAAATGAACAACTTTAAAGGAAGAAATTTAAACAACACAGACCATGTTGTTCCAATCGCTTGGCATTCGTCGCCAATGATTGGACGTACTCTATCTTCTGAATTATGGACTCTCTTTCTTTCTAGAACGTACACAATATATATGTTCTGTGGAAAATTTAAGAATATATCAGATTAGCAATGCAGAGTGTAAGGGCTCAAGTACTTGTTGTGTCAATTACTTGTACCTGTACTTTATCGTATTTACGGATTTCTATGAGAATGGTTTTCGTAGTTTGATCTATTCTGGATATGTTGTCTCTTGTATCCTTAATGAGCTGAGGTGTTTATTTTGGAGCAGTTCTTGATTCCACGTCTGTTTTCTCTCAAGGTACTCGAACATTACTCTGAGGGAAGTTGCTTTTCCGCCGATCGTCGTCGCCATCCTTCCCCCGGAATTCACTCTACAGCAGCAGGAAGATGACGGGAAGATGCTTCACTTCAGGTGGCTTCAGCTGCTTATATTCTTTTTCTCATTTTTCTTGCTTCGTTTCACGACATTGTTTTGTATGTACAGACTGATAAGGCACCTCTCGTAGTGCTGCCCAATCAGTGGCGTTCCCAGTCTAATAGTTCAGGAAATTGTCCGAAGAATGAATTAGTGTGTTAGTTGAACATTGAAAATGATTGCAGAAGGAAGCACTCTCCTGATGCCAGACTTGAAACTAGTGTTTGGAGTGGAGGTTAGGGACCGACCGGAAATCGCCTTGGACATTTGCCTCGACCGAATATCCCATTTTTTTAACTATTCGCTCATGCAGATTGTCTACCAGGTCGATCCCTAGTGGAGGTATATATTAAAAGCATATGAAATAGCCACATTTCGTTTGGACTGAGGGCAGACATCGCAGAAAGTAGCATTATTGAAACGTTTGATAATCTTCGTTTAACTGTTGAGGCAGGACGAACGGATGGACGAAAGGATGGATGAGAATTGTTGCCTTTTGACTGTTCGTTCTAGAGCGACGTCTGTGTTACTCGCAATCCTTGAGCAACTGCATCGGTTGAAGAAGGAGGCTCTCTCGGAATCGCAGATCGCTTATGTGATGGAGCTGGTCTTTGAAGTAGAGGTAGATCATCGTTATGGATTATCCCTCAGATTGTGTTGTGTGTAATTGTCATTTACGATACAACTTCTGTACTTATTCAGGGATGCTATCTGGTGATTAACTTCGATTGATCAAATCACTTGCACTTGCTTATAAAGGACGTCATCATCATCATCATCATCATCAACAACATTGTCGCCACCATCACATCATCATCATCATCAGTTCCTGATGCCGGACTTTTGGCGGCGATGGGTACAAATAAATGACCACCATTGTCCTTGGTCATTTCTCAAGTTCGCTGCTCCTCTGGGTGTTAGTCCAGGTGATGTTATATACTCATTTATGCTGTCTATCCAATATAGTCTTAGTCTGCCTTTGTTCAAGGTTTATAAAAGTTAGACCCTCAGCTTGGAACTGTCATCCACAGTCCCTGTGCCTGGAATTACTATCCCTGTCACCTTCCTTGTTCCAGAGATACCTTAAGACTTTCCTGTTCTCTGGCTCAAGCGCAGACACCCGTTGAGAGTGTTGCTATATAAATATTCAATTACATTACATTACATCGATTACAGAGTAACAGTCGCTTGCGAAGAGGCTTGAGCTCTTACACTCTGCATTGCTAATCTGATATATTCTTAAATTTTCCACAGAATATATATATTTTGTACGTTCTAGAAAGAAAGAGAGTCCATAATTCAGAAGATAGAGTACGTCCAATCATTGGTGACGAATGCCAAGCGATTGGAACAACATGGTCTGTGTTGTTTAAATTTCTTCCTTTAAAGTTGTTCATTTGTGTATTTGTACAGTGCTGGTATTTTTATTTTATTCTGAAATTTGATATTGCCCTTTTTCCAACATTTTTTTCCTCAATCCAGTGTAAACTCTCATTTGACTAATCATACATGAACTTTCTTTGGCGCTAGTTGCACATGAACTGGCATTGACTAAACATTCGTGGACTCTGATTGGCTAATCATACATAAACCTTTACTGGCTAATCATGCTTGCACTCTCTTTATATTATTATTATTTATTTTGTCTCAAATTACTTAAGATTCCTGAGAAACTTAAACCTTTATTAAGACCAATTAATGTGTATTATTATTAGTTTTATCATTATATTATTATGTCATGTTATGTCACATCGCCATCGTCGCTTCGCGACGGTTGACTACATGAATGGGAAAGTGATGTCCAATGCTTTCTGTCTCGTACGATGTTTGTTAAGCCTTTTAAACCAGTCCATGCCATGACATTGTCAAACTAGCAGATTCTGGGTCTTCCGCGACTTCGGCTTCCTTCCACTATAACTATATTATTATTATCATTGTTATTATCTTTTTTATTATTATTATTGTTTTAATTTTATTAATTATTATTATGGTTTCTATTTGTCATCATTATTATTTATTATTATTTTTATTCTTATTATTATTTATTATTAGTGTTTTTGCTAAACTTTGGATATATTGTGTTACAGATGATTACAACATTGGTGTTCAAGTTGAGGACGCTTTTGTTGAAATTAAGCACCAGGTGGCCGATGTGGTGACGTCCTGGAATGAGAGGTTGGGTTTTTAATGTCATCTGTTGTTAAGCTAGGTTTTATTTGCAACAGCCATTCCACTTACTCACTGCTAGGTTTAAATTGCAATACGAGGCCATCTCGATCAAGATGAATTTGAAATCATCACTTTATATTCTAGAATTATGTGAAATTGTTATATTATAAAATATTATATTAATTTCTGTTTCGATTGACTGCTATCTTGAGCATAAATAAAGTGGTGCTAGAGAAGTTGTTTGATTAGAAAGAGCTGGCAAAGTGTTGATTATTCATGGAACAACTAAATACTGAGTTATTGGGTCAATTGTGTATGATAAAAATTGTGGGATTGCTCCAGTCTACTATAGCTTGCTCCTAGAATTGCCAAACTGCTCTAGTTTGCTATCAGGATTGTTGAACTGTTATGGTTTGCTATCAGAATCGTTGAACTGCTATAGTTTGTCATCGGAATTTTTGAATTGCTATAGTTTGTCATCGGAATTTTTGAACTGCTATAATTTGCTCTCTGAATTGTTGAATTTCGAAAGTTTGCTATCAGAATTGTTGAACTGCTACAGTTTCCTATCAGAGTTGTGCAACTGCTATGGTTTCCATTGTTTTTTGACATAGGATTCATGACTTAGAATTGCAACATAAGAAGTCTGACAGAAGTCGGTTGCAATCGGGTGCTAGTAGCAGCAGCAACATTGCTGCCAGCGTCTTTGCTAAACAGGCGAGGGACTTAGCCGTGAATTCGAATGCTAGCAACGTTTCTGATAACTTGTCAACTCAGGTCGACGAAGATGTCATTGTTGTGACAATGGTTAGTTGTCATTGTTGTGACTATGGTTAGTTGTCATTGTTGTGACTATGGTTAGTTGTCATTGTTGTTACATTGGTTAGTTGTCATTGTTGTGACAATGGTTAGTTGTCATTGTTGTGACAATGGTTAGTTGCTCTTTCTCTCCATTTTGAATTAGGTAGTGATAAATGTAGAAGCTGTAATGATAAAAAAAATTATTTTATTACCTGGCCAGCTGCAAGTAATTACTGACAATTTTCAGTTAAACTACTGTGAGAAGGACTTGCTCAATTTACCTACAAAGGCGTTAGACTATTCGTCTGTTATGTTAATCCGTAGGTAGTGGCATGGTGTGCTGTGATTAATTATGACAATTGTTCTTAAATTTTTGTCTTGAGTTCCTCTCATTTGTGTGATTACTACGAATCGTACTAATTACAATAACCATCATCATTGCTTGAAGGTTTTTTCCATTTGGAAAGTAGAGTTTATGTGTTTTGATGCAGAATCAATCGAACGAGGAAGAACGTGGGGACTCCTTCCACAGTGAGACGAAGACGCACAGCTCAGCGAGTCAGTTTCTTTCGTTGTCTTTTACTTCTATTAAAAAACCTGACTTACTATTTATGTCTCAACTTCAAACGGCAGATTTCTTATGATGCGTTGTATCCCGTGACTTGCTGTTCGATTTTTTCAATACTTAAACTGATGTTCTCTTCCCTGGTTGCAAGCTTTTCAGGCTATGCTGTGCAGTCATTTAGTTGCTTGCACTGGCCAGATCTTTCACCGGCTTGGATTTCCATTGGGCAGGATTTGCAATGGCTAGAACTTTCACCAGCTAGGACTTTCACTGGCTAAGAATCTCACCGATTAGGACTTGCTTTGACCAGGACTTGCAATGGCCAGGACTTTCACCGGCTAGGAATCTCACCGGTAAGGACTTGCATTGAGCAGGACTTGCACTAGCCAAAACTTGCACTGGTTAAGACTTGCACTTTCCAGGACTTGCACTGGCCAGGACTTGCATTGAACAGGACTTTCATCGGCTAGGACTTGCACTGGCCAGGACTGCCACTGTCCAGCATAGAGGTGTTACTGTGATTAGCTCATCCTCTTGGAATATGTTGCCTAACGACCTGCGACATGGGTTCCTCAGCCTCTGTTTGATCATCGTCTCATGTTGTTAGGTTGGGAGCACCCGTGATGTGTCTCACTTAAAGGGGCGCTATATAAATTTTCGTAATGATTGAATGAATGTCTCGTTCTTCAGCTGGCGATTCCAGCGTGTCCTCTGTTTGTCAGTTGAGTTCGTCTTCCGTCGACATGACCTCTCCTCTTCTGACGTCGAACGGGGCACCATCGGATGTCTTGACTGAGCTCGTTGTCGCCACGTTGCTCGACGCTGCAACAGAAACACAGCCTGAGAAGGTGTCGCCTTCTTTGCCAGGAAAAGGTTAGGCATAACACTGAATCAACTTCCTAATTTTGAATCTTAACAAATTAACGTTATACATACATACGTACATACATACATACATACACACAGTATATATATATATATATATATATATATATACTGTTTTCCAGAAAAAAGGAACTCTAATGATGATATGAAAATAAATAGTAAATATTTGTCAATTTATAAAATTCCAGAATCACTTTGATCCTGGTAGAAATGAATTGGCCATGGTAGGAAACTGAACCCAAAACTTGTCGGTTGACAGTTGCCATTTATGCATCAATTCGATTTAAGACAAGTGGGTTGTCTTTGCATTATTTTGCTTTGGATCCCCTTACCCCCGCGGTGTTGACTGAAAATCTGGGTTCGTAAATTGGAAAAAGTTAATATTTGGGGGAAAAGCCAGACAATATTTTAATTTATTTTATTTGATCGATTAAAGAAATTAATTAAGTCCAATTCGCCTGGTCAATGGATTCAGTCAACCTAGATGTATCTGTTTTCTATGACAGTATCATCTGACTCATCCTCTCCGCCAAAGATCGCCTCTGTGGAAGCCACTGACCAATTGTCTGCTAGTCTTTCGGCTTCTAGTTTGGCGCAGCCCAGATCAAGAAGTTCAAGCGACCTCAGAAAATTGAAAGGTCATTTGTGACATTTATCATAAAATATACACGTAACACGTGTGCGTAAAGTAACACGCAAAAAACACATTAGCATTCACAACAGCGCATTCATTCATTCTTTCATTCATTCGTTCATTCATTCGTTCGTTCATTCGTTCATTCATTCATTCATTCCTTCTGAGCATTTATATAGCACCTCTTCAAGAACTCAGGAGCACTCCCAGCCCAGCCATGACTAAAGAAAAAGGACTTAGGGGGCTTGCAAAAACTTGATGTGTTCACATCAGGTAACACAAACGCATGCAACACAAGCAAAGTGCAATTGTGCCAACTGTGTGGTGCTAACAGGCACATGCTAGCACAATTTAGCACAGTCGTCTGCATTCTGTGTTTTGCGCCAGGCAACGAAATCAACTACCAGTGTTTAATCTGTTTCTCTAACTTCCCTTCTTCTTCATAGATATGCCTCAAAACTCACCATTTCTCATTGGCCTTCAGACATCTTGACTTCTTACTGACTGACCGCACCTCCATTCGCATTTCTTGGTGACTATGTGCGTTAATAATGTTTTATGAATAATAGTAATGATAAAGCAAATACTACCAAGCAGGAGATACTTTAACTTGTGCTACTATGTGTTAACAAATGCCAAGATACTAAAACATTAAGACTCTATGCAGAGCATGTTTACACACACTAACACAGGTTCCCGAGAAGTGCTATATAAATCTAAATATACGAAATGACACAGGACAGTTTGAGACACTAACCCAGCCGAGACACAAAAGGTTTTGCGACACTGAAACCAGAACCGGTTTTCAGGCTTTGACGCGAAACCATGTTTCATTCGTAGGTCTTTCGAAAGACGGATCTCTACCGGAGGTGGAGAAGAAAGACAGAGCGACAGCGGTGAAGCAGATCTTCTCTAATCTGTTATCCAATGCTGGAAATACCACAGTGCTTATACCATTGTAAGTGAACTGTCAGTTGGCTGTAGAGGTAATTGATCGTTTAGATGAGGGCCTGTGCTAGGAGCACGGGTCACAGTAGGTATTGATTGTGCTGTATTGTATTGTCATCAGCCAGGCTGCGACTAAACAAAAATGATTTGGGGATACGATAGAAGGCTGGCAGATTGTTCCTGCATTTGAGTTGATATCTTGAAGGGGCAATTATATAAATGTTTGATCAAGTGCCTCTAGTGGGGTGAACTGTTCAGAAGCCACTGTGCAAGGTGCCGCAAGAAGAAGCAGGTTTTGAGAAAAGCGAAAGAGGATGAGAGACTGCCAGACGGACTTTTAGAGCGAGTAGAAGGAGAGAGTGTATTGCTGGGAGATGGCTAATTGAGGCAAAGGATCGAGACTGAGCCACAGCAGTTCTATCATGGGGAACCAAAAGGTGAAGTCTGTAGGAGGAACAAAGCGGATGGTGGGAAGAAGCTGAATGAGGCAGAATTTTTATATCAACGAAAAATTGGTTGATATGTTCGGTTTGTTATTTGTAGCCCAACGGAGGAGCACCATCTCCTGTCTCTATTGTGTTCAAAGGTTCCTGTGGTCGTTTACGATCAGGAACCTTCGTCGATCATTGCTTATGCACTGAGGTTGGTCAAAGTCTAGGAAGAGGAGGCTTAGTGCCAATGACTCTGTCTGTTGCAATTTTCTTAGTTTTTAAGCTTTTGATTTTCAGCTCCCTATGGTGTCTCCTTTGCCTGATAAAAACTCGGCTTTTTGTATTGTTGTTTTATTGCTATTGTTGTTCATGTTCTTCATATTCTATTCCTGTTCTTTATGTTTGCGTTCCTGTTCTTCGTGTTCTTGTTTCTGTTCTTCACGATCTTTCTTTCTATTATATTCCGTGTCCTCTTGTTCTTCAGTTTCTTGTTCCTTTTCTTCACAGTCTTGTTTCTGTTCTTCATTATTTTTGTTTCTGTTATATTGCTGTTCCTGTGCACTCTATTTGGGGCGCTGTCTCACTCGCTCTTCCTTGCTCATTCTCTTCCCTCGCTCTTCCTTGCTCATTCTCTTCCCTCGCTCTTCCTTGCTCATTCTCTTCCCTCGCTCTTCCTTGCTCATTCTCTTCCCTCGCTCTTCCTTGCTCATTCTCTTCCCTCGCTCTTCCTTGCTCATTCTCTTCCCTCGCTCTTCCTTGCTCATTCTCTTCCCTCGATCTATTTGGTATATCTTGCTCTCATTATTTCTCTGCTTGATTTAGGATTTAATTAATAGTTTTCCAATCTAAACTGAATTCATCTATTGTGATGATTTTTTTCTAGTGTAATTATCGTGATGCATAAAGTGTCACTTCGACGAAATCATGATAGAAAATCATAATTTGTTTGAGAAACAGAAATGACACCACAGTTGCACTGTCAGTTTATTTCTTAATTAATCCTCGAGAACTAGTTCACTGTATTCGATCCGATCTTGGTGCGGTAGGGTAAGAAGGATCTGAGTTTCACTGGATGTGTTGTTGTTTCAGCTGCCACGAATATGAGAAGCAACTGCTAGAGTTGAAAGTGAGCCAAGCAGTATCCAATGAAGGAGTCAGGTGAGGAGGAGGAGAGGCCATCAGCCGAGGAAGTCGATGACCTCTTTAAGGAAGAAGATGAGCTGATTAATTTAATTAGTTTATATAATTAGTAATGGTACATGCAGTTTTCTCCTTGTAAATTAATTAGATGTTGATGAAGATGATGACAGTTGAACTGTATTAATTTTTATAGTGGCACTTGGCTCGTGATAATGATGGTTATGATGATGATTATAACATTCTGATAGTAGTAGTAGTAGTTGTTGTATTAGTAGTAGTAATAATGATAATAAGTATGGGAATAATAATGATTGAGGCTTCTTAGGGATCCTTTGTGTTGAAAAACAATAATATTAATTATTACGGTTGTGAATTAATGTTAAGACAAAGATGGGTTCAAGAACAGCTGTTAGTGACATTGCAATACAAATGACGGATTTAACAGCGAATAGTTCAGAAAAAAAGGCTTTTGATCTTTGTTGCTAATAGAATCATGTACCGGATCGTTATTTATCAATGGCACTTGGTTTGTGTATGCAACAAGCCCTTCACATTTCTCTGCAGATGTTTCCTTTATAGTGAAACGGAATTATGGCATATATTTATTTATTTATTTATTTATTTATTCATTCATTCATTTATTTATTTATTTATTCATTCATTCATTTATTTATTTATTTATTTGTTTACTGTGCACTTATTTAATGCCAATATCTAATTATTAGGAATCAGTCAACGTCACTGCAAAGAATTTGCTTGAGGTCCCTACACAGTAAGAGTCTCAGAGGAAGAGAATCAAACATATACTTTCACTTAATATATATATAATATATATATACATATATATATTATATTCATAAATATATATTTATGTATATATATATACATACATAAATGAGGCAAGTGTTCAGTCAATTGGCTACTGTGTGTCGTAATGTAGGGGAGCTAAGTAAATTATAAAAATGAACCAGTTAATATGTGTTGCTTTGTTGTCATTATCATAGTGTAAAGAAGGGAGGACGTGATAGCCAAACAGATGCTGATGGTGAGTTGTAATAATAAGTTCTGTATGTTCTGCCTTTAATATGATGCCTTCAGTTAAGTTAATTACAACAAATATCAAACTGATGTTTCAGAAGGATGTTTAAGGTTGTAAAGAAGCATAAAAGAAACTTCAACAGTTGCACGTAACATGCCACAAATTCTAGTATCATCGAGGGAAATATCGGAGGCTTTTGGGATTGAGCGCAAAGAACTCAGGCTTTAATTTTTATTGTTGTTGAAAGCTGATAAAGTTAGAAGACTATGAAGCGCTGTATACCATGCTATAAATCTATTCAAGTCTGAGTTTTGTTACTTATTGCATGATTTCTGACATGATATGATTGATTTATTAGTCAAAAAAGGCGGCGTTGTATCGTTTCTGAAGACGAACAATGCGGCATCTCGAGAAAAAAGCCCAAATCGGTCGGCCAGCAAGTTCCTGGTCGACACAGTCATTTACACACCAAATTCCGATCGAGATAGTTTAGAAGACGCAGGTAAGAAGACAAAAGTACACGTCAAAGAATCTAATCACACGATGTGGCATCAGCTGATACGAAACAGTTGTGCATTTGATGTCGTATAAATATGGCATTATTATTTATCGCACATTTATTAGGCAGAATAAATTTTAAAAAAATAAATTTCAGATTAAATAATTTGAATAAATATTTTCTGTAAGGATGTTGTAGATAATTCATGCTAAGATATTGAAATTATTAGACTACGTAGGTAATTCATAATTCATATTATGAATGATGTAGACCCATTAGGATGCTGTACTATCTATGTAGTACATATGTATGTGCGTACAGCTGAATGATTCATTTCTTGCAGATGAGGTCGATGGATTCCAAATGTTGGCTGATATCTCCCAGAAGTCGTCGAGCAAACTGAACAAGCAACAGCCGCAGAACTTCCACATTGAACTGCGTACGTCTCGACCGTTTGTCGTTTATTTTACCGATGCTGTATAATTCGTCCGTGTGATGGTATCTATTGTAATGTAATGTAATGTAATGTAATCAAGCATTTATATAGCGCCACTCAAATCAGCAGCACTCTTACTCTGTTAAATATGTAATTTCTTTAGTAAACCATCTGCACTTTGATGCCCATGCATTAGGCAAAATAGAACACTGTTGTTATAAACAGGAATTGCATTGAATTGTCTGCTTGGGGGATAAAACGGTTACGGGGGCAGGGAGTAGGAAGGCGTCTTTATTGGAGGTTAGTCGATGCATCACATGGTGGCCTGGGTTCCCCAGGACCTCAGTAAAGAGGCCTTCATCGGTGGTATGATACAGTGTGGCTGTGTATTTGAGGTTAGTTGTGTTTGGTGATGTGTTGCCATAAAAACAACTAGGATTACTACTATGAATTGGCTTTTTTCTTGGTCGCTGTCCCTCGTGCTGCCTGAAATGACGGTCTGAGTGCGTCTATTCCGAAAGCCAAAAGCTTTTGCTTCATTTGAAAAGAGAACAGTTTGAAATGTACTTACTATCTAAATCTAAGCACTGATACGCGCTGGGGCGTGCATATACTGATGGATAATACATTGGGGCGCAGAGCTGAGGAACCAAGTTCGAAACCGGGCGGTGGCATTGGTTAAATTAAATTTATGCGTATAGTGTAATGGCGCCTTGCACGGCTGCCGACATCATTCGTTGATACTATGCCTGTGATTATACAGCGTGAAAATATATAATTGTAGTTGACAGCATAAAGCTTTTTAGATGCAGCTTACTACTGACACTGTGCTATAAATATTCTCATAACTGTAGTACATTACATAGCAATTTTGCTTGAAGTTAACCATCCATTGATTCCTTCTGCGTTAGGATGACGTGACCAAAAGAGGTTGGTAGATTAATTTAACGTTGTGCCCTCAAGTAAAACGAATCTATGCAAATTGTAAGATTATGATCTGTTCTTTGATTCTAGAATTTTCCGACTGTAACGCAAAGTTCTACTGCCGGGTCTGCTATGCCGAACAGTTTGCGAAACTTCGTAAACTTATATTTCCAGAAGGGGAGGAACGGTTAGCATTTTCTAAGAAATTATTCTTCAATTGGTTTTCAATAGATTGGTTAAGTTGCCGCTGAATTAGAGCTGTGTACATTATTTGACAAAGTTCGTCGGCTGTGGTTAATTCTCTAAGAAATTCATTGCTGAAGTTGCTCGCAGAATTGATACATGCTTTTGTTTTGTTCCTTCAACAGTTTCATCAGGTCGCTGTCGAGGTGTTTCACGTGGCTGGCAGGAGGTGGAAAGTCAGGATCGAGTTTCTGCAAAACTCAGGGTGAGTTCTAGAAGGGTACTCTACACAACACATGCCCAGCAATGAGCGAACTTTTGAATTTTTGAATCAACGAAATTTGGTATAACGCCTCGTCAGGAAATCTACTCAGAGGTGCTGGTCAGTATGATAATAAGTGTCATTAAGAACTAATATAATATAACAGTTGGCGAAACAGTGTGCAGTAAGCTGAAGGAGTCACCAGTGGTGAGCCCATGCACGAGCGTGGAACCAACCAAATAATCCCGTCGACAGCTGACGAATGGCTTGGACGTTCAGAGTCTCTTGAACTTCTGCAAACTGTTCCTTGGTATCTATGAACGAGGAACTGTCACGTGATGACACAAAGGCTCAGTTTAGCTAATGAAATCTATCTAGTTGAGCAGTCATTGACACCCATAGGTTAGGGTTTAATTTTGTGCTTTGAACCTGCCGGTAAGTTGTCTCGGTTTGTAATATAATTTAAAATCTTTTCTATGACCAGACCTGTATTTGCCTGCATTTAGTTTGAATGTGGTGATAAATATTATCTCTCTGGAGTTGCCAGTTCCCAAATCGTGAATAATTACCCTGAAAGGCACTATATAAATTTTTCGACGAATAAATGAATATTCTTATCAGTAATTCTAGAATTTTGATCGCTGTTTCTTTTTACCCAGACAATCGTTTCATCCTGAAGCAGATGTCGAAGATTGAAGTCCAATCTTTCAGTGAATTTGCTCCTCACTACTTCCAGTACATTACGAAGGCCTATGAAGCAGAGGTCAGTCTGTCAATGCTTTATAGGTGAGTTAGTTAATCTATCAATCATCCTGATACCAGTCTGTTGGTGTGCCAGTTGGTCTGTCAATCATTTTATCAATCTAATTGTCTGATAGTCACTCTATTGGTTCCTGAGCAGTTAGTTAATCTGTGAATCAGTCAGTCAAACTGACAGTAACAAGCTATACTCAATTCACGGCCATAGACTTTAACTCTGTGATTTGACGATGACTAGATTTCCTTTTCTCTTATCAGAAGCCAACTGCGATCGCCAAAATTCTGGGAGTCTATCGAATCGGTTACCAGAACTCAAAAACTACGGCAGCGCTAAAGCAGGACCTCTTGGTTATGGAGAACCTATTTTACGGGTGTAAGATAAGTCAGGTGAGCTATTACGGCACTCGTACAGTTTTGCCAATTTCAAAACAAGTCATCTGAGGCTTTCAACAGTCCTTGGCGCTTGTCCGACCTATTTTTATTGTTAATTTTTTAACCAATTGCACTGAGCAATTTCCTGTCTGTCTGTGAGTCTGTCTTTGTGTCTGTCTTTGTGTCTGTCTTTGTGTCTGTCTGGCTTTCTTTCTGTCTGTGTCTCTGTCTATATCTCGGTCTGTCTCTATGTCTGCTTATCTGTCTGTTTCTCTGTTTGCCTCTGTCTGTTTTTCTATCTGTCAGTCTGTCTGTGTACCTGCTGCCTGCCTGCCTGCCTGTCTGTCTGTCTGTCTTTCTGTCTGATCAATTAGATTTTGGGATGGATTCTGTGCTGGTCTAATATGATACTCTGCTATTTTTGTTTCTATCAAATTGTTGATTATTATGACTACAGGAGTCTTGTCTTGTCTTGTCTTGTCTTGTCTTGTCTTGTCTTGTCTTGAACCTTTGTTAGTCCAAGGGTTGGCTGCAGATAAGACAAGACAATGCTTCTGTTATCATAATTGACAATATGATACAGAAGTGTTAAATTCAGCTTTGTTCTCAAACATAATTAATTTCCTCATCTTGAACTGTGAACATTTTCTCTATAACTGGATTTCAATTCCGTTTGCGATTCATCTGTGTTCGACAGATATTTGACCTGAAAGGCTCCGCTCGTAATCGTCTAGTCAACACATCGGGCAAAAGAGTCGAAGACATGGTCTTACTAGATGAGAACCTAGTCAAAAGTGAGATTCGAATTTTGTAATTGGATGTGATATATTGAAATATTTAAATGATAGAGCTTGCGGATTCAAATTTTATAGCTGGATATAAAATATTGAAATAATAGAGCTTTTGCAATTGTAGGTCCCAGTGTTTGGAATGGCCTCCCATCTGACCTGCACTCTCTCCCACGCGATCTCTATGGCTTTTTCTACAAACTTCTCAAACTTTCCTCTTTGATCGTGCCTGGGTCGGGAATAGTTATCTGAAGAGGCGCTATATAAATTGCATTGATTGATTGCAATATTCTCATTTCACTTGAGACCTTGAATGCCTTAAAACTTTTTCGATGATAATAATTGACATCACATGACGTTCATGAATCAGTTCTTAGCTTTTTTGATAATTATTTCAAGACTGGATATTAAAACCTCTTTGTTCATTGTATATTTGTACCTACATTCACGATTAATTAACAATTGCACGTTGTTTTACCCGATTTATCCCTCGGCAAGATCCGGCTGCACGTTATCATTAATATTATTATTATTATTATGTAAATTTTCACTTGAGGTAAATACTGATCCCTCCGGGTTGATAAAACAAATCTCCGGAGCGAGACATTATTATTATTATTGTTACTATTATTTTTATTTTTTTAAATGAGCAACTTGACAACCGTTGCTTATTATTGCATGTATGGTTATTTGTGTTGCCTTGTAGTAAGCACTGATTCTCCGATGTACGTCTATCCGCACTCTAAAGCCGTTCTCATGGCCTCCATCACCAGAGACACCGAATTCCTCTCCCAACATTCCGTCATGGACTATTCGTTACTTGTTGGAGTCGACGAATCCAAGAAGCAGTTTGTCGTTGGAATAATCGGTTCGTTGCAATCAACGTTTCTCTTTTGCTGTCTGTCTGTCTGTTTGTCTGTCTGTCTGTCTGTTTTTCTGTTTGTCTGTCAGTCTGTTGGTCCGTCTTTCTGTCTCAGTATTTGTTAATTCGGTTTTGAGGAGGTTTACACTGACACTGTTTCAAAGAGCCGACTGTGTTATTAAGTTATTTTGTGTAGGATTTTATTTAGTATTTCAGACCAAGGCAATACTTAAGATTTGTTCTTTAATTACGAAGATTTATTTAGCACTCCTTCAAGGTTACTCTCAATTGCGCTCTCGACCCAAGCATGGCCGAAAAGGACAGTTTTATGGCAGGTATAAAAAGAGTCCGAGTTGACCCTTGGGGACAAGCGCAATGCCAAAGGGAGCCTGTTCCGGTGTGAGGGGCCAATAATGAATTCTTGTGGGCTTCATTGATATAATAAGTTCTGTTAAATCTTCTTGGATGATGATGATCTGATTGTCGATGGTGAAGAGGAGGAGGAGGGCAGAGGATAAGGATGAGCGTGGTGATGATAAGGATTATGCTGTTGATGATAATGGGGATTATGATGATGATTGTAACAACAAGGATTGTGATTTTGGGTGAGATTAACTTGACAGTTAGTTGTGTTATGAAATTTCCATATTTTCTTATGATGTTTTGACACAATGAAGTTTTTTCATGGGTTGATATTTGTCTAAATGTTGGTAAGGAATGAAAACAATGTCCTGTTGAAATTTCTTTCTTTCCTAGATTACATCCGGACTTTCACTTGGGACAAAAAGGTTGAGATGTTTGTCAAGGCTGCGTACGGTCAGTGTTTGACTAGGGTTATAAACATTGATTGTCTAAATTGTAAGCTTTTATTATCATAACTGTAACTGTTTTAGTGTTACTTGATTGAAATGCTCATGGGAATTCTTGTATTGCGTAGGACATCATCGCCACAAGTTAAATTACAGTCATGAATTTATAACCTCTTGTATCGGGTCAAAATGGAAGTAGTCAGAGCAAGGTACATTAGGATACGAGCGTGAAACTAAGGAAGTCTGAACAAGTGTTATGTGCTCCTTTCCTCAGGTTTTAAAGTTGTTAGCTAACTTTAGAGCATTATATATATAAATATATATACACATACAGTTATATACATAAAATTAAATAAAATGCTGCAAACTATAAATGCATTTTAAATGCACAGTGCTGTATACAAGTATAAGCCATAAACAAATTTGATTCACATTTTCAATTGTCACTTAAAGCGTTCATAAAACTTATACTTAAAAGTATAAGGCCAACAATCAAAGAGACAAAACAGTCAGGTTAGGTATATATATATATATATATATATATATATATATATATATATATATATATATATATCTGTCTCTTTGATTGTTGGCCTTATACTTATCAGTATTGTTGGTCTCATATCTGTCCTGAATATTTATCATGTACAATGTTGTACATGTTTGTAATGTAATCAAGCATTTATATAGCGCCGCTCAGTCAGCAGCGCTCTCAACGGGCGTCTGTGCATGGGAATAGAAAGGTCTTAAGGCGTCTCCGAAACTGGCAAGGTGAGAGAGTCAGACTGTGGAGGACAGTTTCAAGCTGAAGGACCTACATAGGCAAAGCTCTGATCGTTGCCTGTCCTGATATTCAGCCTTTTTGTACCTGCCTACCCTGAGTGTTGAGTTGTAATTACCTTGATTACGCTGACCTTCTACCGTTCAGAATCATTGTCCTTGAACTGACCCAGTCTTGTATTGTTTATACAGATTTCTATAGCGCCTGTAGCAGTACAACCTAATCAGAATTGAGTGCATACCCACGTAGGTTGCTTGGGCCGTTTCAGTCTCGACTAGATCGTGGTTTCTGAAAGCGATCATTTCTTCATTATGCTCCTGAGTAGATGGTCTTAAGGGGTGCTGTTTAAATCCTTCTAGTAAACACAGCTCAAACTTCTCCACTGCCTGCACTCTAACAGGGCCAGTCTAGGGATTGGATAAAGGAGGAGGGCGACGCTTGTGATCCTTGTTATCACACGGCGTCGTTAACCGAAACAGCTCCGGCTGCCGAGGTTCGCGTCTGTCATTTTTGTGGTTTCTTTTTGCAGGCAAAGAGCAGCCGACCGTGGTGTCTCCCGACATCTACAAGCGCCGATTCCTCGAAGCCATGGACCGATACTTCCTCCTCGTTCCCGACCGATGGGTAGGATTTGCCCAGGACGTCGACTGCTCCATCGTACGACCCACGACCTCCAACTCCAGCCATGATCAGAAGACTGGTTGATCAATTGCCGCCCGATCTTGACGAGTTCCAAAAGTTTTATGAACGCTTTAAGTGACAATTGAAAATGTAAATCAAATTTGTTTATGGCTTATACTTGTGTACAGCACTGTGCATTTAAAATGCATTTATAGTTTGCAGCATTTTATTTAATTTTATGTATATAACTGTATGTGTATATATATATATATATATAAAATTATATATGTTATGTATAATTTATGTGTATATATGTATGTATGTATGTATCAGGTTATTTATATAGCGCCTTATAGGAACCTCTCAAAGGAACTAAACATAGCTATCCATATATATATATATGTATTATATATATATATATGTATTATATATATATATATGTATTATATATATATATATATATATGGATAGCTATGTTTAGTTAGTATGTGTAAATATTTGTTTATGTTGTGAGAAATCTTTGAATGTCTTGCTCACTTTTTTTAAGCATTTTTTTCTTGAGGAGGTTGTACGATATTTGCTGACAATGACATCAGTGAATCTTTGTGATCCAGGCTCTGCCTTTGCAGACAGATCTTCTGTCGCAGACAGATCATCCCTACATCTTCTCGAGGATCTAGGGATGGGAATTTTCGTGACGATTTGTGGAGTTTGGTTTTGTTTGAAGTCTGTTTTGTTTTTCGTTGTGTCTCGGCTGAGTTGAAGCAAAATGTCCTTTAACGAGTGAAAATTTAGACAATTTTAAGACAGGTCCATGATTCATTGTATATTTTATTTGATCTATGAAATTTTATTAATTCTGTTGACCAGTGAGTGAGTCGTTACTGGAGTTCAATTGGTTTTATGATTCTTTATAGCAACCATCTAGTAATGCCATCTTTATTACGATGTCTGTAAATTTATATAGCATTTGTTTCATGAAGATTGCTTTATAGCTGGGGCCACGCTAGAGGTACGGTTTGAGGTTGAGCCTCGATTTTAAGTGCTTTGAGACGTTTTCTTTGGAACTGTACTGTAAGTTTGTTGTACCTTCTGGGTGTGACGTGTGATTCGGTTGGCAACAAGTCTTGCGATGAAATCAAAATGTTTATTTTGGATTTGTTCAGCGATGAACCGTTACGCTTTCAAGATACAAGGACGGTTGAGAAGTTGTATGAGAGCGTTTTTGGCCATCCAATTAGTATGTTTGCATGGAATGGGGAGGGATATCAAAATGCATATACGCCTGCTTATTGGAGGTCTACTTATAGCATGCATGGGAAATTGGGATGGATGGTGAAACCTTGATGATGTCTACTATTGGTCTGGTTCAAGTGAGCCACTGCACATCTATGAGGGAAGTACCACTGGGAGAAGCAGGACTTCGTGAGAGGTGTAACTCGTACGCCACGTGGGCTATCTTTTTTAGAAATTTTGCTAATTTTATTGTTAATATTACTAATCCTTGATTGTTGATTAAAGACAAACGATTGTATTGGAGGTTATCGGGGGTTTGCACAGGTGTTGGTAGGCAGGTGGTGGTGAAACATTGCTAGGGCAGGGACTATGAGGGGCCATTTTTTTCTGGATTTCTGTATACATAGTGAATGGATGGTCCCTTATTGTTCTTGTTTTAATAACTGTTGCCTCTGTTACAGATGTTGAGTCTATGTCTCAGTTAAAAGGAGTTTTGTTAATCAGGGATGTCATTGTCAGATGGTATTTCTCTCTCATTGTGCCAAACACTAGAACGTTGTTTCATGAACATAAACACACAGCTTTTGAATGCTGGATGCAGAATTTGGAAATCCTCTTCCTGCATCGGTTCTTTCTGCTTTTGTCTCCTATTCCATTTTGGTCAGAGGTGGAGACATGGGGGAAAAGAAGGGAATAGTCCCCTCAAAAATATCCCCATGTTTTATTAATGTTATAAATTTCTACAGTGTCTTCCACTGTTCATCCCTTTTGGATGCATCCATATGTTTGTGGATTGAAATGTTTTCCGACCTGTCCCCCCTCAAATCCAAAATGTATCGACCTGTCCAACCCCCATATCCAGGGCCAAGTCTCTGCCTATAATTTTGGTCACACCTAGAGAGCTTGCCTACCCTGTTGAACTATCTATTGCAGATGATCCTGTGTGTGTGTGGACTGCTCTTTACATATTGACCCTCTTTGACGTCAATGCGTGACGTAATTACAGCGTGACGTCAAACGTGACCTAATTACAGCCTGACGCCATTGTGCCATCAGATGATACTCTGTGCATTAGTCACCAGCGCCATAGAAGTTGCTGACCAATAAGCTTAATAACAGTCGGAATAATATTAATATTTATTAAAAGTCTGTGCTTCATTTCAGCATTGAACTCTGTTCGTTTTATCGGAGGTTCTTCTGCGTCGTTTGCAGTTCTATTTTAACCAAATATCCTTCAAATACTAGGACCATACTTTTACTTCCAGTGAGAATGTGAAGTTTAATAGCAAGTGCTTAATCTTGTTGCGATATTTATTTTACAGGTCTGGTCTTTAAAGGAAGTAGGGCAACATATTTAAGTAAGTAAGTAAGTATCTTCTTTAATGTACAAAATAATTCAGTTACTTAGGTCTTTCTTGCATAGATTCACCAACAGATACATAGATTCACCCTTTAATAGATTCGCTAATGCATAGATTTACTTATGCATAGATTTGAATTTCATTGTCTTGCCATAAGTAGGTTATCCAGTTGTGCTACTATTTTTAGAACAACTGTTTTGAGAGGAAATATGGAGTAGGAATTTGATTAATAACCAATGGTTAGTAAAGCCTTACAAGATTATTAAGAACATTCTTTGTCCTAGAGGTAGTGGTTCGGTTGTGCTTGCTTGCTGATCATCTGGGATTTATAATAAGATTCTGTTCATATTTAGATGACTATGCTGGTCAGAATTCACTTGATGAATTGACATGAAAAAGATCAAGAACATTCAGTGCATGATATTCCTGTGCCATTCAGTGGTTTTGTAATTTGGCTGATTAAACTTCTTACCCTTCTTCATTTAATGTAACAATGTACATAATAATCAAGATACCTAATTATTCTGTGTGTATCTCATAAACTTAGCTTGGTAACTTTATTCGTGGGACCGATCGACTTATAGCTGGCAGCCAGTTAAGCCTTGGTGGTCGGGGAGGTGGTTTAGTGAATGATCTTGGTCTCTTCGGGAGAAGCTCCTCTCTCTTCACCCTGCTGCCTTCCGGAGGCGCCTGAATACTCCTTTTCTCCGTTTAGCTACGTTTTCAGTCATGAGTGCCTCTGATATCGAGTGGCACTATATAAATATTCCATTACAATATCTCAAACTGTGTGGTCTTCTCAGCCACCAAGTTCAGATGATCTTGCAGGGTAAGCTGAACATTCTCATCACCTGACGCTTGAGAGTGTTGCAGTTTCCACATCTGTGTTCTGGGCTCCTCCAGACCACGTACAACCAATGTTCAGAGGGTCGTTTTGGTAGACTTCCCATGCTCTTTCTTTTTCTTTCTCTTTAGCTGTCTCTGCCACTTCATCAGCAGTGACTGCTTTAGTGGTTGTCAGTTGTACCAACTTACTTTTAAAGGTAACTTCCATAGGCTAAGAGAAAATATTAGGGGGATATAATCAGCTTCATCCCCTATCTGAAATTTTTGAGGGGACTGTACCATCCCACCCCTAAGTCTCTGCCCCTGGTAACTTCAGAGGCATTTGGATCGCAGATCCATTTGAAGGCTATTCAGTTTCTGGTAGTGAATCCATACTAAAGTTATTCTTCAAGCAAAGGTCAAAACTTAATCGTTACCAAAGGATAAGAAAAGACAAAACTCGTGACTTCTAATATCGTAATTTATATATCGAACAGATAGATGAAAGAAAACACGAAATAATTACACTTGAAATATGCATATTTCTTGATCAAGCAAATCTATTTACACTAGCTCTTGTGACAGGAGTTGAGTTACTCTGTAAAATATACACATTGCATCCGAGCCTCGCTGGCAAACAAGCAAGTAGACTAAACTCTACCTTTTGATTATTTCAGCTGACGAGTAATATCGGTAGCATTTTCAGAGGAAGCGACCTTTCCAGCCACTTCAAAAGAACTCTCTGGCTGCAGGTTAAATGCAATTTTGTGAATTTATACATTATGAGTATTTACTCCAATTTTCCATATGTTAAACAGCTTGAATTGATCATTTTTTTATGCATTGAAAAGGCAAATTATTGACTCCACTTTTGCTACCTTGTGGATATTTTTCACATGTCTGCAAGTATACAAGAAGAATTTTACGACAGTTTTAGTGGTCACTCGGTTAGAAACAAATTATAAAAGTAACAGTTAACAAGAGATTTCTGATGACTATAGGAAAAGTCTAAAAATGTTGAAGTCATTTACAGCCTTGTATACATATGCATTCTTTTCACCGTTCAGTCTTCTGTTTCATTTTGTGCTCATATAATTTAAATATTCAGATAATTTGGCAAGCTTCAGTGCTTATTTGAACATCATGCCATCATGGCTCTTAATAACACACAGTGCTTTGTATGGATATCTTAATCGATCTTGAGACAATAATATTAGAACACGAATATCAAACAACCCTTGCTTCTGTCTTAGCTCCCAACAGCAAAACTTGTGGACTCGATTTTTCACATATCTCAGCAAGATGATCGAGTACTTTCAAAACTGATTTGCCAAATACCTATAATGATGGAGAAAAAACTTCTAACTAAAGTGAAATATTTAAAAGACTACCAGTTCAACTTGTCATCTGCATTTTTATCATCATGTAAGCCACATGGGCGGTTTGTAATGGCAGTAGCCATTATGGCATGAGTTTTAACATTGGCCATAATGTAGCTGAATTCAGCTGCACTAGCCACAATGGCACTGTGTATTAATATGAGCCATGATGGCTCTGTATTTAGCTTAAATGTATTAGCATTGTATTCACAGAAGCCATATAATAACTTCTGTAGTACACATTAGCTGTGACAACGTATTGGCATCAGCTAAAGCTTTACTTTGGTCATTAGTCATAATGATGATTATGAAGGTTATTACACTGCAGTGCACCTGCAGTTCAATATTTGAATAAAACATTAATTTATCATATATCTTAAAACGTTCAAGTCATAATAGTTGGCCATGATGGCTATTCATGCTGTGTTTCAATTATAAATTTAAAGCAAACAATTTTTGTAAACATTCAATGTCTTAAAAAATGCAAATTACATAATTTTATGTGAATACTTAATACAGTTTTGTGAGAAATCGCAAAATCAATGGAAAATTTTAATTTTCTATGATTTTTAAAAGTTAAATCTTGAGAATGTTTAACATACTGGACATCCCACAGAAGCTGCATTCACTTAGCAAAGAGGCAGCACAGAAAACCTAGCTCATTCAATAAGTGCTGGCTAAATGGCTCTTGCACCATAATGCCCATGTGGCTTCTGGCTGTCTCTAACCAGACGTTTAGCAAGGAAAATGTTAGTCTATGACATAGTCAATCCAAATATTGCTAAAGCTATCATTTTGTAATTTTGTGGCTCAGCAAGACTTTCTATGGCTAAAATTTTATACTTTAAAGGCTCAAACAGATGTTTATAGCCATAACCTTCTACATTCATGTCTGAACCAGGCTGCTGTGGCCAAAGCCTTCTTTTGGCTAGCAGGACTTTTACCACCCTGGCTCAGTATGAACTTTTGCAGAAATAACGAGCTATGGCTATAAGAGTCATGGAGGGTTGTGGCTCAGCAATAACTGCCACAGTAGTTTAAGTCGGCATTCAGAATGGCTCGGCCAGAATTGCTAAATCGAGGCTCAGTCGGAAAGTCTCGAACCGCCGTTGTGGCTCATCCATCAAATCGCATCGCGGCTCTTCCAGCTCTATGGCGGCTGAAATTAGAACTAACAGTCGACCGATGTAAACAATATCAACAATAAAACATTGAAACTTTTGGGCAACACACATTTGCCATTGCACTATTAGGCAAATAGGAGTCGCTGACAATGGCAACAGGTTTACCACCCAATGCCTAAGGCTAAATCATCGAAATGAGCTTAAACGGAACATTGCATCTGTTGACAATAATAACCAGTTGGCAAGTCAACAACAACCAATAAATAAGTCAATCAATCACCGACAAGCAATTTACACACAATCAACTGTCAACGGTGCTTCAATCAATAGTCAACCTACAGAATTGTCTTATTCGGTCGAAGATCGCTCCGACCGTAAAACCAGCAGCTTTTATTTTCTTTTGGTCACTTCCATTGTCAAGGACACGTGGATGACCACAACAGAGTCACTGACCATTTGTCAAAGATCGATAGAAGAAAGACCAGTCAATCACTTTTGTCGCTAAACAATCAACGATCAGTCGAAATCAACAACTCTCACACATCCAGAATCAACCATGGTTACTAATACACAACGCACCATCGAGTGTTTGTCAACAGTTTTCCTGATACACTCGTCAAGATCCTGGTCGGCATGACAACCGTCGGACACACTAAAGCCGTAACCAGCTATGCAAATTACAGAAATGTAACAGACAGATCTGGCATACCCACACAACAATAAAAGTGGCATATATATATATATATATACATATACATATATACATATATATATGCACATAATATATGTATTTGCCCTCTGGTGTGAGTAACTGAGTATACATTGATCCTATAATTGTGTACACCAGTTCCACAGAAATGCTAAGATACAACTGCGCATTTCGAGCGTATATCAATTTGAAATTCAGTTATGTACACTGCATGAAAAAACCGTTTAACGTTTCAACGAAACTCGCCGATTCCACAAAATCTTTTACACCGTGAAATAATACACGTTGCGGAAACACGTACCCAACAACTTCAAATACCAAAGAAAACCTCCGTAAACGTCGTCGCGTTGCGTCTGCTCGAGTCACGTTGCAACGCAACTTTCTTGGCGTAACAGTTTTAACATGACCCTCGGTAATTGGTATCACATAAATCATCACACTTATATTTATCTACTATTATGCTCGTTCAATATCAGGAGGGTCACGGTAGGTAGGTAGTCAATCTGCTAACTTCTCGTTGAGACTGCGCAGCAAAACAAAAGGTTATGGAGATCAGTCTTAATGTTTAATCCCCACACATATAATTATATCCATTGCATAGGCGGAGACTTGGTCCTGGGTTGGGGGACAGGTTGAAAAAATAGGCCTTGGGGTAACTGTTGAAAAATTTTTACTTTTCACACATGGATGCAACCAAAAAAGAACAAACAGTGGAAAACACCGTAGAAATTTATAGTAATGTTTATGAAATATTGGATGATATAAGCAACTCTATATCCTCCACCAGAAATTTCGAAATGGAACATCCCCTAAGTCTCCACTTTCTACTGTATACACCAGTGAATTACACAAGCACCCACTCTGCCTTTCGAAGTTCCGCCAGTTTGCACTCTAACAGTGCCAGTTCCAAGTCTGAATAAAAGAGGAGGGCAACACTAATGATCTGTTATCAGTGTTGTTAAACTGCCTTTCGAAACGCAACGCCATGAAACAGTCACTTGTGTAACAGACCGAATCCCTTGTAATGTAATATAATGTAATTTAATAAAGCATTTATATAGCGCCACAGAAATCAGCAGCACTCTCAACGGGCGTCTGTGCACGGTGCCCTTTGCACCAAGTAATTTCTAATATTATGTATATCTGATCTGCACATGTGATGGGAATGACTGGCATAGTCACCAACGAGTCTTTATAGAAAAGGAGCCTTATGGCCTATATAGGTCATTAAGTGCAAATGTATTTGGGTGTGCAATAAAACCTCCAATTTCTACATAGCAGTGTACAACTGTACTTATAACATGCATTCAACACATCTACACATGTGCAATTGTTGTACATGTGTCCATATATAGAAATATATATATAAATAATAAATATTATATATATGTATGTATATATACATATGTATATATATATATATATATATATATATACATGAGAGAGAGACTATAAACATGCTTGCACATTATGGTAGACAGCATGTTTTCCACAATGTCAGCAATGCTGCATGCACAACACTTACATGTTGGCATGTGCAAACTGGAATAAGTTAAGTGCTTAGCGGAAACGTTCAACGGTTAAGACGACTGCGTGGACTTAGAATGCGAAACAACAACAACAGGGCAAGGGGGTAACGAAGCCCCGCAAGACGCCCTCGAAGGGCAAATTAGGGCAAAGGCCATTTCATCACTAAACGCCTAAACACTGGAAACTGCATTGTGTCAGTACGAAACTGGAATTGATGTACAGCTCAATATGTGCTAAGTGTACATCTCTGAATACATGTATGCCTATAAACATTCATGTGTGTACACACGTACACTAAAACACATATGTATACAAGATGGCGATTCTTGTGAAGTCGTGTGGTGAGTATGCAACATCCCTTGTTTAGGGTGTGCAACATCCCTTGTTTAGGGTGTGCACCATCCCTTGTTTTGGGTGTGCAACATCCCTTGTTTTGGGTGTGCAACATCTCTTGTTTAGGGTGTGTAACATCCCTTGTTTAGGGTATGCACCATCCCTTGTTTTGGGTGACACAGAATAATCTTTTTTTAGACAAAGGGCAGCTTTTCAATTGATCCAAGCACAGACAGTCAGTATTACAAAAACAAGTATTTGCGTGAGATACCACAAACTCTGTATATCGTTCCCAGTATAAGTAATTTTAGACAAAGTTCTACCTTTATGCTTGCGGCAGCTATATTTTCCCCATGTAGGTGGAACACCATGGAAACAAATAAAGAACTTAGAATAAGAGAAATTTCTGGAGAGGTAGTCAGTTAGCAATTAGGTTTCTGTACATCGTTCAAAAACTTGAAACCTTCTTTCCTCTGCCTCTAAACAGCTGGAAAGCTCCACATCCATATTCATCACACAAGTAAATGCCACGCACAACATCTGACCAAAAACCTTTGCCCAAAGCCGTCTCACGACGTCAGGTTTGACCTCCGAGACTGGCCTCGCTGTTGAGTCAAGAGACCTCAAGTTCCAGCCGCAAAGCATCCTTCCACGCAGAGATGTACGACCAATGCATTGCACGGTCTGGTGCCTTCCACAGTCCTGTGCATTGCACAGCGCGGCGCATTCCGCGGTCCGTTGCATCGTACGATGGTCCGGCGCATTCCGCGGTCCGGTACATTGCACGTTCCAGTGCATTCGGATGTGTTTGTTCTTTGTCAAATTCAAGTTTGTTCGCTAACCATCAATTTAAATCAGAAATGAAGAAAGTTTTAATAGAACATGTAGCGTTGCATCTTCGCGTTCCGTCAGCAGTCGTCTGTTACCTTTCAATTGTGGACTTGGCTTATCTGCAACAAAGCGAAAAAACGTAAACAATGTAGAACCCAAGCAGCTTAAACAAGTCAGTGTGAACGACACCCTCCTTAACAGCTGCTCTGCCTCTCTGCCGACCGTCTGGAAACCGGTCTCTGACCTCCTACAGACCATCCTTTGGACAACCCATCTGATGCAGCGCTCGTGAAAAAGCTGGTGCCCTGCATTTGGCTTTCAAGTGGTACTTTAGAATTTGGAGATTACCATTACGAATCAGTAACAGTTAAATAGACTTCGGGCGATTGTAATCGGCAACTTCTGCAGCGCCAATGCCTATTGCACGAAGCCTCATTAAAAATGTTTTTAAGATAAGATGCTCTTACAAAACACATATCCTAGACCAACATTTCCCAATCTTTTTTGGCCATGGAACCATTTTGATATTAAAGTCGTTTGGTGGAATGCTCATCCACAAATAACCATATTCTGAAGAAGGTACAAGCGTTCCAGCATACATACAATTGGAGGTTTAAGCCTAAATTAGATCAATAATAACATAAGTGACGTTTTAGTTCTCTTTCCTATAAAGTTATACAGGCAACATGCCTTCTATGAAATATTCATGTAATTTATCTTAAATTGTTTGAATCTTATTATTCACACTGAAAGTTTTCTGCGGAACCGTTGTGTTCACCTCATGGAACCCTAGGTTCCGTGGAACACAGTTTGGAAAACGATGTCCTAGAACAATAGATCCGAATCAGGGTAGCTACAGATTTTCAGCTTACCAGACAGTAGACACATCCGCAGTTTCTGGAGCCTCAACATCTACGAATACAAAATACCACTTTATGTTAAGCCATAATACGTAACTGTTTTTAGTAGGACAGACAAAGGAAAAAACACACAAACAAACGGACAAACGGACAAACTTTCAGAATAACAGCGCACAGAATACCATAAAATTATGACTTTTCTGGAAAAACGTAGTTTTTTGTACACATAACATAACAGCAAAACTATGACAAATTTAGAACTTTCAGATGACATCATCGCAAATGTTGGCCTTCCTTTAGAGATCTCAAACACCTTAGCAACGAGCTGCGTTGATCTGCCAATCACTTTTGATACACTTTTGTCATTGAAGTGTTAAACTGCGCCTGCTAGGCTGAGTATTTTTGTACTAAAACTAGCTGAAAACTTAAGTCTTCATCTGGTCTGTTGTTAATTGCTCTTAATTTCTCATGTTACCCAGCTTGAATTCATTCATTCATTCATTCATTCATTCATTTGTTTGTTGCGAGAATTTGTGTATAGCGCCTCTTCAAGGTGACTACTCAGAGGCGCTCCCAACATCAGCATGGCCAAATAAAGTCGTCTTAAGATGAGAGAGGAGGAATGCCTGAGAAGGGGTTCTAGGAAGGGAGCGGAGTGTCAAAGGGAGGCCATTCCAAATCACTGAGAAGACACGGATCTGCCTGGTGGAGGTGCAAGCATAAGGAGCATAGAGGAGACCCTGTTCAGCCCATGAACGTACACGTCTGACTTTGTCAGAAGGCGAACATCAACACATCACCCCACAGCCTCCACACTTAGGACCCCAGACACTTTCCACTTTACCTCAAAGTTCTATCTCATCCAGCATTCTTACCCTAATCCCTTCAATCCTCCTCAGCTCGTGAATAAGCTTGTGCCCTACGCTTAACCTTAGCGATAGCATCGATAGAAGTTAGACCAACCAGACAGAACAGTCAAGCAGCCAGAGGTCGTAACCGATCCTGCTTCGTTTGTAGCCGTGCAGGTGTACAGCCCTGCGTCATCAAGCGTTGCATTTCGTATCTGAACGAAAAAGGCAACAGATCGTATCTGTAACTGCCCTCGAACATTATAATGTAATGTAATCGAACATTTTAATAATGTAATCAAACATCATAATGTAATGTAATGTAATGTAATCGAACATTGTTATTTAATGTAATCGAACAGTATAATGTAATTTAATGCAAACAAACATTATAAAGTAATGTATTGTAATTGAACATTTTAATGTAATGTAATCGAACATCATAATGTAATGTAATTGAACATTTATAAAGTGTCACTCATCGTTTCAGAGGCGCTCCTGAACGACAACAGTGCCGTCACTAACAAATAAACTGGACTTAAGGTATTTCCAGAATAGAGGAAGAGAAATACTGACGAGTCAGTTCCTGCGGAAGGTGGCTCCAGCAGGAGTGGCCAACATACATAAAGATGCTAGATTGAGTAGAAAATCTGTGCATGTGGGGAGCGACTATGAGCGAAGGGTTGAGCGAGAAGGGAGTGAAGAGACAGAGGCACAGAAGTTCCTGCGGCACGAAGGACCTACATCGACCATGAGACAGTTGCACATGATCATGAATATAATTTTCATTTAAACATCAGGAAAACAATGCCTAACAACTTTCAGAATGCTACTTAACAGGTATCCAGGAACACATTATAGTCCCCAGATCAGTATAGATTACAATATGTATATAATATGTGTGGCGCGGTGACCGATCTGTTAGAGCGGTCGGCCCATAACACTCGTGTGCGCTGAATGAGCAGGTTGGACCCTCGTCCGAGGTGTCACTGCGCAGGGGCATTGAGCAAGTCCTTAGCGCACAATTGCTCTGCAACTGCAATTGCACCGTCGAGGCGTGTGCGCTTCTGAGCAAAAGATGTTGGAAGAAGGGCAATATCAAATTTCAGAATAAAAATAAATAAATTATGGTTACACGCAAGACCATTATCACCAGTCACTTCCGTTGCCACATAATTCTATTCAGATTTCACGAATGACCGAATCAACTAACCTCGATCATGGCAGTTCCATCTTCTGAATAGCTAAGCGTAAAGTTGCAGCCGCTGCTGGTGCTGATGACCTTCTGATCGGGTCCAGTCCACGCGATGGCGGGCCGCGGTCGACCGCAGACGTGACACTTGATGACCGCCGTGCCTCCGATCGTGACCGACACAGTCGACAGAGGCTGCAGGATAGATGGCGCCACCTCAAAGATGAAATCTGGATCCAGCAACTGTGCATAGAGGAATGAAACATACGGCACTTGGAAAATCAATTCAGCTCTTTGCACACACCCACAGACACACATACACACACCTACACACACACCAACACACACACCAACACACACACATACACTCATATGCACATAGCCTAATATACAGCACTTGAAAATCTAACATTTTTATCAGTCTTCAATAACGTGTAAGTGCTGGTGCAATTGCTACCTCTAAGAAATGGGTGGAAAATTTCATTGAGTGATCTCATCTCAATTAGGGGAAGTTATAAAATTAGGAGAAAAGTCTGTGGGAGATATGGGGAAGTTGCTCCAATGACTTTGTGGTTAGGTAATTGACAATTATGGGAAGTCTGTGGGAGACAGAGGAAATTGCTCAAATGCCTTGAGCAGGGATTGAACTGCTTACCCGAACTTCTGAGGACGTCGACGAGTTGTTGCCAGCCATTTCTAGACTCCTAAGACAGTCCAACAGGTGGCTGGATTCTCTGTCTGATGCTACAGTCAAAGGAAGCCTAGCAGACGAACAAAACATCGTTAATCCAAGGGCGTCCAGATAGGGGTCTGCAGGCACACGCCTCCAATTTCAGGTAGGGGGATATTTTTTGAGTCTTAGGGGGAAATACTATGCCTTATTTACACTTGGGACTGGGGATTTGCCTCCATCACTCAAAGGGGATTGACGCCTCTGCGTTAATCATTACTACTCACATAATTATCAGCCTCATCACCAAGCTTTTTTCTGTTTAAAATCAATACATGTTGATAACAGTCGTGGACAAAGTCCCAACTAAGATCAAAGAAATACTTACAAGACTGTCGAGCAGTTTATTTTACAATCAAATCAAACTAAATAATCTATCGTGCTCGTGTCACCATTCATCAATGTCCCCTTTGAACTAATTACGGGGAGGGCATTACCAAAATATAATGCATCACCAAATTAAGAATAAGGCATCAAGTATGTAGTGGTTGTTTCAAAACCACTCGAAAATTGCATATCTTCCACAGGAGAAGCCAAAAATATCCAAAAGGTCACAGTATAAAGGTGTTTAAAATAAAAATTAAATTAAACATCACAATGAAAAAAAAAATCTGCCACATAAAGCAACTTGTACTGTTCCTAACTATTTATTCTTGGCCTGGTGTGCCAATGTTTTTGCCTGGTGTGCTAGATATCAGCGCTATATAAGTAACTAATTAATAATAAATTAATCAACAATTATTTAATCACAATACGACAAAACATCCACAAAAGTTATTTTTAAGTAATGTTTACAATTTAACAGCTTAATAAGTAGTATAAATATATATATTTGATGTTATATTCAACAGGTTTTGACCGTACCTAGAATCGTTATCACAGAAGTCTGTCTTATGTACAGTTTTGAGAGGCAGCCGTGTGTCGTCACCCGCAGTTCCCTTGATTGGTGCACCACCCTTCCATTCCATATTGCTTGTTGATCGCAGCTGTTGGACACATTTCAAGCAGCAATTCAATCCATCAAGAGATCATAGAGAATTATATATATATATATATATATGCATTTTTTTAAAATTTTTACTTATTACCGAAATTTGATATCGCCCTTCTTCCAACATCTTTTGCTCAGAAGTGCACACGCCTCGATGGTACAATTGCAGTTGTACTGCAGAGCAATTGTGCACGAAGGACCTGCTCAAGGTCCCTACACAGTGACTGACGCCTCGGACAAGGGTCGAACTCGCTCACTCAGAGTGTTAAAGGCCGACCGCTCTAACCAATCAGTCACCGTGCCACACAATCAGCCACACAATGAATCAACTGTGAACTGTGACTGGGAAAAAAAAGGACCCCTGATGATGATATGAAAAAACATTGTAAACATTCTGTGATTTTTTTAACATTTCAGAACCGTTTTGATCCTGACCTATTCATCCATAACTGCATAATAAATGAACATGAAGAACAAGAAGATAACAAATGACAAACAATCACATACAAAAACTAGAAAAAAATCATAAGAAGATCAAGAAGAAACTGCACGAAGAAGCACAAGATACCGTAAGCAGAATAAGGAAGCAAAAACAAACGAAGAACACGCAAAAAGAGAAGCTACCGAAAGAATAACGAGAGAAAGAAAACCAACGAAGAACATGCAGTAACCATATGAGGAAGGAGATGATGCAGTAACGAAAGTAAGAAAACATGTAGTAACCATATAACGAAGAAGATAAGCAAAAACACATGGAGAACACGTAGTAATCATATAAAGAAGATACTGTAAGAAGAAAGAAAGCAAGAAAGCATACTAAGAACATGCTGGGATCAAACAGAGAGAAGGCCAATGCCTTCTCTCTGGCTGATCCAATGACCTGGAACGGACTTCCAGTGGCACTGCATCTCACGCCAATAGGTCAATCTGCCCTATTCTTCTCTGGCCGGAAGACCGTTAAGTTTGACCGAGGTTGGGCTTGGAGCGCTTCTGAGTAGATGGCTCTGAATGGACGCTATATAAAACTGATAAAACTAAAGATGGTCATCGTGCGAAGCGATTCCTTCCCACTCACCGCCTTCTCATTTGCACCCGCAGCAGCAGCAGCAGCAACGGCAGCAGCAGCAGCGTGAGTCGAACGGAACATGGCGCTCTGTGCCTCAGACACCAAAGAAGAACCGCTCGGGCCGCAGCAGTTTATATCGCCGACGCTCTGCCTCACAAGGTCCTCCTGACTGCGCGACTTGAACGGCATCAACGTGTAGCGGATGCCCTCGATGATGTTGCGCTTCGGCTGCGGAGAGTTCGACTTGCTGCGCAGGTTCCGATCCTCGTTCTTCAGCTTCCGAAGCGATGGATCGCTTGACGAAGCATCGATCGACTGTGGCTCGGGCTTCGGCTGCTCGATCGTCGATCCTTTGATCGTGGGAACGGACGACTTCTTGCCGGATCGCTTGTAGGTGTCCTTTCCACCCTTGCCTGACTGAGGGTTGATGGAGTTTTTTGTCGAGTGCGGTTGAGAGTGAGTCTTTCGAAGGACCGAACCGTGTTGAAGAACGTTAATCTCTGGCGCTGACCTTAGCAGCACACAGAGGTTCGTTTGAATTGTGTCATTGTTCAAACGAGTCATTGTTCATCTATGTCATTGTTCAAAAAGTCGTTCTTCAAACATGTCATTGTTCAATCATGTCACTGTTATTATCGTCATTGTTCATCATGATTTTTATCACTATCATCATCGTCTTCTCTGTATTCAAACAGTGTCCTCTCCTGTTTTTGAATCTAATATTAATATAGTCTACATGCACAGCAGTTAGATCAGCAAACTTTAGGTAACCAAGAACACAGTGTTTCAGAAATATGTATCAACACACGCTGCTAAATACGGCCATTCAAACCACTCTATATATTTCTTAACTTCTAAAGCCCTTGTTGCTTTCCTAACCATCTGCTAATCGCTCCAGTTAATAAAGTAGAATATTATTACTTCAACTCGTAGAGTGCACTGCAATCATAAGTCTCAGCGCACCGCTTACATACTTACTTGTTCTGAAATCCTGATTCACATAAGTCAAAGGTGTTGCTAAAATAAACAACCAAACAACCCAAAACCACTACCAACGTTTCTCAGAGGCTTTCTCAAGGTGCTACAAAAATATTCAGTACCGTTCATTTGCATTGTCATATATCACACCAGATCGGATAAGTTTCATCTTCCCAGATGATAATAACTGTATACGGTGATGATACATTTCACTGCATTGGTTAACTCTGTGGACACTTCTATTTTCAACCAATACTGTCCCTGATATATGAGACAAACTAATGTCACCCCTTAATGTCTACTGTTATGAGAATAAGTTTTCAGAAAAACTCTTATATATGAAAATCACACAAAATCTCATAGCTCTTCTTATAACTAGTGCAATAAAGCTTTTATGTACACCAGAATGCCTTCAACAGTTGGCTGAATAAAGGACATACTAACTAACTGACACAACAAAAAAAGAACTTCCTCAAGTGCAAACTATTAACAAATTACATAATTCTTTTACATGCCATAAGAAAAATACACATTCTTTAAATGTACTTACTATATTATAACACTTTATTGCATAATTTTCCTCCGCATTTGAAGCAATGTTTACATGTTGCAAACTTGAGTGACTTACATTTTTCTGAAACACTGTGTATCCTAAAGTAATTAAATGAATGATAATGAAAACTCACAGTTCTTTTGTTAATTCCTTCTGATAAGCAATTGGGGACTGAAGAGCTGTTTGATTCAAAACAAAGACATCAATGGTTCAGACATCTGTCACCAATTTATACAATATACATTATAATTAGTTATAGTAACACTACACGAACTGTCAAAAGCATAGTCAGGAAATGCGTCTGGGGCGTCTACTGGACATGATCGCATTGAGAACAAATACTAAAAATGTTTTAGGTGATAGTTTTCTTTTATTTCAGAGGCAATTTGCCACTTAATTTGCAATAACTACATCCTGCAAATCATCAACATATCTGATTACGATTTTTAATTAATGTTCTTCAACTTTCTTCAACATTAGTAGGCTATTTCGTCCAATAATTCTTATTTAATGATCCGGGAATTCTAATTCCACGATCCAGTAGTTCTTATTTTATTTATGAAGTTCTTATTTTAGGATGCACAGGGACCTTAAATGGCTTGGCACCATTGACAACCATTCCTTCTCTTGGACACAGAACACAAGGCATTGAACATATCTGAAGATAGATATATCTGTTTATGCTATCATATTTAAACTCATTGACCTCTTGCCTTTAACTTCAGCGTTAAAGGTTCTAGTCCCAAATGTGACAACTTCAAGATAACTATTCAGAGGCACGCCCGACCCGAGCCCGGAGGAAAGTCTTGAGAAGTTTAAAAAAAGAGCTAGACAGCTTAGATAACCATGTAACATTAAAGTTTGCCATATTGTTATAATTATAATTCAATCAATCAATTAAACTTAAGAAATCTACTCAGAGGCGCTTTCAGTCCAACCTCGGCCATATAAGACAGATTTCAGAGTGGAATAAAAAATAGGGATAAAAAAATAGGGTAGAGAGTTCTTAGGTAAGGGTCGAAGATCCAATGGGAGGCTATTCCAAGCAGTTGGGCCCACATTATAATGACAATACTTATTATTGTTATTATCATTAAAGAGGCAGCAGTGGGGAAGGAAATAAACTGATGAACCTATTGAAACTTGACCAGAGTCTGGACTGCACACATAGAAAACGCACACATGGTCACTTTTCATTTCCAACTATTACTTAACAGTTAATTACCAAACCAGTGTCCTTAACCAACTATTACTTAACATTTAATTACCAAACCAGTGTCCTTAACCAACTATTACTTAACAGTTAATTACCAAACCAGTGTCCTTAACCAACTATTACTTAACAGTTAATTACCAAACCAGTGTCCTTAACCAACTATTACTTAACAGTTAATTACCAAACCAGTGTCCTTAACCAACTATTACTTAACAGTTAATTACCAAACCAGTGTCCTTAACCAACTATTACTTAACAGTTAATTACCAAACCAGTGTCCTTAACCAACTATTACTTAACAGTTAATTACCAAACCAGTGTCCTTAACCAACTATTACTTAACAGTTAATTACCAAACCAGTGTCCTTAACCAACTATTACTTAACAGTTAATTACCAAACCAGTGTCCTTAACCAACTATCACTTAACAGTTAATTACCAAACCAGTGTCCTTAACCAACTATTACTTAACATTTAATTACCAAACCAGTGTCCTTAACCAACTATTACTTAACAGTTAATTACCAAACCAGTGTCCTTAACCAACTATTACTTAACAGTTAATTACCAAACCAGTGTCCTTAACCAACTATTACTTAGCAGTTAATTAATGAGTGTGCAATCCAATTGAACCTCGAAGGAAGTCTCCTTGCATGTCGAGCAAAGAAGTGATCTGAGAGGTCCACGTCTGCTTCACGTCCTCCCTCGGCGCCTGGCAGTAGAGTTTCAGCGTTCCTTTCTTGCCGATGAGTAAAAAGGCGAGCGGGTCATCGCTGCACTGATCCACAAGAGTCATGTTGTTTATCTGCGAGCAACGTCGGGTAAGAAGGTGAGAGAAGGCAGGAAACGAGTAGAGTAAGGTTTGACATCACATGGTAAGAAGGTCAGCAAAGGCAAGAGAAGGCAGGGAAAAGGGTAGAGAAAGGTATGGCAACACAAGGTAAGAAGGTGAGAGAAGGTGAGAGAAGGCAAGAGAAGGCAGGAAAAAGGTAGAGAGAGGTTTGGCATCGTAAGGAAAGTCATGGCTAAGTAATGGTATTGTAAGGACATGCTTACATAATGGTAAGACTGGAAAATTTAAACGGTAAAGGAAAGTAAGGATAGTCAGGTAATGCAAAGCATGGTAAGGCAAAAGTATGGAATAGAAAGTTAAAAGTATGGAAAAATTAAGCAAAGATATGGAAGGCAGTGTGACATTATATGAACATACATTGTCAATACAGTTTATCAAACGACAGCATACAGTAGTGTTGAAATTTGCCATTCATTGACCTACATTAACATTTGCTACAAATGACCAAACCATATCACCAGGATGACATCATCAAAGCAAATAACAACAGAGGACACGAATAAAACTTAAAAAATGCAAAACATAAAATAAAATGCGGCGATGGCTAGAGCTGCTTCCTACGTTCATGCTGTTCTTGAAGATGTATCCAGGATGCGACAGATTGTTCTTCCGTTTGTCCATTTCTTCGCTGAAGATGATCATCTGCTCGAAGAGAAAGACTCGCCGCTCACGGAAAGTCTGCCGCTCGCCCTTGCCCTTTGGCGCCGGCTCCAGCACGAACAGAATATCTTGCAATAGCAGTTTTCCCTGCGCCGTTATCTTACCCTAAGACATTTACAAAACGTCAGTAGATTCAAGAAATTGTAAGCATGTTTACTTGTTAAGATGGCAGTTGAGTGAATATCTAGCAATAACAATTTTTTCTGTGCTATTGTCAGAGCCAAAGACCATGGTTTTCAGCCTTTTCATAGAGAAGGAACCTTACACAAAACTTGCCTTCTGCATGTCACCAGTTCAATTTCCCAACAAATGAATGTAGGGCCAAAATTGTAACTTGTAAATGCTAGGATAATCAATCACTCAACAACCATGGGCTCATCGCCCAATAGGTGTCTGATGCCTTTCTGGTCACATCTCACCACATGTCTCTGTTCATTGCCTCGTGGCTCAATTTTCGAATGCTAGGATAGCCATGTAGTAATGTCAATTATTTCAACAAAGAATCCTGTAGGACAAAGAATGACTGGAGGCTATGAAGAATTCTACTAATTGCTAATCCACTTGTGAATTCAGTTGGTGTCTCCTGTTTTTATATTGACCTATGGCCGACACCCGCGAAACCTAGGGGTTCTGTTCCACAAAAAAAAGGTTTAAAAACCACTGCCTCAAGATATCTGCAAAACAGTAACAATTTATTCAAATTCAAATTTATAATTTTGAATGAGCATTGTTTAATGCCACTGTGAGTTCGTAAGCAATTCCTACCCTAATCCCGCCATTCCTGACTCGATTGACCCATTCCTACCCTAATCAACCCACTCCTCCACCTTCCAATCTCCTGCATCAAAATCAAATCCTCTGCCTCCTTCTTTCCCTGATCTCCTAGGACCGTTTATCTCTAGACAACCCTTCTGACGTGACGCAGCACTCATGAATCAGTTGGTGCCCTGTGCATGGCTTGAAAAAATAAAAGCTCTTTAGAAACTTAGACATCATGATATCTAAAGAAACACAGGCATACAAAACGTTACTTTCATAAATAATTAATCTTATTTGTTTTCCTGCATGTACAATTCACAGAGCGACACGAGCGGAATCGACTCCATTTAACACAACAATCCACCGTAAATTTCCCGTGAAAAAAACTATTCGACATTATTTTCTTCTCATTTAATCTACCGTTCGAATACAGCCGCTCATCACCATCTCCTCCGTAGATCGATTTTCCACGGACCTTGAGGGCATAACACCTTAGGGTAATAATTCACAATTTGGCCTACTTTAATACGAGAATAATTGTTTTCATTTCTGCTGTAGCTGGCTAGAGACTCTCTTACGTCAAAACCTTGCAAGCGTCCGACATTCATCATGTCGTTGGCGGCCTTTGGAACGACACGCATGACCTCTACTGCCCTCTTCAGGTCATCCGTGTTCTCATTCGCTCTTTCCGTGTATTTCAAAATGTCCTACAAAATCCAGGTAGCACTTTAGAAAGGGATGCCTACACACTGCTTAGCACAACTCTGCCCTATATCATTCAAAATCTTTAATAATAATCATAATCATAATAATAATAATAATAACAAAAAAGCTTCAATATCGCATAGTCCATCATGTCCCATGAAATCGTGACCTCAAAGTTGACCTTACAGAATCTTCTGGTCTTGTTATACTTGCTGCCAAAGCCTTTGTTTGGAGTAGTTATGGGATCAAGTGCTTTTAACATCTCCTCTGGAATTATCCAACATAAAAGGCCTGGCTTGTCGTCATGTTATCATCACTTGTGATTACATCGCTTGCCATTAAAGTAACTGACATTTTTTAGGCGGATCTTTCCGTGAGTGTGTTTTTAACATCATTATCAATATTATCATCATTACTATTACTTTTATTATAATTATCATCATTATTACTTTCATTGTTATTGTTGCTGCTGTTGCCGTCCTTGTCATCATCATCAAAATCATCATAATCATCATCATCAACAACAAAAACAACATCACCATAATCATAATTTTTATTAATACACATTTATGAAGCGCCATTATCTGATCCCCAGACATCCATTAATGGAGTCGAACAGTTGTGAGCATCTGAAGGACTTTCTGAAGGTCCCTACAGAGAAGCCATCTAGATGAGACTCAAAATCCCTACTCTCCATGTTACAAGGATCAACCAATCAACAGCCATTTCAACTGAAAAGAGTTACTGACTGACTGTGAACGTAATAAGTGATTTAAATAAAATATCAAATAAATATGATCAAAGAAAGTTCTTAAAGTGATTGCAGTAGATTCTGCAGTGCTTGAATTCGGAAGAGTTAAGATATCGCTCTGAACATACCTTGAGCAGAAGTTGGTATTTCATGATTCTTTGAACTGGCTTGATGAGTAAGTCGGGTAGCTGAAGGCGATGCCCAAGTTTCTGGCGCAGTTCCTGAAAAAGACGACAAACATTAGGTTACGAAAAAATGACCACAAACATTAGGTTCTCAAAAAGACACAAACATTAATTATGTTACTAAAAAATGACCACAAACATTAGGTTCTCAAACAGACACAAACATTATGTTCCTAAAAAATGACCACAAACATTAGGTTCTCAAAAAAACACAAACATTATATTCCTAAAAAATGACCACAAACATTAGGTTCTCAAAAAGATACAAACATTAAGCTCATAAAAAATACCACAAACATTATGGCAATGTCATCTTTCAATTACATGTTGACTGATTACACTCTGGTTGACAAGGTGTCTTTGCCTCCTCAGTCCAGAGTTCATTAAGTCACCCATACAAATTTCTTTTCAAGCTACCCAACTCATAAAAACCCTGGCCCTGTTTGTGCCTTCTAGACCCAGAATATTCCTCCGTACCTGGAGCAAATGCCTCTGTGAGCTATCATCATTTGAGACGTGTAATAAAGGAGTCATTGCTCCATGAGCGCATTCAATCACTAAGGCAGTCTCCACCATAATAAATGTACTTACTTCTGACGCAGTCCTTCATTTGTATAATTCATAGGCATCTAAACAATGCCAGGAATTCTTGGTTTAGCTATTAATAGATACGTCTAAAACTGTTCTAACCAAAAAAACCTGTTCAGTTCCCATCACACACACTTTGTTACACCCTGCTGTCTGTCTGTCTTTCTGTCTTTCTTTCTGTCTGTCTGTCTGTCTGTCTGTCTGTCTGTCCAGCACGTGTTCATCCAAAACACACATGTGCACAAACCACAGACAATATTCCCTCTAATTTTTTTGGAGAATGTGCACAAGTTATTTTGCGTGTGCAACATTTATAAATGGTTCACATTTTTGTGCGCCGGTCCGAGCGAAATGCGATGATAGTTATATTAAGACCGTATCTAAAAAGTCCAAGGCGATAAGTTCTGATAACCGTAGAAAAGTCAATTGTCTAAAGATAAATAATGGGACGCATCAGCCAACGAACCATCTGGCCAGCTGGAGTAAGGTAAGCCGCAGTCACTTAGGTAACAAGGGATGCTGATTCCTTGAGCAGACCCTCCCTAAGACACCCATAAACACTGACCTCAAAATAGTCTATGTATTCGGCAACAATGTATTCAGACTTCGGCTTATTCTCGCAGTACTTGACATACATATAGAGTCTTCGCTCCTGAATAATTAATCAGAAACAACACTAATGAGAAATCAGTAATTAAAATTCAAACACATGTAACTCTAAAAACCAGCTCTATACAGACATTTTCTTTTATTTCACATAAATTTAAAAACTGAACCACTTAACTAGCTATAGTCAGTTGTTGTTGATTACAAGTAAGCATTCCTAAATGACTTGCTAAAATTAAGAACTTAGCTCATCTGTGGTAAAGTGAAATAATGGCTCAAAATGTCAATTGTCAAATGACAAGTGCAAATTAGGAGCATATTTCTTGCAAAAGGGAACAATGACTCAAAATGACTCACGTATCTTGAGAAGACGGCTCCGAGTCTCTGTGGCTCATCAGAGCATTTGTTGAGCTCTGGTTGAAATGTTCTTTAATTGAAAACATTTATAACATATTAAAATTATTACCAATGCAGCATTGTTGTTGTTCCAATCGATCAATAAATCAATGGATCGGTCAATCAATCAACCAACTAACGACTCACTCACTCAATCAATCAATATAAACTTAATCCAAGATCCCGTCAGGATACCTACCCGGTGGCACTACCAGCCAAGCTGCAACTGATGCATATTTTAGTTTCAAAATGGTACAAATACTTGTGCATAAACATGAAACTTCATCTAGGGTTAGGATCTTAACTGATAATCCTAACCATATTAATGAGTCATTCTCATGTATATCGTGGTTGTGGGCCCGACTGCTGGGAATAACCTCCCATTTGATCTTCGGCTCTTGCCTAGGGACTTTCTACCCTATTTTAATTCCACTCTGACATCTGTCATATTTGGCAGAGGCTGGACCAGGAGCGCCTTGAGTAGCTTTCTTAAAGAGGCGCTATATTAAGTTTGACTGACTGACTGACTGACTGACTGACTGACTGACTGACTGACTGACTGACTGACTGACTGACTGACTGACTGACTGACTGACTGACTGATATTGCACATGAAAAGCATGATGAGCAAGATCATTCATTATTCATTCATTACACAGATTTATATAGCACCCCTTCAAGGCTACTACTCATGAACATACAGTTATGTGCCTGTGGTATATCAGGCAACACACTCTAACATAACACTGATACAATATGATGGACTAACTCCATGTACCAGCTGTAACCTTGTGTATATCAACAAACACCCAAAATATCTATCTATGTCGTATGGCCTTCGATCCATCTTGTTTGTTCCAAAAATCTGTTGTTTTTGCCAAAAACACGCCAAATATCTTTTGTCTCTGTCAAAGTATACCAAATATCTTTTGCCTTTGACAAAAACATGCCAAAAATCTTTTGTCTCTATCAAAACATGTCAAATATCTTTTGTCTTTGACAAAAACATGCAAACTATCTGAGAAAAACTTACTCTTTGTGCCAGTCGTAGATCTGATGTATATTGCCAAAAACGATTTTGTCCTTTCCTTCCATTCCAAGCGGCATTGGAATATCCTGACTTTGGATGAGTTTCATGTAACCCTAATCAACAAAAGACCAACAGAGGTAAAGTAAAGATAGTAACAGGTAATCACTATTCACTCATCAATGGTGCATCTCAAGGTCATGACCCTTGACAGACACATCAACTAAAATACAAATGGCTATAATTGTAATTTATTAATTTCAATTAATATTCACCGACTGTTAGGCTCCATACCACTAATTTATAATATAATTATCAACAGTTGATGACGATTCTTGTTAGTTATGTTCCTATTTCTTTAATAGTAGTACTAATAACAATAATGATGATGATGATGATAATAAAAATAATAATAATAATAACAACAAGAACAACAACGATAATAATAATAAAAATAATAATAACAATAATTAAAAATAGCAAAAATAACAACAACAACAACAATAACAATAATAATAATAATAATAATAAAATTAATAATAATAATAAAATTAATAATCATATAATAATACCCTTAACTGCTTCTATAGCAGAACATATTAACTGCTGAGAGAAAATATACCTTGTTCGAATAAAAACATAAAAAATACACAACAGCATAATAGCAAAAATAATAATAATAAAATAATAAGAAGAAAAAGAAAAGGAGTCAGTTGTAAGTATTCTGAAAAGTTTTCTGAAAATGTGCTATATAATGTGCAATTACAATTATATTATTTCATTATTATACAAAACCCACATCGTAACAACGTGGATCTGCTCAGCTGAGAGAGAGAGAGAGAGAGAGAGAGAGACACGGAGAAACAGAGACAGACAGAGACAGAAGACAGAGGCAGACGGAGTGAAAGGCGGAGAAACAGAGACAGACAAACAGACATATAGACAGAGACAAACAGAGAAAGACAGATAGACATACAGAAGGGCACAGACAGAGAGACAGACAGAGAGACAGACAGAGAGACAGACAGAGAGACAGACAGAGAGACAGACAGAGAGACAGACAGAGAGACAGACAGAGAGACAGACAGAGAGACAGACAGAGAGACAGACAGAGAGACAGACAGAGAGACAGACAGAGAGACAGACAGAGAGACAGACAGAGAGACAGACAGAGAGACAGACAGAGAGACAGACAGAGAGACAGACAGAGAGACAGACAGAGAGACAGACAGAGAGACAGACAGAGAGACAGACAGAGAGACAGACAGAGAGACAGACAGAGAGACAGGCAGAGAGACAGGCAGAGAGACAGGCAGAGAGACAGGCAGAGAGACAGGCAGAGAGACGGAGAGAGAAGCAGAAGGAGAGGTACACAAAGAAAGACACAGAAACAAAGACAAAGACAGACAGACAGGGACAGACTGAGAGACATACAGACAGACAGATAGAGAGGCAGATGGAGAGGAAGACAGACAAAAGGACACAGACAGAGAGACAGACAGATAGAGAAATACAGACACACAGAGACAGAGGCAAACATAGACAGACAGACAGACAGACAGATAGGTCATATTTCCAGTTGATTTAAATGTGAGATCCTCAATGCTCCTATTTCCACCTATGAGATTGACTGCTAACTCCAAGTGCCAATAAACTCTTCTTACCTCAACAAGCAACCCCAAATCTTTGACATAATCTTTTTCCGTTTCAATCAACTCCGCGATGACGTAGCTAAAAACAATCAAGTACTATCATCAATCTCATTTCAATCACATCAATATCATCATTAAAATCATATTCGTTACAAACGTCATCAGTATCATCATCAGAATAGAATTTATCATGACAGCAACTAAGCACATCATCATCAATATCATCAGAGTTATTACTGGAACAGAGGCACACTGGAGGAACAGAGGCACGCTGGAACAGAGACACACTGAAACAGATGCACAATGGAACAGAGGCACATTGGAACAGAAACACACTGGAACAGATGCACAATGGAGCAGAGGCACAGTGGAACAGAGACAAACTGGAACAGATGCACAGTGGAACAGATGCACAGTGGAACAGAGGCACACCGAAACGGAGCTGTATTTGACACTTAGTTCTGAATGACCCCAGACAGCTGAGAGAAGAAGCATCATAAACTTGAATAGACAACTGAGACATTAGGATCACCAACATTCTGGGATCCACCAGCATTCTCAATTACTTTGAACAACATCGGGATCACGGTGATACAATAACATACCTTTGAACCACACATCAAAGGTCGAAGTTCAAAGTTCAATCTCAAGACGAAAATTTCTAGTTTGTACCAGTTGAACTCGAGAGGACAACATTGCCATCACATTCTTGACCTCATTCGGAGGCGCTTAGTTAAAACCAAGTTGATCAGAAGGCAGGTGGGATCTCGTCTGATGCAATTGGAATTCCACAATAGAGGTGATAGAGCTGATGATTGGTGGGTGTCTCAAGTGGAAGGTTTTCGATATATCTCAGAATCGCATTGCACTGTGACCTTGTGTATATTGAAAATTTCAGCAATAATAATAACAATGAACAACAATAATTATATCAATTATAGTAACAATAACAACAACAACAATAATAAGAATAATAATAATGACACCAACAACAATAATAATATCAATAATAATAATAATAATGATTACAGTAGTAATAACAACAGTAATAATATTAATTGGACCGACCAACCACCAGAGATTTTAGTTAACTGACATCCTGGATGAGCATCTGTCTTGCACAAATAGAAATCAACTCAATAACTTCCAAAACTTCATTTGCAAAACATATTCGTTAACCTCAATAAAAATGTGCATTTTCGAACCATTTTTTTAAAATCGTCACTTACTGCCGTTTCTGTATATTCTTTGCAATCGCCTTTTCCTCCTCCGTCATTCCATCTTCCGCCTCATCCGGCTCCACCTCGCCTACTCCGCTGACCTGTGCCGACGAGTCCGTCTCTGAAGCGAGTTCCCGTCCAATGGCGCTGCCATCCGCTGCGTCTTTTGAGGCTTCCGTGGCCGTTGAATCGACCTGGTCAGTGTTTGTTGATGAAAACTGAAATAAAATATGGTAGATATTTTGAAGGGGCGCTATATCAATTCTCTTGTTAGATTAATTGTCAATAAAAATAACCAACTCAATTGCAGGCAGTTTGGACGTCGTTCACAGGATTATGTACCACACACACCCACATACATTCATGCATACATACAACTAAATACTTACAAATACATACATACATTCATGCATACATACAACTAAATACTAACAAATACATACATACATTCATGCATACATACAACTAAATACTAACAAATACATACATACATTCATGCATACATACAACTAAATACTTACAAATACATACATACATTCATGCATACATATACGTCCTACATACATACAGTGATACATTCATACATATGCATTTTAAGCGCCCTTATAGTGGTATGGCAGCGTTACGGCGCTTTAGAAATCGTCTGTTTAATAATAATAATAATATGTATATGTATTAACACATACATACACATACACAGATACATACATACACATATACAAACAGACAAACACACATACATACATACATACATACATACATACATACATACATACATACATACATACATACATACATACATACATAAACACATACATACATACATGCACATATACACACATACATGCCTAGATCCAGATACCTATGACTCCTTACCGCGGCGAACTGGTGAACCTCTGCCAACTGGACTTCTGCAGCGGCGGTGGCGGGCACCCTGTCAGCGCCCGGTTGAGCTTCGACCTCTGAGCTGCCTTCATCGTCACCACCGAGGGCAGCGGAGGCGGCGGCTGCTTCGCGGGGGTCATCGAGCGGCAGCGGCAGCAGCAGCAGTTGGTCAGTAGCAGTAGTCTGTCCAACACAAGATCTATGGTCAGTAGTGGTCAGCAATGAGGTAGAGCGGCTGTCATCGAGAGGCGTCTCCGCTTGCTCCTATACATGACCAATCGCAACCGGACCCATCAGCAAGTCACCGGACTAACGGGAGGGGGTTAGGGAAGGGTTACGGGAGAGAGTAAGGGAAGGTTACGGAAAGGGTTACTGGAAGGGGTCAGGGAAGGGTTACGGAGGGGTTAGGGAAGGGTTATGGGAGAGTGTTAGGGAAGGGTTACTGGAAGGGGTCAGGGAAGGGTTACGGAGGGGTTAGGGAAGGGTTATGGGAGAGTGTTAGGGAAGGGTTACTGGAAGGGGTCAGGGAAGGGTTACGGAGGGGTTAGGGAAGGGTTACGGGAGAGTGTTAGGGAAGGGTTACGGAGGGGTTAGGGAAGGGTTACGGGAGAGTGTTAGGGAAGGGTTACGGAGGGGTTAGGGAAGGGTTACGGGAGAGGGTAAGGGAAGAGTTACGGGAGGGGTCAGGGAAGGGTTATGGGAGGGTGTTAGGGAAGAGTTATGGGAGAGTGTTAGGGAAGGGTTACTGGAAGGGGTCAGGGAAGGGTTACGGGAGGAGGTTAGGAAAGGTTACGTGAGTCGGTTATGGAAGGGATAGGGTTTCACATGCTAGCTCTGCATGGTTGGTTAATTGGCGACGATAGTAACGTAACACGCAACGGACGACATCTAACGATCAGTAAGCAGCAGCACACCAATTGGTTAGCTGGTAATGACCGATGAAAAAGCCAAAGTTAGTAGAAGCTTCATCGATGATGACGATGATGACGACGACGATTGATGACGATGACGACGACGACGACGATGATGATGATGAGTTCTCTGCCCGAAGGCAGGTCCATTGGCTTTACGCCACCCGGGGATGAGATGAGTAAGGTGGTTTCCCGTTGCCTTCCTCACAGACAATAATGGGTGAGCAACTTGTCCAAGGAAGCAACGCAGCGACTTGAGGTAGGTTTGAACCTGCGACCATTCGGCTGCAAAGCCACCGCGTTTGCCGATAGCAGCCACTAATTGCAACTACAGTGTACTTAATGAACGCTGGGCTTTCGTATGCAGCACATGATAATACGGCCGCTCAGTTTAATGCAAAGAGAAGCAGGTCCAAAAGAAACAGGCGTAAAAAGAGATTTAATCACGTACGAACTTATTCCACACAGGAATTTGATCATAGACAGGCTGCACCCCATGCGTTCCCCGAAGAGAGATGCCTGACATTGCCAAGCAAATAGTTCACCTGAAAAAACTCCTTCTGCCTCGAATTTAGAACAAAACACAAGCAGATGTGGAACTTGACTTACAGAAGGTAATTAGTTACGCATGGTACATATTCTGATGGTAAAACATGCAGTTTTCAGATGTGACCTTCAAATAATCTTATCCAGACTTCTTGTTTCACAAGATTATCCAATGATAGATCTCCGGTAAACATTATCTAATCTTAGATTGATTGCTTTTAACTCTTGCGAGTCATAGATATCTTCTGTCACACCCTTAATCAAAGATTCTCGCTTCAAAACGTGATATATAATCATTATGTATCTCAGCTTCACATGATCACAACAAGATCGACTGATGACTTTGCGCTTAAACATGATCGACTAATGTCTGACCGTTTCAACATGATCGACCAATGATGTCTTTTAGCCTAAAGATGATTGACTGATGTCTTTCGTTTCAACATGATCGACTGATGTCTTTCAACCAAAACATGATCAACTGATGTCTTTCAACCAAAACATGATCAACTGATGTCTTTCAACCAAAACATGATCAACTGATGTATTTCAACCAAAACATGATCAACTGATGTCTTTCAACCAAAACATGATCGACTCATGTCTTTCAACCAAAACATGATTGACTCATGTCTTTCAACCAAAACATGATCAACTGGTATCCTTCAGCTTACACATGATCGATGGATGTCTTTCAGCTGATGTCTTTCAGCCGATATCTCTTAGCCTTAACATGATCGACAGTTTCGTGATCTCCACAAAACCCAAAACAGAAGCAGATTTCAAGGCACCACCCTTGAGGAGACAGAGGCCCGTAAAACAAGAATGTTTATTAAACGACGTTAGCAACGTGTAAACAAACTGGGTACACGGCAGACTAAAACATCCTGCCAGTTCTCCAGCCAGCGGGGTCTCCAACATCAGTTACATAGAATCTATTGCAATTGTCACCCTCAAATTCTGCCTTTGATTCGTGAAGCCGAAACATCACTTTCTTTCAATTGTACACACATTCCTATTCGCCGGTGCTACCAAAGTTCTCATTCCACGGCGCCTGCCCGTTAGAGCATAATGATCAAAATCCAGCGCAGTATAAACAGCTAGAATTCTTCGTTGAAACTATTTCCTGTGACACACAACAAGCGCAACATCTGTGGTATATCACCGCTGTAACCCTACACTTCACCTGCAGACTTTCCCAAGCGCTACTCAACGTTCAAGAGCAGAGAACCCGAGTATTCACGAGTGCTGAGTCATGTCACAAGGGTTGTCCAGGATACCATAAGATATGCTATATATACAATATCGCCGTCTCAGATTGGATTAAACTAAGTTAGATTAAATAGCAGCAAACGAGGGAAGAGGAAGGAAATCTTCGCTCTCATCTGTTCTAACCTCAGCAGGACCCTCCGACAGAAATTCCGGGCTCTTAGGCAGGGCAATCACATAAATAGTGGACCCCTAGGCTGGGCAATCGCATAAATAGTGGACCCTAGGCTGGGCAATCACATAAATAGTGGACCCCTAGGCTGGGCAATCGCATAAATAGTGGACCCCTAGGCTGGGCAATCGCATAAATTCCAAGCCCCATGGGTCTCTAAATTATATTTAGGCTTCAGAGCCCCAAAAAGTCCCGGGCAATTCCCCTCCCCCCCACCCTCTAGGGGGTTTTAACCTCAACACCCCAATCCAGGGGACTGCAATCTTCTCATACGTTTTACCTTCCACCCCTCAGCTTCTAAACATATAATCATACCCCTACTGCATGTGGGTAACTTAATAACTTAAGAACACAGAATGGTAAGAACACAGGTAACTGTATACCATAGAATGGTAACAGCACAGCACAGGTAGCTGACAATTACCACAGATTGGTAGCAGCTGCAGGTAACTGACAATTACCACAGAATGGTAAAAACACAGGTAACTGACAATTACCACAGAATGGTAAAAACACAGGTAACTGACAATTACCACAGAATGTTAAGAACATAGGTAACTGGCAATTACCACAGAATGTTAAGAACACAGGTAACTGACAATTACCACAGAATGGTAAGAACATAGATAACTGACAATTACCACAGAATGGTAAGAACATAGATAACTGACAATTACCTCTTCTGGCAGATCTTCCTGCTGAGCAAGTGGTGGAGGAGGCAGGTCTTCGTGTCGTCTGTTATCATCGGAACTGTGGAAAAGGCTCTGCTCAAAGAAGAAGAAGAAGAAGAATGCACTCAACAGGCTATGTGACTTCCAATCTGTTACTGGACCCTAACCCTAACTCTCCTTCCGCTCACATCATTTAGGAGCTATAGCTCGTTTTCCTTATTACAATGTCAATGAAATTAAATTTGGGGGAATTAAAACACAAGTACCATCAAGTCTACATCGGTCAAGTCTTATAGAATATCGAATCGCACGCCATTTAAGGCTTACTTATAGTACTTAAGACTCCCAACTTATATGTCTAAAAACGACACTAACCCTAACCCTAGCACTAACCCTAAACGTCCCTCACAACGCCTAATCTGACCCTAACCGACCCTCACGATGCTTAACTTGACCCTAACCGACCCTCACTATGCATAATTATAAGAAATTATAGGTTTTTATGAGTGCACTATTGTCTAGTTATATTACGCGTGAGTCGGAGTCCTAAGTACTATAAGTAAGCCCATTTTAACATACCAGTATCCACAATTTCCAACCACCTTGGATCACAATCTACCCAAAATCTAAATATGATTGACAGCAAACACACCACAACGGGATTTTTGCACCTGTACTTTGGAAGGGAGTCACGGACCAGGACAGGAGCATGGTTTTGCCCAGGTATCTTCTGGCACTGGTTAATGGTAATCATAATTATTTATTGTGATTGTATAATGCCATAACAGACTACAGCGGTCAAGAGTCAAGAGTCACGTGACTCACGCTAACTAGGTCAAGCGAGTAAACAGTCTGCTATTGTCAATTCAACAGCTGTAACGATTATGCGCCTGCGCGCATTACGTCGCGCACGCAGCGCGCATTAAACCTCGTTGTGACGCGCGAGGCATGTTAAAAAATCTTCACATTTTTGCCTCTGTATTAAAAATTCGAAGTGAGCGCCTGTGGAGGCTTACAAGTGTAAAAGCTACGCAAGAACAAATCTCCATTTATCTCTGGTATCTGGATGTGACTGTATGTGTGTGCGCACGCGTGTGCATGTGTGCGTATGTATCGATGTATGTACGACACGTATGCATGTATGCATAGCGTCACCCTCCTCTCTTATCCAGGCTTGGGGCTGGCACTGTCAGAGTACGAACAGAGGGAGTTTATGCATTTATGCAACCACATAACCATATATAAATATGTATATATAGGTGAATAGATATATATAATGTATCGACGTATGCATGAATAGACAAACGGTCGTAAATGATCATTTATCTAGCGCCTCGAGGAAAAACTCTTTATCCTTTCGATCGGACAGTACATATACCGATACGATCAAATAAAATGCTTTTCAAGCAATGGCATGATGGAGACAAACAAAGAAGCCGACGTCAGTGTTGGAGGTAGCTTTGATGGGGGTGGTGGTGGTGGTAGATTAAGTTTTGATGGTGTTTATGGTTGTGTTGGTTTTGGTAGCGGAGTGGTGGTAGATTGGAGTGATGGAGGTGGTAGGTTGTGGTGATCGCAGTGTTTATGAAACAGCGGTTACGTAAGAGCCATCCTTCTTTTCCATCTGCCGTTCCGCGCTTCCAGCCATCATTTTCTACAGAAACCGGAGCTGCGATCCCCGTACCTAGATTTGCGCACCAACCGAGTTTCCGCATGACCTCCTGACATTTTCGACAGGAGGCACGGAGCATAAAATTCGCCCATGGGGTTAAGAAAAAATACTGTAAGATAAAGGCGTCATATGATATATATCAACAAATGTTACGAGGCAAACGTTTACACAGATCTGCTTTTTGGATTCCATCAACCACAGATATGGTCCACAGATTGAAAAGTTGCAACTGATGCTCAAGATAATCATAGGGAAAATTGTTTCGCTCAATGGGAAATAGATTCGGTTACGCTGAAAATAAAGTAATGTGTCATGATGATGAAAGCGTAATCGTGTAACTGTGTAAGCCTGTAGCACTTTAAAATCTACACGCAATGTCACGCAAATCAGAGGTTATCTTAATTGTTATTTGATTAGAATAAGGAAAGCTGCTGAATTCTTTTATCTATTACAATAATTGAAATAAGCAAATCTTGTAACTAATCAACTAGAATTAGAATTAATAACTTAAATTTGTTGATGAACATGAATTAGAATTAGTCATTCGAATAACTGATTAGATAATTAGGTACATTGTTAATCAGTAAGAATTAGGGTTAGCTGTTTCTCATCCAGTTTCAAGTGCAAAATAATTGAGAACAAACTTCATCTTTGAAAAAAATGGCCATCCAGGAAGTCAGTTTATAAGGACTCTATCAACCCCAGCGTATAATCAAATACCTTGTAACTCAGTTGCGGTTTGCCAACCATGTCTTAATAATAATTTTAAAAAAAATCTTCATCAAGGACGAGCAAGGAGAGTGGAGAGTATACATCAGCCTAACTGTGATATCGCTGTAGCGGGAAGGACTGTGGGAGTGTTGGAAATGGCACCACAAGGATGACCCTCGCGATATGAAAAAACAAACTAGGTTAGTTTTCCACTGAAAATGTCAAATGCGTGTTGCATAGAACATTCATCAAGCAATCATAATCTGAAGCTTTTTCTTCTTCTCTTCCGTATTCTTCCCACCTTTCCAATTCGAAAAACATCGTCCATCCACCCTCATAAGCCAAGGCTAAAAAATTGAAGTTGTTGACATACGCATATGTGCTGGGGCGGTGATCCCAGGGGTCAAGGGGACAACTCCTCCCACTTTTTACAGAGAGGGGACACGTTACTCCCCCCCTCAAATTTCCTTACCCTCTCATTGGGTGTCCCCACCTGTCAAACGAGATCGTCGCCTTTGCATGTGTGCCTCATGGGGCTAAGGGTCTCACCCTCCTCTAGCAACCGTTGAGTAGCCTAACCCTACAGCCACATTTATTCGGCCCACACTGACACTACAGCAAACTAATAATGTGATACTTGTTGGTTTTTGACCTTTCAATTCAGTCATAATCTACGGTGCATCTGCTTCCAAATACTTTTTACAGAATCAAAATAGCTTTTTTCTAACAGGAAGCTGTACTCGTTTCATTCTTTGATTGGTTCTTTGATTTATTTCTTTGATTGGTTTCTTTGATTGGTTTCTTTGATTGGTTTCTTTGATTGGTTTCTTTGATTGGTTTCAATCATAAGAACAGAGTAAATAGAAATCAAGGTTTCAGAATATTCTTTTCATCAGACTCCTTAGCAACCATTACTTGAACACTTAGCTATTTTGCTGGGCAATAAAGGGCTATATTCTGTATGAAATAAAGCATACGGCGTCAATATCTGGTTACTACCTTGCAAATTATGGTAGATTAGCTTATAAAATCTAGATTGCTTTGAAAACATGCATATTCCGCAATGCAAATCTTGATACCATATGCATTAAAACTTAAGTCATTTTCTCCAGCTATATATTTGAATGAAACCTTTTAAATTTCAGACATTGAAAGCAAAAATAGTGTTAGTAAAAAATATACCATAAAACAATTTTCTGTCTTTTTGACCTGTCTCACCTATTTTTCAGCCTTTATCTCAATAACTAGGAAGCGACAAACGAGGGGTTTTGAGCTTTGACGTCAAATATATAGTCACGATCTGTGGCACACTGCGAACCATATCTCGGCGCACACAGGACATGATTGCCTCGGTTACCAGCAAGGTTAATAAACCGATAACGTAGTTGGTTTACAGATGGCTAAAACAAACTCAGGTTCTTACAAACCCTAATCTTGCGGTTGGCTTCATATCTACCTAGCAGACAGTAAATCAATCAGGTGGCATTTAGTTTTAGAGCAGTCGGGACTCATTCTGACGGTCGTAAAGGCACCAGCTCCAGCCACTTTGGCCACTGTCCAACTGCTGACCCCAGCTCTAAGCAACACCTAGGGTGCATTCGACGTCCGATCCGAGTACACCCCGAGCTCTACTGAGGAACACCGGCGAGTAGAGATGCAACAGAGAGAGCGTAGAGCCAGGGAATGAAAGATCAGCAGATATAGGAGACCTGGTTGTCAACAGAGAAATGTGGCAACTTCCTATTCTCCGAGGTTAACTGATTAGGTCAGCTGATCAGGTTGACTGATTAGGTCAACTGATCAGGTTGACTGATTAGGTCAACTGATCAGGTTGACTGATTAGGTCAGCTGATCAGGTTGACTGATTAGGTCAACTGATCAGGTTTGACTGATCAGGTTTGACTGATCGCCCAGCAGAAGCTTTGTTTTACATAGAAAAAATGCAATGCCTTCTATAGCCCTTAAAACAAAAGAGAGCAAGCAGTCCGTTAAGCTATAGGCCCAGCTACAAGCGGATTTTATACAAGTGAACATACTTACACACAAACACACAACTATTAAATACATACATGTATATACAATTTATACATAGATACGTACGCATGTACTATACTCACTTACGTACATACTTACATACTCACTTACGTATATACCTATTATGATAACAGAACATTTCTAACGTGTGCCGTCACCCAGAAATGCGATTCTGAGGCAGTCATTCACCCTAGATGTCTGAAAGTGATGAAAAAGTAGGGATTCCGAGGCACTTCTAGAAAAGAGGGAAAAGCTCAAGCATTAGAGTAAGATTACCAGCAGTTCTAGCCATCAACGTGGAATGCACGAGAGCCGTCCATGACAGAGCTACATCAAAAATCCTCAACCAAAAAAACTGATAACAATACATCCAAACTCATGTATTATTTAACATCATTTAGGCCAGCACAGAGGCACCTCTGAGGGGTGCTATATAAATGTTCGATTACATTACAATACACTTAGAAATACCCATAAATACGTCCGTATCGATACACACATCCATACCCAAGCATCTATACCCATAGGCCTACATACATGAATCCATACCCATACACACTTCCATATCCATACATACACCCATACCCATATGACTTGATCTCCTAGTTCCCCAGGCAAGGACTGCTATGACCCAACATCGTGGCTTTGCCATCTTGGTCCTGTCTATGTGGAAGGACCAACCCCACAATCCGCAATAAGATTTTAGTCTTAAAAAACCCAAAAAATACGAAATACGGAAATTTTTTTAAAACATTTTTATTCAATTTACTAACATTACTATTATATTACTAATTGTGTGTTTTTCAGTCCGAAATCAAGCTAAATTAATTATAAAAACGAGTTGGAGCCCTTTTTCATGCTGTGTTTGATGCTTCTTATAACAAAACTGTTGTGACAAAATTCAAAGGAAAACTAAAAACCAAAAAACAAATAAAACCAAAAAACCAACTTTTGATTTTTTTAAAATCTTGGTTTTTTGCACTCCTGCCTTGATCCTTAATCTGGCCCCAAGTCAGTCATGGGCAAGAAGCGTTAAGAGGGTCATTCTCCTAGCCTCCTCCGCACATGGGGGGGGGGTGGCAGGTAGCCAGTCCTCTCCCTCGCTGTTTCATCTTCCCACCAACCGCACGGTCAGGGTACTTCATCATAGTCGATTTGGCTTAAGAAGTGAAAACCTCCAACTAAATTATGAGAAAAATTACATTAAGAGAAAAATATTCGCAAGTCGTCCTATACTTTGCCCTACAACGGACTCTATGCTCTACCTCGAAATATCCTTTGGACAACCCCTCTGATTTGATGCAGCGCTCGTGAATAAGCTGGTGCCCTGCGCTTGGACTCCAAGTGGCGCTTTAGAAATGTTGAGATTACGATTACGATTACATGATTGGCCCACTTACTTACTGGTTGCAACATACGACTTTTTAGCTGGAAGTTCCAGCCTTAATCTCGACCACCAGCGGATGCACTAAGAACTCACTTTCTTCACATCAACTAACAATTATGTCGCCAGTTGTCGACTGTCACTAAACAGATTAGCTTATCAGGAAGGGATTACATACTGACAGCCGCTACATCGACAGTTGTTACGCCTCCAACAAGCATGAAAACATTCGACCTACTTCAATGCTATGGCAATTGTAAGTAAAGTGCTCACATACATTCATATATGCAAAGTAAGTAAGCAAGTTATGCATGTGTGTGTGTTAACATGTGTGTATGTATGTATGTATGTATGTATGTATGTGTGTATGCATGTATGTAAGTATAGATGTATACACACGGATATGTATGGATAGTATGTAAGCAAGTATGTATGTATGTATGAATGTATAAAAGTATGCATGTATGTAGGCAAGCATATATCAATCAATCAAATTAATCAATCAATCGGCTGTTTATCGACTGTAACATAAATCATTTAACACGCAATCAAATTCAATAGTAATGCAAAAATTTAAAAGTCAATCTATATACATATACATATACAAATACATATACATAGACAGTGTTCCTCTAAACATACATCAATCCCATCGTAATAAAATGGTCATAAACACAACACTGGCATTAACATGAAACCACACAAACATATACAGACCGTATATATAAACACGTGTTTATAATTAAAGAATTATAAACACCTATTAGTGTTTATGGGACTCCGACTGTTTAATGTTTATGTCTGATGGAAGACCGAAACAACGTTCAAATGAGCACTATGGCTATACTTAGCAAAGACAGCTTGCCCTCTATTATACAGACCACAATGATCCAGTCAGAGTGTGATGGTATACGAATGTATGTCTCGATGCTTGTATGCATGAAATACCGTGTGTGTATGTGAGCATGTATGTAGGAGTGGGTGGTGGAAATAATTAATTACTGCATTAGCCTGTGATCAAACCCAGAAAAATCATGACGTAAGGAGTAGAAACAATGAATTTATCTTATTTTCTTCCTTGTATCAACCGACAGACATTAATAGAGATATGTAAATTACTGATTTAATGCTTCATTACAAAATAATTTGAGTGACATTAATTTTTAAAAACTGACTTTTTATGTATTAAACCGATATTTAGTTCTTTTGTAGGTTGATGCAATAATTATTTCCACTCCTGTATATGTACAAATATGTACTGGCCCACCACTAGCAATTTCGGGCCCCTGTTGGAAAAGTGCTCACAGGACTTAAAAGACATAAGACATGAGCTTCAAATGGTTCAATTTTCGCAGCACTGTATGTCTCGTAGCAGAAAATGACAAATAGGATGCCTGAGGTTTACACTGATTTCCGTTATGTGTCAATAATATCATATTAAAACAGGCATAAACCATGAACTTTCAGCTTAAACATGATCCACCGACAAAGAAACAGATCAAAATGTATAACCCATATTGATAGTTTTCATAAATAGACTGTGGCCCCTAAAAATCGCCGAGCCCTCGCGCCTTCCCCCACTCTCAGCCGGCCTGTGTATGCATATTACGTATTTATGTACGAATGCACGCATGCAGATATACAAAGTGGGTCTATGTAAGTATTATATACAGCAAAACAGTTAAGTACTAGACAGACGGATTCCATGTATAGGGCTCGAAGTGGAAATTGCGCCACACCTCCCTGATATCTTCACTTCCCAGCACCATTTCCGCCCCGCCAGATGCCGCCCATCATCCCAAGCCAGGGATGGCGGTTGGTTTACAGACGGTGGCGCCCCCTTATCTCTCCACCAGCCCTGGTTCCGCTGAATCCCTCCAACCATGAGACCATGCTGCTATGCAGGGGCGTTCCTGGATGAATCCCAGTCAGTCAACCCAACCTGGCGTCGTCTACTCCAATCTCTGCTCTGCACTCTACTGGCAAGAAGCACTTCTGCAACATACTTCAGCTGCGAAATACTCAATACATGCGCACAACAACTCGGGCAACACATTCTGGTTCTGGTGCAAGTATAGTTCCCAAACGTGTGGGTCCGTAGCCGGGCACTAAAATACTAAAGTTCACGCGTTTTATATTAATGACACGGTATGTTCTCAACCCAATTAATTTTATCGATGAGATTATCGTCTTACTACAACTAGAGTTGAGTTTGCACTCATTTGCAAAATACTCATAAACACCATTCTTGCATATTCATTTCATTATTCTCAATTACCATCTCATATGCAAACCAAACAAAACGTTTATCTGCACCCACACATCGTCCATCAATCCCACTATTGCTTCAACGATCATTCCTTTCTTTTGTCCATTCATCCATTCCAGGACTTGAAGTGGGAAAGAGTTGCCGGTATGGTTGCAAGAACCCTTCCCCTCTCCATCCATGTATGGCTGTTTGGTCTGGAGAAGTACCGGTATGCTTGCAGTCGATCAGGAGAGGTGCCGGTGTGGCATACCGTTTTCCACTTCAAGTCCTGCTCCATTCCCATTTTTCCTTTCTTCTTTCCAATGATACGTTCATCCATTTTCCTTCCTTCTCCCATCAATCCATCCATTCCTTCATCCATACCCATTTTTCTGTCATTTTTCCCATCCATCCGTCGTTCCATTCTTCTTCCAATGAAATGCTAATTAAATTTTAACACAATTGTTCACCTCTATGAGGTGGGTCGTGGGCATTCAATGACTTTCCGAAGTGCGTCCCACGACCAATAAGTTTCGGAAACACTGATCTACCCATCCCACTGCTGCATACAGTATGCACGTGTAGAAGATATTAAATAAACCTCCAATCACATCAACGCAGTTCACGTCACGCTCTGACTGCGAATACTACGACCCTTGCCTGCACTCACAAACCAATCAATCACCTTAGATATATTTCACATGCATTTACTTAAATATCAATCGTCTGCATTAATTTTTATTCGCCACAAACCGTACTTAAAACGAAACGCTTACAGACAACACAGGAAACTCATATATTTCCGCCCACGGCTAAAATAGGGTATCCGCATCGCTATTCAAGGGGGCGGGGCTTAACGCTGGAGATTAGGGTTTTTATAGTATTAATTAATTTCCGATACATGGTCTCATTGGCCTATTGCTGCTGAGTAGCCTGGCGAGTAGTCTGACCTACGCAAGTATAGTAGTTTGTCCCCCCACAGTTTTCGGTACTGGTCGATGGTAATATACGGTATCATATACCTGGTTGGGTCGTGGAGGGGTAGGGGGGTGGACTGAACGTTGAACTTCTCTGAATCGTTTCTGTTGGGCTTCTGTTGAACCTATTGACGGATAGTCCACCTCCCTCCCCGCACACAAAACAATCTTCAATACAGAAATCACCTTATGATAATTATTCACTTGGCGATTGTTGGTCTAGTAAATCTGCAGTACTGGCCATTTATGGGGCTTATCATCAGAGGCAGCGATCTCGTTTGACAGGTGGGGGGGACACCCATGACAGGGATGGGTCGACGTTGGAGGTGAGGGGACATGTCCCCCTCGACCCCCTTGGGATCGCCGCCCCTGCTTATCATGAACCTATTGACGCAGTCACCCCACCCCACCCCACCCCACCCCACCCCACCCACACACGAAACAATTATTATCAATACAGGTGTCATCTTATAATGATTATTCATTTGGCCGTTCTTGGTCTAAAAAATTCAATACTGGTCGTATTACCTAAGAGTAAGCAACCCACTTCGGATCATAGAGTATATGTGTCAAGTGTTAGAGTCTGCACAATGCAGCAGGACATTCATTCTGTTCAGCCTGAACTCGCTTAAGTCCTGTCTTTCGATTATTTAGGAGGAGAAAAGGTGCTAAATAAATGCCCTGGTGCAAATGTACATAAAAAGAATAAGGTTGGGCCATAAAAATTCCATGTCACATAAGTCCACGTCACATAAGTCAAGGCCACACAATCATAGGTCACATAAGTCTAGGTCACTTATGCATATGGACCCGAGCCCCCCCTTACCAATACCATCCCAATGGATGTAATTTGAACATGAGTATAACCCTGTGCATAAGATGGCCCCGATTTTCAGCTTATTATATCTCGAGGCTGAAGAAGTTCATCAAACACTAATTATACTGTCTTCTGAGCCACTTAAAACCCTTATGTGACAAGATATTTCATTATAAGTGGCTGTCAATTTGACACTCAGTGAAATGTTCAAGGAAACCGATCCAAAGGCACAAAGAAACAGATTTAAAGGTATAAAGAAACAGATCCGAAGGTATAAAGAAACAGATCCAAAGGCCTAACGAAACCGATCCAAAGGTCCAAAGAAACAGATTCAAAAGTACAAACAAACAGATTCAAAGGTATAAAGAAACAGATCCAAAGGTCTAACGAAACCGATCCAAAGGTCCAAAGAAACAGATCCGAAGGCACAAAGAAACAGATCCAAAGGTATAAAGAAACAGATTCAAAGGCCTAACGAAACCGATCCAAAGGTCCAAAGAAACAGATTCAAAAGTACAAACAAACAGATTCAAAGGTATAAAGAAACAGATCCAAAGGTCTAACGAAACCGATCCAAAGGTCCAAAGAAACAGATCCGAAGGCACAAAGAAACAGATCCAAAGGTATAAAGAAACAGATTCAAAAGTACAAACAAACAGATTCAAAGGTATAAAGAAACAGATCCAATGGTCTAACGAAACCGATCCAAAGGTCCAAAGAAACAGATCCGAAGGCACAAAGAAACAGATCCAAAGGTCCAAAGAAACAGATTCAAAAGTACAAACAAACAGATTCAAAGGTATAAAGAAACAGATCCAAAGGTCTAACGAAACCGATCCAAAGGTCCAAAGACACGTATCCAAAGGCACAAAGAAACAGATCCAAACATACAGAGAAACTGTTCCAGAGGAACAGTTTAACGGCCTCCACAAGGAAGTGGAGGCCGTTAAAGTGACTGGATCTTGTCATTTTGGTCCTTTTCTTGTTTATATAATTTCTATGACCCATCGAGGGTCCTGCTTTGACCTGCTGGTCCCTCTGCACAGAGTCATAAGAAGAGTAAACCATCATGTGATGTGAGCTTAAAGATATCAACTGGGTGTGCATTCTACTGCTTCACCGAATTATGTTGTCAAATTCCTGGAAGTGTGACCACGGCTGGGATGACGACAGGGGTGTGTCCCTCTTACAAAAACTTTCTTTTCAATTGTAAATGTAAATGTAGGGACCTACACATATTTATATAGCGACCGTTTGACTGTATTGCCATCTAACTGGTGACAGTTTATTTCTGAGTTGTAGCCTTCTTACCGATTTTAAGACGGTTACTGAATCATTTTCTTAGATATATTCTGTATCACTGGGACAGGGCTGAGAGTAGCGATATGTAAAAGGCGCTATATAAGTAATGTATTACAAGGCGCTATATAAATAATGTAATATGAGGAGCTATATAAGCAATGTATCACACTGTATCACAAAAACAGACCATTTAAGAATTTCGAGTCACCAATCAATTTAGAAGCTGTCCAAAAAAAACTGATGAAACTATACGTGTTTGTAAAGATGATATAAAAATTATAATTATATGATAAAAATTAGTATAGTACACTATGTATCCCAAATTCTGCAATGCATACAAATACTGGAGAAACAAGCATTACTCCTGTGACAAATCTGCTTCCAGACATACATACGATCTCTAGCATTTTAACAGTTCAGGAAACATTTTCTGCACGACTTAAGAAATATTTGTTTGGTGATTATTAGGTAAATTGCCGGATCACATAAATATGTGAGTTACTTAAAGGGCAGTTTACAAGACCTCTAAATATACTCTACCAGAATAATATCAACCTGGTGCTTCAGATTTTTTGGCTTGGCAACTGTATAATTATCATTCCAGAGGAAGACTGGAATATTCACCACTTGGTGCCTTCGAGTAGCATGCGAGCAGTGATTTTACTGTGCGAATCTATTGATTGAGTTACTCGAAGGGCACAGAACTTCCATGGGTTCTTTTGCATTCCACGCAGCTGCCCCAGCAATGGACCAAATAACCAATACTTGAACCTTTTTTCTCCACATGTATACAAGAAACGCCTCAATGCTCCATTGGCTCCTCATCGGCTTTCAAATATCCGGTTGTTTAACAACTGCTCTTCACTTCTTGGCGACTGACTAACTATCCAAGCTGCAGATTGCTCAAGTCTCTGTGTGGCTATAAATAGGTTCGCATTAGTAATGTTGAACTTGAATCGTTAATGAGTCACGTGATACAGCATTTAAACCATGTAACAAGGGATCGTTCAGATAAGCGCTGCACTTCAGTTCTTGCAGAGCACATTAACCAGTACAGCATGCAGATGAATTTAAGTCAATACCTCTTACAACTTAGAAGCATCTTAACACTGTTCTTTATCATCAGATACAGATTGGAAGCGCCACTGAGTAGCTAGCTATCCTAGAGGGATAATTCTACATGCACATAAGATGAATGAATGAATGAATGAATGAATGAATGAATGATTGAGCTTTTCGAGATAATACTTCGTGAGAAGATGACCCACATGTAAATTAGGAGCATGCAATGAGGCCACAACCTATATCGAAAGATATCGTTCCTATCGGAAGCCAGAATGACAGCTCATTATGGCCCTAAAATGGAAAGAAGAGGGAGGAAGCTGATCAAATGGCATGTTCCATGAAGATCACAGTAAGGTATTAAAATCTTAAAATCATAGCAACACAGGAAACAGTATAAAGGTCGTCCACGACTAAGATCTGAATACATTAGAGATAAGTGAATTTCAAGTGGTGTTATCAGGCTGTAAAGTTAGCAGGTATCACCAAGTTCTATTGGTCAAGGTTTCGGATAGAGCCTTTACCTTGCATTGGGGAGCAAACAGAAGTAGGGACTATAAGCAAGTCGTCCACTCAAATTGTTCACAGCGGTTGGACATTAGATAATAGTTCCCATCAAATGCATAGCAATAACAACAATAATATTCACCCGTTTCTTATGGGAAGATTGTGCGGATCAGCATCACAGTATTTAAGTAACTTACATGCATCATTTGCATACAATGTCGCAGTGCCACTACACAGGGCTACACAGTGTTACATTACAGTCTCAGTAGAACTAGTCATATAACTGTAAACAGAACAAAGTCTCAATGTAGCATTACCAATTTACTGAACATGACAACATTCCAGTTAAGAGAGCCACAGTAACTACATTACAGGAAAACTACACCAACAGCCTCAATGTAGTATTATTACACTGTACAATGTAATGCTGAAGCCAGAATATGACAAAATTCCATCAAAGAGCATGTATGTATGTATGTATGTATGTATGTATGTATGTATGTATGTATGTATGTATGTATGTAAATGAACATTTATATAGCGCCCTGTAAGAACCTCACGAGGGCGCTTACAGAAGCTACCTAACAGTTCTGAAATAAATGCGTCTTCAATAGTCCAGAAAATGTCTCCTGTGAGTGTCACAGTAACTAAAAACTAACTATATTCCATTAAAACTACACCAACAGCCTCACCGTAGTCTGTCAACTGCCAAACAGAGCAACAACCTTAACGACTACATCTAACAGTTAGAACAACATCCAAAATGTCACTACCGTTTCAGTATATGCAGAGCTACAGCCAGAAGTCACAATATCTGGTAAGCAGAGCTACAACCATAGGTGAAGTTAACTACATTCCAGTATTTGAAAAGCTACGGAGTACGAAGAAAAACAGTCACTTGATAATTTTAACCTAACTGAAACAAGATTGCTTATTCTAAGAAATGGGCACCTTGGCTGCATAGCTATAGGCGAGTCGTTTCTATCAAAAACCGCCAAAGAACACCAAAACAAAAGCAACGGTAACAGCAGGAGTGGATAATGGCTCTACATAAGTCTCTGCACATAGTGATAGAAGACCAATAACAACGTGCCAATCAGGATTTAACATTCGTTTAACGTGGCATCCCAAACAAGTCTTCTTTGAGTCTTTCAAAACCAAGACAGTTTGGTACTTAAATGGAATACATGAAGTCAAATAGAACATATGAATGGCAAAAAATGTTTACCGCAAATAATAGTATTAATAATAATACTAATAATAATAACAGCAACAGTCTTGTAACATGAGTAAAACTCAAATACCGGCTAAAAGTCTGTAAGGCCAAGTCAATAGCCTGGAATATTTGTGTTTTGTTATGATTTTACTAACGCCAATAGTCATATCCGCATAGAAAGCAGCAACTAGCAACAAACTTTCCAGAATATCCACATGTTTTTTGGTGAGCTATCCCAATTGAACACTTCCAGCAACACAACATCTGTTGCCAAGAATAGCACGGATATAGTTTTCTTATCGAATGCTAAATGTCAAATACTTAAACTTTGTGGCTTTGACCACCAATAAGCTTGCCATTCACTGAACGGCTAAGCTAGAGTAATTAGCACTCACAATATAACTTTTCATGAAGCAACTATAATAACGTCCTACATCAACTGTCAAATTTGTAAATGCAAAGGCTAGTTCTGCATTGACAAAACGCTACTTGCTTACTTATTTACTTAAATGGCACCCTACTTGCTACTTAGTACTTACTTACTTAGATGACGTCTGCGCTGCAGTACGCCAATGCATAACGGCGGCGATCAGGCCCGTGGATGTGAATCTTACCATGTGCTCGGGGCAGGCATCAGTGGTGGCAGCGGGTGGGACGGAGGACTGCGGAGGCGATGAACTGCTTATCCTTTCCTCTGCTCCGTCGTCCGCGCCATTCCCCAGACACGAAAACAGTTTAAAGAACTTGCGCTTCTTTTTCATCTTACCCATCCGGCTCAAAAATTCGCCAAACAGCGCAAAAGACGACGTTCGTCACGCCCGCCTCGATGGCGACGCTAAGAATCTAAATGTACGCGAAAGTTCAATAGTCTCAAGAGTCTGGCTGGCCAGCGGTATTAGCATTGTTTCTAGCGGGTAGTTCTGAAGGCGCCTCGCGACCAACGCCGGCGCACGCGCGCTTGCACGATCTGATTACTGTTGTGTTGCGGTGGTCAAAATCAGCTGCGTTCGCTCAGGACGCCATGTGACATTGTTTATTGACTCGATAATATATCTCTCTGTAGAGGCACGCATCGCCATTAGCCAGGCGAGAATCGAAGATCGATCTTTGTCCGTACTCACGACCAACGTACAGCCAACTTATTCCTATTAGCCGCGCATGCGGTAACAGTTTAGCTAGAGACAAATACGACAGACGCCTAAAGGTTCGTATTTACCAACAGCACTCGCGGGCCGTGATTGCATATGTCGCGATCTCTAGGAGTAATCGCTAATCTGGGTGCCAATGCGCATGTCTGCGGAGATGCCCGTCGCTGTCTGGCGTCATGTTGTCACCTCGATTTTCTCCGTTATGGACTCTTTCGTCTTGAAATGCTAAAGCAAGGTAACGTTGTTCGGGAAAATAAGCTAGATTATTATCCTCGCCTGCCCGAAACGCCACTCGATACGAGGCGCAATGCAGAAGTCCAATCGTATACACGAGGTAGGCTACGCAGCGCAAGGGGCTCCAATTTGGAAAGGGCGAAACGAGGGGCCATCCAGCGCAGGACGCCGAAATTAATCCATTTGCCAGACACAAAGAAACGAGTAGAACGAAGTTCGAAGTCAGGAAAAGGAGGTCGTCACCTGCAGCTGTAGCAGCAGGCGGCCAAGAAAGATGGAGGCCGTGACGTCGCCGCGGCTGATCACATCCTTGTTATGCAACGCTGGCACCAGCGCCGCTTCGACATCACTCGCAGAAGCAGCGGTAGCAGCAGCCTGGAACACGCACGCACGCTTCCTCCGACCGGCGCACATCTCGTCTTTGGTCTCAGAATCGCTCGCTACTCCATCTGGCGTGAACGTTGCCGTCTGTAATAATCCTGCTTCTGGGCTCCAGCGCGCGCACACTTGTATATATGTATATATGGTGCAGCGATTTATTCCAATGCAGGACGATGGTGGTTGTAGCGTCTGGAACGGCGGCGGCGAAGGTGGTGGAGCAGAATACCCCCCTCCTCCTCCTCCTCCTACTCGTCGTCGTCGTCGTCCTCTTCTCCCTCCTTCTGTCTCAGACGACCTGATTAATGGTACGCCGCACCCGCATATCCAAATGCACGCGCCCGATGCATTGGCCACAGCAGCAGCAGCAGCAGCACAGACACTTGGACATTAAAACCCTGCTTCCTGCGAGTAAGAGTCGACCATCAGCAACAAGGCTGCTGCTGCCGTCGCAGCGCCTGCCGCAGCAGCTGGCTACAGAGGTAGGAGATCTCGGTGAGGCAAGGCCATGAGCAGCAGTATCCACCGATGATAATGATAATGATGATGGCGGAAACAGCAGTGTATGTACAAACCCGCAGAATAACCGCACCAGCGCCACCAACCAACAGGCAGCTGCAGTAGTTGCGTCGAAACCAAGCAGGCAGCCTGCACAGCGCCAGCCAGGCGGTCAGCCAGCCAGCCAGGCAGGCAGCCGTACGGCCAAGCAGCCAGTCACCGCCGATCAATACGAACGCATGAAATATTTCGCCCGAGGTTGTAGTAGAAAATAAACCGGGTATGCGGTCATGGAACGAATGAACGGATGAACGGAGGAAGCCAGAGATACAGAGGGAGTTATGGGAAACAAGTGGAACAGACCAAGACAGACATAGAGACGGACCAAGACAGAGATAGATAGACAGACAGGCAGACGGAGAGTGACAGACGAGACAGAGTCGTCATGCATTTAGACACACTGACCGATATATGCCGAGTAACATACATGCACGCACTGATATCAAGTGATACCATGATATCAAGTGATACCATGATATCAAGCGATACCATGATATCAAGTGATACCATGATATCAAGTGATACCATGATATCAAGCGATACCATGATATCAAATGGTACAACCGAAATGTCACTGTCAGCATTTGCAAAAGATGCTGCTTCGTCTTGTCGAAGATACTTGTATCTGTATCATGACGGGGGGGGAGGGGTGGTCCGGAGGTAAATGCCTCCAATTTCAGGTAGGGGGTGTTTTTTGTCTTGGGGGGTTCTTGTCTTCCTGACACTTGAGACCAGACGATCTGCCTCCATCACGCAGAGGGATTGACGCCCCTGGTTGAGGCGATTGGATGCAGTTAGGGTTAAAGGGATTGAACATCTGAATTGGAAGTTTCTTTGTAGAGTCCATGGCGACGAAAAGTGAGAAACAGAAACAGAAACAGCCAGACGGATAAAACCATAACCAGATATACATGTATAGGCTCCCAGTCAAACACAAGTACACACTTTGACGCAGACTGATGGGGAGATGGAGAGTGACAGATAGACAGAGAAACAAACAGCGATACAGAGAGAGAGAGAGAGAGAGAGAGAGAGAGAGAGAGAGAGAGACAGGAAAACAGACAGACAGAAAGAGAGAGTTATTAAGAACCAAAAAGAGCAGAATTCACGACAGGTTCTCTCCTAGACCCGTAAATTTTCGTAAAATACCGTACTACATTAACTTATTATGAAAATAAACTTTAAAAAACCATGTCATTGAGTGCCACTTATTAGTCGGGCATGGGATGCATAATGTCTCTGAAATAAACTTCAGTGACAGCAATCAATGCGCGTAAATATATATTCGTCATTTTTTTCGTCGGATGCATTAACGACCCAGGTGTAGCCTAGAATAAACCACTTGCCTAAAGCACAGCACACTAAAAGCCGCATGCATGCCAGGCCCATTTCCACGGTTTCCGAATGCGAGAAAACGAGTCTTATAGCCTGGCATGATTTTTAGGTTTGTTTGAAATGTCAGTGTCCACATCACGCCACACCATTGCGACTATAGGCATTATATATATATATATATATATATATATATATATATATATATATATATATATACGTATGATGTCCTATATATATATATGTAAGCAAATCAGTTTCTGCTTACATTATAGAGTTATTCCAAAGTTGACATGGCAATTAATAATATTATGATAAAAGCAGGTGCAGTAGTGGTGGTGGTGGTAAATGGTAATAGTAGCTGTATACTAGCAACAATAGTAATAATAATACTTGTGTGGCAGGGTGGCCGGTTGGTTAGAGCGGTCACCCGTAACGCTCACTGTGCGCTGAGTGAGCGGGTTCTACCTTCGTCCCAGGAGTCACTGTGAAAGGACCTTGAGCAAGTCCTTCACGGGCAATTGCTCTGCGCACAACTGCAATTGCGCCGTCGAGGCGTGCGCACTTCTGAGTAAAAAATGTCGGAAGAAGGGCGATATTAAACTTAAAAGCGCCCGTGAAATGCGTGCTGCCTTCTAACGTATGGTGCTTTCGTGAAACAGTGTAACTGACCCACAGACAATCTTCTATTATAATTTTATAATTATCGTATATCCCGATTGGCACTAATTGGTGACCGTATCTCTAGCTCCGTTGACCTTAGCCTCAGAACAACAATTAGCCTTAGCTGCACAAGTTTGGCACGTCCTTTTTCATACAACTTAAGGAAACACGGCACTGTGTTGCCAATTACGACTCGTGAAAACTGGTGGCAGAAAATTCTGGCCCTGACCTGTGAATTATTAAACTGAAAATCAGACCCGACTCACAAAATTATCCTTAAATATTCCACCAAGCAAGGACAAGCCTAAATTTGTCATTTAACCTTTCGGCCGCTAATAAAATACTGTTCTGTTATGCTAGTTTTAGGCCGTTCCAGTCCCAAGTCTGGATAAAAAAGAAGGGTGACGTTAATGAGCTTTGCAATCGTAGGCCTTAACGAACACACGGTTCCGCTATCTGCATTACACATCTCAACATTTCAATGTAAGTATTATATTAAATGATAATATTAAACGGCTAAAATTGAACTGAATATAATATCCAGAAATATCGCTCACCTTTAATGTGGAGAATTTGCTCATTTTTCGGTCAATCTTCTCTTCCTGCTTTGCCGCTTTCTCCGTGGGGCGCCGCTCCATCTTGCCCTGGCTCAGTTTTCGCATCGGATTTGTCAGCCATTTTCTGTTAGCAATAGCAGTTGCAGCAAGTTGTTAAATGCTACCAGTTCAAGAGGACTATTATAGCCAGAGGCGTAGCCTGGGTCGACAGCGCCTCTGAGTAGAGATCCCGAAGAGCTGCTAGATAAACTTCGACTGATTGATTGACTTATTGATTGAGTAATTAGTTGGTTGATTTATTGATTGGTTGATTGTTAGCTTGCTTGCCTGCTTGCTTACCTATTTCGTGCACCTGCATTATTAAGTGGCAAGTGTATAGGCGTATACATTGGCGGAGGCGTTTACACCATAGAAACCTTGGAGCAAATGCTCCATCCAAGAAGTAAGGGAGGAAGATCTAGCTCATTGCAAAATTATGGGAAGTTATTATTTTTAATATTATACCATTAAACGTCTTTTATTAATTCCAGTTGAGCCACTCTGTTCCTATTCAGCAGTGTCAATGTGTGTGCCATTATTTTTTAATTAGTTCAATCTATTGATCATCCTTGAATTATATTAGTCAGTCAAAATTAGGGGAGAGTTGCTCCGCTTACTTATGGGGAATTTATATTGCTCCAGTGTTTGGGGGATATACGCCTCTGTGCGTTGGAAAAAAATGAATCCTGAGCAGCGAAAAGCTCCAAAACTTTCTTCACCACGTATGAAATCTCGGCTCCTCACCAATCCATCCTTCCCTCTGGTGAATAGAAACGAGAAGACGTCATTGAATAGCTTTCGTATTCGTTACAAGTGACGTTGCCTTCCATCTTCACACACGATGATGTCAAGAAAGGTAGAAAACTATTTATCACTCGATCCATGTGGACGGATCCAATTTATCAGCGTGTCGATAGGGTACATAATTTTTATACAGGTGCCTTCAGGAATGCTATCGGTTACCATATAAACATATTAACGCTGTTTTTGTCATGTACAAATTAGTCAATAGCTTAGCAGATATGACATGCGTGCTAACTACACCACTGCTTGCACTCGGCCAGTGCCAGTCCCAAGCCTAGATAAAGGAGGAGGGCGACGTTATATATCGATTTTTTTATCACACAGATTTGTTAGACTTAAACTACCACATGTGTACTGCGGTCTCCAAAAGTTTTTCTTAATGAGTAATTCCCAGAAGTATAAACATTTTTTTATCATCTCTATCATCTAAGCATTTTTTCCCTTTGTGAACTGATGTAAGCCTGTTTCCTGTTATTGATTATATTGTGCATATTGACCCGATTAAACTTGCTCCTAAGTGCTATGGTCTAATTTTAGTAGACCCATACAACGCTATGCTTGTGTTCTTGTCTAGTTCTCACTTAATACCGTCCTTCTTCTGTGTAGGCCTACAACTGCATCAGTAGCAAATCTGCGTATCACATAGGCCGACATGTGTACGTATTTAGAACAGCTTTGTTAACGGATAACAATTTCAAAGCAAGGCTGATTTTTCTACATAGGCCTACTGCAGGAAGAACACACTTTTTGTCTGGACAAGAGTTGGGAACACTTTTGAGCAGTTACCTCGAAAGGGCGCCACATAATTTTTTGAATGAATGAATTATGATGTGAGTTGTGTTCAATCGACTTTTCGTCAACTGCACCAGAGCCGTCAACACCTGGAACGCGTCCTAATCCTCATCCTTATTGTTACTATTATTTTGTCATTAATAATTTGGAACCGTAATAAAATGCCTTTATCGATGTATCACTTGCTCACCGAAAGCTGCTCTTTCGTTTCTGGCCGCTGTCGCTGTTGCTCGACACGAGTAGCTCGTCGCTCGTTGCTCCTAAGGCAACATCTGAAAGATCAAGAAAATACAGCTCTATATCCCATGTCCACTGATGATCTATACAACCCTAACCTTTTAATCTCAACCTCATTTACCACCTGACGCTGATCCCATCTTGAACCCATATGGTTTCGATCTAGAACCCATGTAAGGGTGCCATCTATAACCTACATGGGTCTCATCTAGAACCCACATGGGTGCCATCTGTAATCTACATGGGTCTCATCTATAACCTATATTGGTCTCAACTATAACCTAATGGGTCCCATCTAGAACCCTTATGAGTCCCATTTATAACCACATGGGTCCCATCTAGAACCCACATGGGTCCCATCTAGAACCCATATGGGTTCCACCTAGGACCCATAATATGGGTCGTATCTGGAATCATCAATGCTCCGGATTGCGCTACTGCTCAGAACTGACCAATTGTTATGCACCGTTTCTTTCCAGAGCGCTGGAACCCCATCTAATTCTCCCATACGCTGCTATCTCTTCAACGGCCGTAAGTTAGTGTTATCGGCCAGGAGCTTGGCGCTATAAGAATACATCCGATGATGTTGCTTATACTTCGCAACTCTGCAGTAAACAACCAGCCAACCATAAGAGACATTTCTAGAAGCTTTCTCGCCTCAACACTCGCACAGACAAGACTAAACCAAAACCAGACTAAACCGTCCACTGTGTTTACAGATTGGCACTTGCCAAGAATAATCTTGTAGCCATCCATAGCGGAGCAGCAACGCTCCGAAAACACAAACAACCGATTTCTACATTGAAACACTGAAAGGTTCTGCCAGAGCTATGGTACGTGGACCAGAAAACGATTGATAACGGATTTGTGGTGGTTTTATATCCAATTAGACTGATCTCAAACTGTACAAGACAGAGATTGACATCCGAATTCAAAATAGACAGACAGACAAACAGAGAAAGAGAGAGGGGAGAGAGACAGAGAGAGAGACAGAGAGAGGGAGGGAGGGAGGGAGGAATCTTATTGCATAATATATTACTGTATATCATAATCAAATATATCGTGCAGTGGCTGATATCCAACTGCATACTATATTATATATATACATATATATATATATATATATATATATGATCACAGGACAGCGAGAAATACCTGATTTTATAATGCACAGATTATTATCCCATTTCATAACAAACACATCACTTGCGCCACAGAACCAGTGTATCCGATACCTCACAAGCAAAAACTGATATACGACTTCACGAAAGATGTTCCCGATTTTACGATCAAAAAAGATATCTAATTTTACTTTCTACGGATAGATAGCGAGGCCATCTGATCTTGCAATTTTTTTATGAGTAAAGCAGATTTAACCCTTTAGGCCAAAACAGATTCCTAAAGTGCTGCCTACTTTCAAGCAGTATCATGTCAAAGGGTTTGAGCGTGCACTTCTGAATAAATTTGGCGAAATCACCATACCATCCGACAGAAGAAGAATGTGGTATGAACTGTCCTGTTATAGTGATTGTAGTTGCAATATCATTGTAATACCTAATCCAAAGGTGCCACTCAAAAGTCAAGTGCAGAGCACAGCTGATTTACGAAAGCTGATGTATACGTAATTGCAATTATGACTATTAATATAGTGCTAGTGCAGCTTTATAGGGTGCTTTACAATATCAACCGTGATTGGGACTGTAACATAATAATATAATGATAAGATTGTTCTCCTAAAATCTCCTAAAATCTCTTTAAATCTCCTTAAATCTCTTTAAATCGTCCTCTGTACCATCACCTATATATACGTGTATACAGATGACACCCAACTCTACATAGGGGCCCATCCTACTCCGTGACTCTTTTTCCACCCCATCGCACAGCTACTCAACGAGGCTAACCAAATTTCTCAACGGATGTCGTCTAACCCACTCTGTCTCAACCCTTTCAATGCGTGATTCATCATCATCATACATGTAGTCTGTAGTGTGTTTAACAAAATTAGGTTGAGCAGAAGGCGTAGAGCCAACAGCAGCGAGAATCATGCGTTTAACTCTGAGTTTCACTCCATCCCAGCTCTCAGCAACTTTGCGTAGACTCCGCAAGGCATCATTGGCAGTACATAGATCAACCATCAGCGAGGACTCCTGATATCCAGACGTGTTGAAACATATCACACAGAATTCCTTGAACTCGTAGAAAATTCTGGTTACTCTCCCAAGCTTGAACGTCAAACATTGACTGATCTATAGCGTTTTCAGGGTCATCAAAAAAGGCAAAACAAACGTTGATACACATGTATGTATGTATGTATGTATGTATGTATGTATGTATGTATGTATGTCTGTATGTATGTATGTATGTGGGATGTACGATTGTAAGTCTGTTTGTATGTTTGCATGTATATATCTGGCCATTTTCTAAAGAACTTTTTAAGAATCTCACAAGAGTGCTTAGAATGGCAGTCTTACAAGTGTAAAGAAGTGCGAGTTAAGAAGGGATGGCTATAAAAGGTTTCTTCAGCTGTCTGTGTCTGTCTGTGTCAGTCTGCGCGCGTGTGTCTGTGTATGTGTGCGTTCATCTTCGTCTGCCTAAAACTGTCTCATATTATATTCTCTTCAACTTAAATGTCCACATATACAGAATCGGGCCAAACGATTTGAAACAAAATAATATAACTCTTTGTCTGTTCCTTTCATCAGAAAGATCACGTAGACCTGCCTACCAGTTCAATTTAAGGTCACGATTGCACCGTGATATCAATCAGCTCACAGCTAATTATGTAGACCCTTTAGAACCGAGTCAAAGCCCCATGACAGTACCGCTCACCTTCATATTCGAGGCTTTTCTGCGTCACCGTGGTAACCTTGACGTTAGGCGCTTGTCTCACGGAATTCATTCCGAGTCGGTCGGATTCAGGAGCAGTTCCTTGATCCTTTATCGGTCTTTACCTCATGAAAGTTGGCAGCTAGATCAGAAAAAGAAGAGACCCATATTATGTATTAATAGAATCAATCGCTGTGAAGTCGAACGATTTTAATCTTATTCAGCCGACATCCGATTGAGTTCAACGAAGGTTGAGGTATAATGGACGCCGGAAGCGGACTTCTGGAACAGCCTAAGGCCCGATTCCAGGGAAGTTGCTACGAACGGAAAGGTCGAAGGGAGGGGTTTATATCGGAAAGAAACGGTGCATAACATTTGGTCAGTTCCGAGAAGTATTTACCATGTGAAGAAAATGACGGTGCAGATTGTGGAAGTGATGGAGAAGTGGTGGTGGTGATGGTGATGATGATGATGGTGATGACGACGACGATGATGATGATGGTGATGATGATGCTTATGATGATAATGATGATGATGATGTTGATGACGTCGATGACGACGGCGACGATGATGATTTATGAGGGCGACGACAAAAATGCTGATGATGATGATGATTACAACGACGACGATGATGGGGGTGACCCATGCAACAAGAAACTGTCCGGGGTCAATATTATAACAAAGTTTTCTAACGCACGCATACAGTGATTTCAATCCCGCAGAAACGTGCATCGTAGACAAGTTATGGGTATAGTTCTCCATGCATGCATGCTACATTATGATAGACCTGCATATGATAGGTTCACATACAAGTTGCAGTTTGTCGTTGAAGTGTTACTGCAAATTCAGGAACAACGTGTATTGTGCTATTGCTCCGAGCTGGTCTATTACTCAGAGCAAGCCTATGGAGGCCTACGCCTACTGCTCGGAGCCGGACTATTCCAGCAGCCAACTGCTCCAACAATTCTGACCTTCACAGTGCACTTTTTCTCATATTTCTCACTGTTTTAGACATCAAATTCATCTTTCTGAAGAGTCAAATAATTCTTCCGCTGAAAGAAGGGACGAAAAAGCGCTTTTAACGTAATACATATCAATTATAAGTAGCAAGTTTGGTTTCTCGTTAAATTCAGGTCACTGGGTAAGCACGGTCAACGTCAATTTATGCCTAAGGTCTTCATAGCCGCCAGAGGAAGAGGATTTATTTTTGCCACATTCGCACAAATGTCGTGAAACATTTAAAATGTTGGGTTTGACGATGAAAGAAAGTAGGCTACTCACTACAAAGTTCGGTTGTCTTAATGTTATACTTACGGCAATTAATGGTCTTTTAATATTTCTTTGATCTCATTCTTGCATAAGTCTATTGTAATGTTACAAAATGCAGGTTGTCAACCTTTGAATAAACGGATTTAGTTCATTTAGGTCTATATGAACACTTAATAGTCTTATATTAAGTGGTTTTAACGTAGGCCTATACGGGCTGGCTGGGCCTACATGTATAGGCGAATTAGTTAGCAAAAGTTGAATTCCGAAAATCGCTCGCGAATAAGCTGGTGCCCTGCGCTTAGCCTGCAAGTAGTAGTTGACAAATTTGGAGATGATAACGAAAAGATTCTGGTTTGCACGGTTCGACAATTATTACATCCATAGGACAACTCCTCCGCCGTTTTCATCCAAACGGTGCCAGACTGCCAGTCCCAAGTCAGGATAACAGAGGAGGGTGACGCTAATGATCTTTTTATCACACATCTGAAGTCATTTGTTGTCTGTACTGTTGACTGGAGCTGCTTAAAACGTCAGGTAGTCCAAAGGAATACCCCCCTCCCCTGGACTCGATTCTCTGCAGCCAGCGCTCTATGCCGTTTCTCGACTCGAAGCCAAAAGGAACTCGTCCGTGAAATATAAACTTCCTGAACTGACGGATGGCGCACAACATCCAAAACAGAGGCTGCAGACAGACTCGGCGTTAAACCGGCGACTCCCTAGGCCTATTACAGCAGAACCTACTCGCGTATATATATGTATGCATATGTATATAATATTTATGCAAATGTATGTATATGCACATATATAATCGCATGTGCATATATATAAATATAGACACAATCTGTTTGCGCATAAGGCGCTATATAAAGTTATAAAACAACCTTCAATTACAACTGCAGCGTAAACTACACTGTGTAGTCGGCCCATCTGGAGCCATCTGCCTGTAACAGGCTTCAGCCGGTGACCTATGACCCATTGACATGACTTAGCCTCTCTTTGACGTTTCGCCTCTTCCCTCAAATGCCTGAAGACCATTTTTAGTTCGATTGTGGTTTCATTGTGTCATATGAAGGTCGGGAGTGTAACTACCAACACCTCTGCTCTAAGGGCTTTCACCACAATCGGTATTCATTCCCACTCTCAAATGTATAGACCCTATTTGATATTTGTTAATTTACCCAATCGAATCATCTAACGCGTGTGACTCACCGTTGTTAACCGACTCTTATAATTAAGAGCTATACTTAATAACCCATTAACTTGATGACATGATAATTAGTCGCTTATTTTCGAATAATTATGTGTTGCATAAAAAGTACGTCTCTTTTTCCGAGTCGTGGGAAAATATAAGCACACCGACAGCTCTAATTTTACAGTTATAGGCGAGTAGGGGCCTACCCCTAGAATCAGAAGCCCATAATTATACGTGTACGCGAAAACCCCTAGACTCCTAAACGGAATCGACCGAAGATAAAACGTCCGGAGAAGCGAGGGAGCCCGTACCCTCCGTGTCGCGGTTAGGGCCTACACGACTTACATCGTCTGGAGATGAAAGACCATGAAACCCTGCGACACGGAGGTTGGCATAATACAATAGGACCTCATTCTCTCTCTCTCTCTCCCTCCCTCCCTCCCTCCCTCTCTCTCTCTCTCTCTCAGACTCTCACTCATTCGTTTCCAGAAATGCTATCTGCAACTGTCACGATCATAATTTTTGTCTAAGCATCGTCCAAACAACTTTCAGTCGATGCTTAAACAAACACAACCAGACAGTCAATTACTTTTCTGCTACTATCTCTATCCGTTCATAAGTTCATAACTCAGATAGAGTTAATCTTTTAGGAGGCTAACAAATTGTCCGGTTAACAGAGATCTTACACAGCGATGACGTCAACAGCTGCGATCAGTAAGCTAGTAGCAGACGACATCTTCACAGTTTGCTCCGCAATGGACCACCAACATCTAATATACCATCGATCAACTGCCGTGCAGATTTCTCGCACGCCAATAGACCATACATAAATACAAAGAGTTTTAAAATGGATAAATCGTCTGCGATGATCACGACACCTAACCTGGTTGGGGTCAGCTTATGCGTGGCGAGGGTCGGTTAGGGTCAGGGTATGCGTCGTGTGGGTCGTTTAGGGGCAGGGTTAGGGTTAGTGTGGTTCTTAAAATGCGACGAAATGATCTGTGACGAAATGAACAGGAACCCATAATTGACTAGATGAATACTTATGTTTTTTGTAATTGTCAATGTATGTAATACTACGTAAATGTGTTTGTATATCTTTTACATATTAATGCACGAGTGCATGTACCATGCATGTCTCCTATGTAAGCGTGCATGCATGCACGTGTGCGTGCGTGCGTGCGTACGTACGTATGTATGTATGTATATATGTGTGTGTAACTGTGTATGTATGTATGTATGTATGTCTGCAGGAATGTATGTATGTATATATGTATGTTAGTGTGTACAATTGAAGTCTGTGAGGCCGCCCTATAGTGCCGTCAGTCCAGCCTAGAGGGAGGGAAAAAAATGTCCAGGGGCCCGGCGATTTTGTAGAGTCCCGGACCGGACCCGCGGGCAGCAAATTTCCACATTAAGCCTAAAGATAAGTTAGAGGCCCGTGACTGTTCTGCCAAGAGGCCCTGGTGTACGTGACTTCTCTGCCTATAGGGACCGGTAGCAAACGGTCTACACAGTGTCATGCTTGTGTAGTGTCGTCGACTTTGCCTACCTAGTGTCGGCTTATGAGGGCGGCGGAAGGCCGGGTATCTCCCTCGCTCGCCCATTGATATTCCCGTCAACAAATGACTCTTAACAGCGGAACCGGGTACAGCGTGGATGCAAGTGGAAAAAAGCACTGTCCAAGACGAAGTCTGAAACCTGAACCTTCAACTTAATTGACCTGTGAGAGAGACATGATATAATCATTCAACAGGACTTGCTCGAGGTCCTCTCACAGCGACCGTCCCTGGGAAGGTCTAACTCTACACCCAACGCGTCATAGAAGCGCACCCTTCATACCGGTGGTTGGTCTCTGGCGCTGGAGCACGCTTCAGTTGGCGTTTCGCTTGTCGTCCAGGGTCCATTCAGACTCTGCTTACACCCGTCTTAGAACTGTTCTTTTCAGCCGTACCGGGATCGGGAACGCTCCTGAGTAGTACCCATTGAAGGAGCGCTATAAAAATCTTCGTTATGAATGAATGAATTCAGCATCCGTGCCAATGTATTTTGTGTTTCGCGCACCCTCTCGTGCACCCTCACGGAAAATTCCACCCTCGTCCCCGATTGGTCAACGATCCCACGCCCAGATCCACAAGTGTGTCTTCAACGGTGATCGCAGCAGACATTCCAACATCAACAGCAGCGGGCATAATCCAACCTATGACTCCCCAACACAAACAGGTGTCCTCTTTGCATCAAGTTCCAACCTGACCGGGCGTCCGACATGAACAATAATTGAACATGCGTCTACAGCCCTGAAAAGTCTGCGTCACAACAACAGCGCAGCCAATGATAATCAGGTGATAGTTAGAATAAGATCGACGACGATTATTCTGCCTCGGTGTATACGTACACGTACGTCGAATGTGTCGTTGTCCGGCGCTGTAGGCTTCGATGCCCGCGTCCCTGCACGCCTCTTCCTGCGTCTGCGTATCGCTGTCTCCGCCTACTCCTGCAGCAGGTTTTCGTCCGTCGACGACATTTTCCAGATAACGCCGTAACACGGTCTCTCCCCTAATCGCCGGCGGTGGTGGCCCTAATCGAGAATCCTCCTTCTCCTACCTCTCGGCTGGCGGCTAGCTTCGGCAGCAGCGGCTTCCAGCCGGCCAGCAGCGCATTCTAAACTATGGCGGCCCGTCCGTCCGTCCGTTGGTCCGCCGTTCGGCCGAGCGCCGACGATCAAGATTCGAAGGAATCCGACAGCGTCAGCGATGCTATAATCTCAGACAATAGTCGTCCGCCAATGGCACTACCACCATCACCGCTGCCACAGCTGCAGCCGCCACAAGCTGGAAGGGCAGACGCAGCAGCTGGAGAGGTACCAGGAATAAGAAACACAGAGGAGCCGAGAAGGACCGAGGAGGAGAAGGAGGAGGAGACCTATGGATTCCTAACTGCGACGTCGTCGTTCCGTTACTGCCAGGGACGACGGCGCATGGTTCTCGCAGACGCTGCTGCTGCTGGCTCCTCTGGCGACCGCCCAGCTGCTGCTGAACGTTCGTGGCGGCCGGAGTTATGGACAGCCGGAGCTATGGACAGCCAGGTGTGTCATAATGCGTGCTAATTTATTACACGTGTTTGGGTCCAAGTGCTTCATGCTGGCGGAGTTTGGGGTTTCCTGGAAGGTGTTGCTCGACTGAAATCCTCTGGGGCGAACTGCAAGCAGTGCTGTTATTCGTTCTGGCCCTTGATCGAGTGTTCCGGGATCTGTTGCGAGCGTTGGAACATTGATAGGCTTCCAGTAGGTTTTTGTCCTATACGATTATGCTAGGCTCGTCTTTATTATGAAATATATAGCAGAAATGTGAACTTCCTCGGATAAAAATAATGACAGCAATATTTTCTACATCAAAAGGTTTAAGCTACTTGATGCCTCAGATAAATAAATAAATCAAAAGGCTTAAATAAATAACAACGCCGATAACAGCGCTCTTCTGGCCCTTTTTCTGTTCGCCTCATGCTCCCTATAAACCTTTCCAAACGGATTGGAATCGAACCTGTCCATATAGATGCGTCATTTACTTGTTACTCACTGGACAACCTATTTATTTCAAGGCCTAGAAATATCTGTTGGTCCCAAGGCACACACGGCAACGAATATATGCGTCAGTCATCCCTGGAAAGCTCAATTTTGATATCTTCCGCTTGCCATTAATAAACGGATGAAACGGCTGCACCAGCAGCCTTAGCGGCAGCGTAGCAAGAGCAGCAGTAGAGCAGCAGCTGTGCTGGCAGCTGACGCGGCTGCCGGGGACTTAATTTATGCGCCGATTGAACCAGTTTTGCCGGGAATCCGCCACAGTCGTCGTCGTCTATCTGACGGCTAATCAGCGCCGCGTGCAGGCGCATGTGCGTGTTTTTTGCTGCTCTTTAAAACCGGACTGTTTTGAATGTTACGTCCTCTGTGGCGATGATGCTAGTGGCAGCTGCGGAAATCGACGGGAGAGGGTCCGGGAGAATGCGCCGAATGCGCCGAATGTCGAGACGTAGGGAGGGGCCGTGTTTTGACTGATCGGTGCCTATTAGGTGGACGGATCGAGGGAGGTATGTGGAGTGGGATGGGTGGAAGCACAGTGGAAAGGGTGGTAACAGCGTGGGTAGCAGCAGTTTAACGACACTGTGACAACAAAGTTCATTAGCGTCGCCCTCCTCCATTATCCAGGCTTGGTACTGGCACCGCTGGACTGCAAACAGTAGCGTATTTAGGCGGTAAAATTGGGCTGAAGGGGCGGCGTCCGGTGGTGGAACTTGGAAGCAAGTGTTTCCACGAGCAACCGCGGGAGATAAGGCGGAGTTATGTAGATCGGCAGAGTGCGATATGCTCCTCGGGTGCTCACATCTCACGTGTTCGTCTGTTTCTGGGAGTAACCTGTAAATACCGCCGTTGGACCCTTTAGAAGACATCCTGGCGGGCGTCGTGAAGGATTCCGAACGCCGTTGCAATATAGGGTCGAGGTCGTCGCGGTGTTTACACCAGCTGTTGTTGCGCACACAAACGGACGCAGTTCTACACATACAGACACACACACACACACACACACACACACACACACACACACACACACATATATATATATATATATATATACAAACATACACATAGATCAGACAGGCACACAGATACGCACACGTGCATACCCAATCACAATCGTGCTCCATGGCTATGGTTTGTTCTGCAGCAGGAGCGAGGTTTGAGGTGTCTCCCATACTCCCATGGCCAGAATATAACATTAAAGGACGAAAAACAAGAAGGTTGGACAGGATGCTCTTGCAGTCTCTACACTCTCCAGGCTTTATTGCTTGATAGGCCGGAAGTGTTAGTGTCTCCTTAATTAATTAAGGGCGTGACTTTGCCCAAGAAGTGGACACGACCAATTTCCATTTCCCGCTCCGCTGTTAGGCCTAACCGTTATCGTAATCTACAAACTTCTAAAGCACCGCTCGAAACCCAGACGCAGGGACCAGTTGATTCACAGCGCTGCGTCAAGTCATTGGGGTTTTCATAAGGGTGGTCCGAAGGAGGTTCGCGATTCCGTTTTAGAGGTCAGAGGAGGCAGAGTACCTGTCAAGGCGGGTGTCGGTTTGATCGAAAATTGAAAGGCGGATGACCAATTGAACCAAAACAAGAGTTTTCTTTAGTTTCGAGTGGAATGCTCGAGAGGCGAGAGGGCTGGTGATGGATTGAAAAACATTATTTTCGTTATTGTAGCCTAAACCTACTATTTTTATACGTTAATTTCACCTCCTATTTATGGTAAAGTATATTTCGTTCGATATCTGTGCCAAGAAATCTATGTATGCCTATATGGTCCATGCGTTACGTATAACTAATTTCTAACTAATAATGATTTTTAAACTAGCTTTAAAATCGAGTTTTACCACTCACAATAGACCGCGCTGGTCTAGAGTCAAATGGAAGCGTTTGACGTCGCCTATAATATGGTATCTATAATCTGTAGTCCCGCATCTAAGGAAGCCGTTTGGCACTGGCTTTGAGAAAATGAGCGCTTGAAAACGTATAAAGTTGATTATATCAATAGCTGCAGTAATGTTTTGTCGGTCTGATATCCTTTGGTTACGATGTTTGAAAGGAATACACGATTAAATATAAGCTGTAGGCCTACTACATTTTTGCTTAAAAAGAATGGATTGATGAAACGAATTCTTCCTTACATGGAAGCTATAATTTTTATTGGTTAATGCAATTCTTGCATAAGTAGAAGCTGGATTGGTGCTAATTTAGTATTGGTGGATTTATTAACATGGTGTTAGAACACGACAATTTACATTCTCATGACTAATTACTTACTTTTGGGAATTGTATTGTGGGGAGCTGCTGGAGTCAGAGGCGGCCATGTCGTTTATATGGTGGTCGGTTGCAAGAAAAAGGTATTTTGACAAATGCCAAGATGTCCAATAAAGTAGCCGAAACAGGCCAACTGCAGCTGTTGAAATTTAAGTCATCTGCGATCATGTTGGTGACTTACATAAAGTAATGTTCTCTGTTGTTTTTTTACAGACATACACAAGGATGCCTTACATGGGTCGTTGTACCGCTATAAGTCAAGTGATGTCAACACTGGGTAAGAGTCAAATTTAAGTCATTGACCATTTAAATGTTCTGACGAAACAATAAATTAAATCTACGGGAAACACCAAAACATGCGCTTTTAAGTAGTTGCCTTGGAGGGGAGGACCATATGAATTTTTGAATGAATGAATGATGATCATTAAATTTTTATTAAAGTTTCATGTTGTAATTTAATGTTATAATAATAATCTTCGTTTTTAATTTCAAACTGACAAACCGTAGTATGATTACAAGAACAGTATGAGCGAATGATGACGAGTTATTACAGGAGTCGAGTGTAGCCGTCGGCAGCCACATAGGGCGCCCATTGCACTATACATCTCATTTTTTTAAACAAACGGCCACCACCTAGTGAAAGTAGCCAACCATAGGAGAATATGGGTCTCGATCTCGGTACCTCAAGCGCTGCATCCCAGCGTGTTCACCACTACTCTACGGCCCCCCAAGTGTGATGAGTAATTATGTGACATTATCTTGATTCTAATCGTAAACTAAAGACTTCTACAATGCTCACAAAGCAAGGTCCTGTTCGTCAGCACTTAGTCAAAACAAAATCGATAGGCAGGGGGTCGGAATTAAGACAGGCAGGCTATGGTGGATGGTGTTTAGAGTTGAAATGGTGAGCATGTGTGCAAATCCAAACTTGAATACAAATGAATCTGTGTATATCTGTGTATGAGTAATGTTGTCTTATCTGTGCTGTTCATCTCAATTTTATCATCTACCCAACATTTCATCATGACCTGTGAATACGCTCATTTTCTCCAGTCAGCTAAAAAAAATTGGACCCTGATATTTTTCTAATTTTTTGAAAGGTTTCATCTAAAGGATACTATATCCTGTTTGTCTTCAGGGGTGATATTTATTGAATGCCATTTTTATGACGATTTAGATACTAAAAATGGTTTTTGGTTTTGCTTCAGCGGAGCTAGCGAAATCACAGATCGGAAGAAGCGACTGGTACGATTCTAAGATTTCTGTAATCGTAGGACATGTGACTTGGGCAGAATCGGTTATTTCTCACTGGTAGTGTATTGATAATCGATATTAATCATGCTGGACTACCGCCAAAATATCTTGCTGAAAGGCTTACCATAAAATATCCATTTGTGTTCCCTAGCCGCTATTAAATGCTGATAAAGGAAAATGCTGGCTGAACTCTGCTGGTATCCCCATCACAGTTTACACTCTGACAGTGCCAGTCCCAAGCCTGGCTAAAGGAGGAGGGTGACACTAATGATCTTTGTTATCACACAGTGTCATTAAATTGCAACTGCACACAGCTCTGCTGGTGGTTGAAGGCTATGGAAGTGAAATGACTGGCACTTCAGGCACCTATGAGTAGATATCGCAAAGGGGTGTCATTTCAAGAATTTTTTATTGTAAGATTGATTGGTTTGTGTCGCTTTGGCGTGCGGACACACCGGTTTTGTCTCGGCTGTTTTGGATAATGCAGAATTGGGCTTTCTCGGTCGTGGGACCTACAATCTGGAATGGACTTCCCATAGAGCTCCGTCTCCTACCTAAGAACTCCTCGTCTTCATTTTATACCTCTCTTAGAACTGTCCTTTTCAGTCGAGGATTAGGCCGGGAGCACCCCTGAGTAGATATCTTTAAGGGACGTTATATCAAGTATTTGATTGACTGATTGATTTATTGCTTGATACATGTTGGTGCCTAACAGGGTTATCATAAGGAACTGCTCTTTGGTGGTATCATAAACTAGTTGACAATTGTTGTTTGGTTGTCAGTTTTTTAAACCAAGGTTTGTTAATTTTTTAAAGATGGTTTGGAACTGGACACATAATCACCTATAGATGTTTCCTAAATTGATGTGCTGTGTACTTTTATGTATTTCAGCGTCAAATGCGTTGTTGCGGAGGATGGCATACATTCAGACATGTTTCAATGTTCTGCTCACCTTCTTCGAAATCTGGATATTGAGGTTGGCTTTCTTTGTTAGCATCTTTGAACAAGCTGCTTGAAGCTGGTGCATTGTGCTTAGCTTTAGATATTATAGATCATGATCTCTATGTAGACCCACAAGACTGCATCATTGCTGATATCTTTGCTTTCTTTTGTCTTATGTCTTCATCTTTTGTCAATGAAAAAACATGGCAGCAAAAATTGGAAAGCAAGAATACAGATACAGGAACATCATGGTTAACTGTGAAATGAAACCAAGTGTGGCATGTTACATGCTATAAAGAACACATCACTGGTGTGTTTCTATGGTTGTAAATTGCGTATTCTTACTCTCTTTTATTTAACTTGGCTTGCGTAAAGTTTGTCATGAGTGGATCGTTGGATTGTCTTTTCGTCGGATTCTTTCAACTGTTTTTTTGGTATGTTCCCGTCGACCTACAGAGCTGAAATTTTGCACACATGTCACGCTTGCATGACAATGCAATGTATTGAATTTTTATGAACATAATTCAAAAATTGAGAATTTAAGAAAAATGCACTAAATTTAATATAGTTTACCCACTCGAATGAGTCCTCCTTGATGAGCTCCACTCTGGCAAGTTTACATCATAAATGGAAATGAATTGATTGCACCATCTACCAGATTATCAAAAGTCAATAAAAGAGGGTCCCAAAAAACCCATGTGTTTACTTTCACTTGTGTCTATACCTATATTTTGGAACCTTGCCTCTAACTTTGTAAAGAGGAAGATGAATGCTAATGCTTCTTTTTTAGCATCCTGTTTACAATGTTCTGAACAGCGTCGTCCAATCACATCACACGACCCATGGAAACTGCTGCAAGACTTTGCTGATCGTGGCTTGGCTGTGGTACCAAGAGATGGAGCAACTCGTAGAACATGTGAGTCAAAACGTTCAGCAGCTTTCTTAACACTTGCTTTCTCAGCAATGTAGTGGAGCACTTGTTGAAGTGGAAAGGGGAGGCTGTTCCAACTCGTGGGACCCCCGTAGGCAAAGCTCCGGAATTGGGCTGTGGCAGAGCGCATGCGGGGAACCTTACTTTCTGCCATGTTATCTGAAGAAGTGAAGATATATTTTGATGTCAATAGGTCTTCACTGATGCTGGATGAATATTATTTGGTTTGGAGCATGTCGAGTTTCTCGTTAACAAGTCGGTGAACCTGGGTTCAGCGTTATCTTCCCAAATAATGAAACCTTAATTTCTGTTATGCCATTGGAAGAAGTGTAGATTTCTATGCAGAATTTTGATGCCAATAGGTCCTCACAGATGCTGGATAAATATCATTTGGTTTGGAACATGTCGAGACTCTACTCATTGAAATATACTATGGTTACAATACAGCAATGGAGGTCAAGAGAGTAGTTTCATTTTGTCAGCATGGCGACCCACTTGACAAGATGCCACAACCCACTTTTGTGTGGCGACCCATAGTTTGGGAAATACTGCTCTATTTCTTATAGCAGTATAGTGACTGCTCAGACCCACCATGTATTGCTCATCTGTACTGAAATTAAGTTAGTAAGAATGTCTTTTAATAATCCGGTTGCTAGCCACATTTTTTGGTGCACAAATAACATTGTGCCACATTTAATTAATATTTTATTGCGATGCACAGTGTGGTTTAAATTGTCTATTTGTTGGCCACTTATGTTCTATGTTTGTTCTGTTTGATTTCGAACATTAATGCATTTCCTGTTTTAGGGATTAAACATCCGAGATATCAGAGCGTTGTTTGAGAGTGGCCTGGAAGTGGCAGTTGACCACCTCCTGCGTTCTTCCGCTGTTAAGCAACTGAACGATGACCTCAGCATGACCTCTGGTGATGACGTCTCCCGTGATTGTTCAGCGGCTTTTGAACATGAACGTGAAGACTTTTTGCGTTGTCCAGAAAAAGAAGTTTTTTCCGCCCCATCCGATTCTTTTGGGTGCGTCAACAAATTTGGATCTTATGTGGTAGAAAGGCTGTCTTTGGCAGAGGACGAGGATGTTGGTTGGTTTTTTGAGGAGGAATGTAAAGATCAACATTTATCAGATGACTATAATTCTGAAAAGATCGTCTCTGCTGTGGCTACGGATTCAAGCGTTGTCGTGGAATCAACGCACTTATCTGCTCGGGATTGTACACTTCTGAGTGATTCAGATTATCTCACTCAAAAGCTTAATGACAGCCAGCTTTGTAGTTCAGGCCCAAACAATGCAAGTCTTTTTCAGCATTTGGAAATTGAAGATGAATTTGAAGAATGTTTCCACGACGCTGTTTTTGGTTTAAGAGAATCTAAGACTAGATTTGCCATCAGTAATTTGCATCAGGCATCACGGATGCTAAATCGTACTGAAGGAAAATGTTGCGACGATATTTCTGGTCAAAACTCCACGAATTTAGTTTTACTGAAAAAACGCTTAGACAGTGAGACGTTTCCCACGATTGCTGATTCAAATTCTAAAACGACACAGGAGTTTTATAGTCAATGCAGTTGCACTGGAAATTCAGCATCGTGTTGTGGTGACGGCCATGTTGTTGGCAAAGACAAAACTGAGAACTTGCTGGACTGTGAAAGCCCAGTGAAGTTTGAAAAGGTTTTAGGTAAGACTGAAGACTTTGGCTGTGTAAATACGGCAAAGTTTCAAGCGAGACGTTATGGTCTGATAGAAAAAGATATTCGTGCAACATCAGATACTATTCATGAGGAGGCAAAGCAAATGTGTTCAACAGATGGGCCTGATTGCCATTTCGATACTTGTGTCTTGGTTGAACCAGATTGCCTCAGTTTGGCACAAGATGTTGCCTCTCAAACCCTGAAAAGCCCTTCTGCCTCGACAAAGGTACAACCAGTTCACACGTCATCGTTGAATTTTTATAATCCGTATAGTCGACATTCCTTACTGATTTCAAATCCTGATGAAAGTAGCCAAACTCAAATTAAACAGAACTCAGATGGTGAGTTACAGCATTGGTTAATTTCTAGTCAGAATTCTTTAGTTCTGTGTGCAAATTCATCTTCAGGTGATCAACCAACGACTTTTGACGGCAAATCCCGAACTGTAGCCGATAACGACTGCTTCAAATCTGTTGACTCGGACATATTAGTCGCTGTGGAAACAAATAACTGCGAAACAAGAGTTGGCAGGAATGGCTTTGAGAATAGTGATGCCTTCAGAAATGAAAAAGTTACGTCTTGTGACGCAGTAATGGGAACTGGTAATGTTCAAAGATGTGACTCGTTTGGTCTGCTTAGCATGAAGTCTTGTCTTGACCATGGCAAATTGCTTTTCGATGTTGCTCAAGATGGTAAAGAGAATTCCTTTTGTCAAGATAAATTGTGTAAAGATGTTTTCCAACATAGACTTGCAATGCTTGGATCGAACCTAAGTCATGGTGCTGATGATATGATGAAATTAGTCGTGAAAATGGCCTACCAGCAGCTATGGGATAATGGCTCAACCAGGTTCAAACAACCTTTTATTATTTAATCAACAATATATGGTATATATTATAAATGACTCATTTTCTTGATGGTTGCAGTGCCTCTGAAGACTTTATTGTTACTTACCTCTGCCTAGCCAATGGTTCTTTGCACCCAGAAGTAGTATTTACTATTTATTCTACATAAGTAGTATTGTGTCATCAGTGAGCGTTCTTGCTATGGTTTTCCAGTATCTGGTACTCAACCTTACACAAGCAGTGCCATACAAATCAACAACTGTGCATTGTATTTTCCTGATTCTTTTCCTCTAATTTTTATGATACCAGTCACTGGTTAATTAATGCCTTTTTGCATGTTTACTTTTAAATTAATCCTTTGTTTTCCATTTTCGAATCATGTTCTCTTTGTGACAGTGATTTTTCTACAGTGAACTTGAATTTTCCATACTAAAAACTGTTTTCCTTCATCATTATTTATCTTGTTATTATTATCCAGGTTGGAGCTGGACCTCATTCATACCTGCTGCTTGGATGGTATCTCAGAAGACAGAACGTGCATCATAGAGGGTCTCCTGATTCCAATTACGATGGATCAGACTCCACTCTTAGTTGGAGCATGTGATTCAAAAGCGCCCACACGACGCGCGTTGGTAATACTACTGATTTTAATGATAACAACATTCGCTTATGCAATTCAAACTGATAAACAACAGTATGATTGCTTGAAATGGTAGGAACACTTAATAAAAATTTCAACAAGAGTCCATTTTATTACTATATGGCAGCATGTTAGATGCTGATCCGTCCTGCTTCTCCTCATTTTGCCATTGCTCTCGCCTGGGAATTGGAAGGCCGAGGCAACCTCATGGAGTATTGAACCCATTGGGGTGAGTACCATTTCCTCAACAAAGATGTAACAAGGTTTTGAAAAGTGGGGGGCTCAATTTCCCAAAAATTGTGCTTCAAAATTTTTTTTGCCATCCCACTTTTTGAATTTTCCTCCCTCCCAGAAATTTGAAAAGTGGGGGGCACAAATTATCTTAACAAAAGTCGTCTTAAAAAACCATTGGCGAAACATAAAAAAGAACCGATTTGAGGGGCACTGAGCACTAAAACTGGGGGGCCATTGACCCCTCTGATCCCCGCTTGTTACACCTCTGATGGGCAACCAGCTTTGTGTGTCTGCTAATGTTAGATCGAAGATGTAGCAGTGAGCATCCTCTTAAGCTCACCTAACGAGACAGCTATGGGTATGAAGTGTTAGCGACTTCATTTCCTTGGCTTTGGCATACGAGGGAGGGCGGATGGCCAGTCCTTTCCTTCGTCATCTCATTTCCCTATTTATCTTCTAATGACCCTATCATCTAACCACTTCTCATTTCCCGATCTATCTTCTAATGACCCTATCATCTAACCACTTCTCATTTCCCCATCTATCTTCGCATCTGGAATGGGCTCCCACTGGAGCTCTCTCTCCTTAGCAACTTATCACCTGCATTTTATGCCTCACTGAAGGCATTTTTTCCAGCCAATCTTGGCCCTGGAGATCCTCGGAGTTGATATTTTGAAGAAGTGAGATACCAAGTTTTTTTATTGATTGCTTTACAAAAGTATTGTGTTTTTCAGTTGTTAAATGGAGACGTTACAGCCACCTTCTGTCACCAGGGATACAATAAGGTCACCAGGGTGACGCACATTCGCAAAGCAGTATCTGACGCTGAGAGCAGAAGTGAGATCTGGCTCAACCAGGTTATGAAGGTTATTGAACAGGTAAACATTGGTGATAAATACAGCTTTTCAAACATGTGAGGTTGAAACCTTTTGTCAGGTGGTCACTTGCAGGCACCTTCACTGGAAGTCCTTCAGTGTCCTTCAATAAGTTGTACACAGGAAGTCCTATGCAGCAAGTCCTTCACAGGAAGTCTTACACAATAAGTCCTCAACTGCAGGAAGTCCTTCACATAGGACCATTGACTTATGGTTCTGCTTGGCTGCACAATATCAGAATTACAGAAGAACTGTTCTTTCACCCCAGTGTTGCTACACCTTTAAGGACAATCCTCGATGCTTAGCTGAGTCCACAGTGGTCGATATGTGTCACCAAGTGTATATTCCTGACTGATTGTTCAGAAATGATTCAGTATCATAACAGAGAAATGAAAACACATCGATTGCCTCGTATGGGTTTGGGCAAGGGATGGGTGCCATTGTTGGTTGCCAGCTATCATGTCCCGTTTGTTTCTTTGTGGTTTGTGTCACCAAGATTGCGGTTGTGCAACTGATTTAAGAAAGAATGTACTTACTTACATAGGTGTAGCCAAGTTTTAAACAGGTATGTAGGTGAATCTGAAGATTGTTCAAAGAGGATGATGGTTGACTGCACAAGAAAGGAATGTGAATGTAATGTAATCAAACATTTATACAGCACCTCTTCAAGATATCTACTCAGAGGCGCTCCATGCGCTGGCCTTAATGTTAAATGTCACAGTTAACAAGTAAAAATGCATTTATTATCAAAACAATTCAAAGTAAGTTGAAAGAGTCATCAGTGGTGGGCCCATGCACACGCGTGGAACCAACCAACTGATTCCCATCGACAGATGGCATAGATGTTCAGAGTCTCTGAATCCTCGACTCTAATCGGACACCAATTGGCTGTAAATGCACTACATAAATGTTTGTTTACTGTACAATGCACTTGTGTGGTCTGTAATGTGTTTTTCCAGTTGGATGTCGGAGTTCTTTTCGTGAAGGGCAGGGTGGATGAGAATGTCCTGTACAGATGCCTTCATCGGGGTGTCGTCGTTTTCGAAGGGGTGTCCTACAGGACTCTGTCTGCTCTCAGTTTCTGCACAAGTGCTCCACTTAATCTGTATATCGGTGACTGTACTGAGGTCAGATTGGGTTCCTGATTGGTTTTATGATGGCATGCCAGCCTTTCTATGCACTTTTACTAGCTCAAGTTATATTCGAAGGCATTTGAAATTTTACTGTGCATAGAAGCTGCTCAAAAGATGCATACTAGTGTCATTACTAAAGTTATTATTATTATTATTAATATTACTATTATTATTATTATTACTACTATTACTATTATTATTATTATTATTGTTATTACTGTTATTGATATTAATATAAATGAAGAGAAATGTTATAGAATATGATCTCAATATCATGTTTTTGTCTTTGAGCAGTTTTTTTACTTGGCTTAAGATGTAGATATTTGTTACTATGTAAGAAGATTTGGCTGTTTGATTCCAAGGCTTTGTCTGTGAAATTTTATGGTTATATGATGTGTTTTGCCTCTGTTTCAGTGTTGCATAGCCCAAGGAATAGAGCTGCAGCTTTGGATGTGTGACTGGGTGAAGAAAAGGGAGTCTAGCAAACATTATACCTATGTCATCGTCAACATGCCTTTATCACCTCTACCTGTTCAGGTGAGAAGAATGTAGCATGAAATTATTCCATCACCTTTTACCTATTATCAATGTCTTATCACACAGTCATTGTAATCATTACTGCCACCAACATCATTATTTCCATCAATTTCCTCATTAGCTGTGCAATCGTCATTTGAGAAGTCAATGAATAGATGCCTACTCAGAGGTAATTTAAGGTCGCCATATAAATGTGTTGGGAGTTTAGCAAAGGGAACAACTTATCATATGTCTATCATAATTCCTTGTTTCTATATTACATTATATCATCGTAATCGTTGACTTCTTCATTTTCACCATTTCATTATCATCATCATTTTTACAATTGTCTGTCGTAATTCCTGTTTTTGTCTTTGTCGTCTTCTGGTATTCTTTAATACCAATGCCATCTTCATCATGAATTATTTTATTCTTCATTGTCACCACTCTTATTCAGTTTCTTTGCATCATCAACCGTAAAAGTACTATCGGCAGGGGTGGTGATCGTGGGGGGATGGAGGGGGACAGGTCCCCTCGCCTTTTACAGAAAGGGGACACGTTTGTCTCCCCACATTTCTTACCCTTCTCATTGGGGTTCCCCCACCTCTCAAACGAGATCGCCGCTTCTGACTATTGGTAAGTTGGGAGTTATTGTTATGTTGGGAGCTATTGTTATGTTGAGAGCTATTGTTGCATCGAGAGCGATTGTTATATTGGGGCTATTGTCACATTTGGAGTTATTGTTATTACTTGAAGCATCCAAACATTGGCATTACCTTACTGTTCTCCATACTTTCTGTTCCTTAGATCTATTCACGCTAGTGTTCAGTCTTCAGGCACTGTATCTGTTACATTCTATGTTTTAATACCACAAAATTTTAGAGGGTTTGCAGTTTACTTTGGTGTTTGTGTGTGTTTATAGACAGCCCTTATTTGCCATCCAGTTGCCCCAGTGACTCATGTAAGAGAGGAACAACTGCTGCACTGCGCTTATCGTTTATGTAGCTCCCTTACATCCCGAAAGGTTCTCGTGGGAGGCGGAACGGCTGAGACGGTCTGTGCTGTCTTTCTGGAACAGACTGCAGGTGAATTTATTGTGTCCTTTTGTCTCAGATGATATAGGATTGTACCTGTTATGGCTTTCAGACTTGCGTGTCCATGATTTTCGTCGGCGACTGGGATGTCGTTATTTTTTATTATTATATTATAGATTACTGATTATAATAACTTAGTTATAATAGCTAACTAATTGCATTTACCAATTGACAATTGATGAATATAGTTAACGTAATAATATGAATATTGTCTAAAATTTATTTTGTTATGCCCCATTTCTCAAAGGCTATTGCTGTTGTTATAGTCAGTATACTCTTTGTTGTTATTAAAATTAACTGCAGTGTTGGTACTAGTTAAATTTTAAACAAAGTTGAAATAGTATTTAAATGGTTCATGGATATTTGCATCACCAATTAAAATAGATATATAAAAGTAATTTTAAAGCTACAAAATGAGTCATAGACCACATTTCAATTTGTACTTCTGTCAGTATCTAAGCATATCATTGGACGACTTTGCGGAAAACAACAGAACTTGAGATATTGTAACATTTTCTTTCAGACGATCTTGAAAAATTTAGTTCTGGTGAAACCGATCTTGTTACGGCCGCTGTCTATCGGGGCATCAGTCGTGGATTTCGATGGTTTGTCGACATCGTCCGAGAGAACATTGATGATTCAGCGATGAGCTTTCGTCCAACACGGATGATCTATGATGACTTTGATTCTAAGTTGGAGACCTGGAGAACTGCTTCTTGGCTCGTTGCCCTTCTACTTCGCACTGACATGGAAATAGTTGTTAGGACGCCGAGGCCGTCGCAGGAGTTGGTTATTGGTTACCTATGAGTTGTATTTCATTAATGTTCTTGTGAAGTTAGCTATGACAATTGTACGTCTTACCCTGTCAGGCATCGAGGTAGAGAATTACTTTATATCCTTAAGAAAGCTATTGACAGCCTATTCCTGGATGACTTTTGTCTCATTTCAAAATCTGTGGTTTCATCATTGAACCATAAGAGGATGATGTTAAACACTTCAGGTCCTCACAGAATAGGGTTGGTGGACAAAAGTTTCAAAGGTTCAGCAGAGTCTATACTTCATGTTTTACATTTTATTAATTAATTCTGAGGTTCGAAATCGCCCTTCTTCCAATATTTTTTTGCTCTGAAGTGCACACGCCTCAACGGCGCAATTGCAGTTGTACCAGTACTGCAGAGCAATTGTGTGCAATGGACTTGCTCAAGGTCCCTACACAGTGACGCCTCAGACGAGGATCGAACCCGCACACTGAGCGTTACAGGCTGATCGCTCTAACCAATTGGCCACCTTGCCACACAAGATTTATTCATATTGCTTCAAGCAAAAGATGCTAGAATGGTTAAAATGCTCTTCCTGCTGTAAATAGTGAGTGTCTGGGTTTGCTCAAAGTGTCTGATGTTGAGGTACAACAGAGTGTTAACCTGAGCATATTTTTTACAATTAGGATCTGGTATATAAAGCTATTGACCACTGGGCTCATAATGCCTATGCTCAAGTGGGCTTAACAGTGCTCCTCTCAAGTTTTCCAACCGAACGATATCCACACTGCACCAGGTTTGTAGAAGATCCTCGTCCTAAATTCCACAAATTGCCAATCACTCACCACCATCCTCTATCTGGCTCCTACACCTCCATTTCTCGACAGACGACACCTTAACAGCTGCTTTGACTCCCGTAACCAGTCTCGGACATCCTCTGGTCCATCCTTTGTGAGAATCATCGGACTCCTAGCAGCGATTGTGAATAAAAGTGTACCCAATGTTTGGCTTTTGGGTGGCGCTTTAGAAGCTTAGTGTCTACGATTACCAATCCATCTGTGCAGATTGTTGATTGCATTATCCATGTATTTCAACTTAAAATAGATGTATTCCTCTCTCTTCTAGTTAAACGCAATAAATGCAGGCTCGTTCCTTGATTTCAGCAGCGCCATTGTTTTCGCAAATATATCGAGTGGATGGTTTAGGACTTCGCGACGCTGTCGATAGATGTCGTTAATTGTCGGCGCGTGACGTCTTCCGTGATGTCGTCTCTTCGTTTTCGTCACTCGAACAAGGACCGCACAGCGGCGCTCTTGTTGATATATACTCCACGCTGAACATCCGCGGTTGGCGCGGGAGAATCGCGGCGCAATTTAGCCAGCACTTAACGCCTTACGGGTGTGGTGCATTAGCCTCATTGTACGATGCGGATAGTTCGAGGGGCCGCGTAAAGTACGCGTCATGATTAATAGCGACACACAGGCCTTAATAACTGTTGCTTTTAACGCCTCGAAGTGTCGTTGTAGCATGGAATTGAGCCTACAGGAGCATGAGAGCAGAATTCGTCACCCCAGGCCTTACTGACCAAATCGAGGAAATCACAGACCCTTCAATACACATTATATTACTATTACATCAACTAGACCTAACTCTTCATCTTTTTATCCTCTTTTATTTAACTTGGCTAACGTAAAGTGTCAGTTTCTATGGGTTGCGTAAAGTTTATCACGGTTGGTAGGCACATCTATGATCTATCAACTCTTTCAGGTATGTTGCCGTTGACCTACATAGCTGAAAATGTGCACACATTTCAGGCTTGCATGACAATCCAATGTGTCAGTTTTTTACGGACAAAACTCAGAAATTTAGAGAAAATTGAAAAAAATGCAGACAATTAAATATCGTTTAACCATTTGATGAGCTCCACTCCTGCAAGTTTACATCATCAATGATATGTAATAAAAAATCTCCAGAGTTCATAATATGTCGATTGTCGAATGTTCAAAGATTTCAACAGCAATATCAGTAGAAGTGTTGACTTCTGTATCTGCCACATGCTATACCTTTAAAAGGGTCATTTAGCATTGCGAGAGTATTTTCAAATTGCAGTCAAGATAGAGGTGTGCCGTTTGTTGGCTGCACGATTTCTTGTATGAGAGAGAGTGCTATGTTTAAGCGCCCTTGTAGCGACATGGCTGCAGTGCGGCGCTCTAGAAATTGTCCGTTTAACAATAATAATAATAATAATAATAATAATAATAACAATAATAACAGTAACCGCAACAGTAACCGTTACAGTAACAGTAACAGTAACAGTAACCATAACATTAACCATAACAGAAACCATAACAGTAACCGTAACAATAACCGTACCAATAACCATAACAGTAACAGTAACCATAACAGTAACCGTAACAATCACCGTAACAATAACCATAACAGTAACCATAACAGTAACCATAACAGTAACCATAACAGTAACCGTAACAATAATCGTAACAATAACCGTAACAGTAACAGTAACCATAACAGTAACCGTAACAATAACCGTAACAATAACCATAACAGTAACAGTAACAGTAACAGTAACAGTAGCGGTAACGGTAACCGTAACCGTGACCGTAACAGTAACAGTAACAGTAAACGTAACAATAACCGTAGCAATAACCATAACAGTAACAATAACAATATCAATAACAATAATAATAATAATAATAATGACATCATTAAACGATTATGAATTAATTGGTGACAAATACAGCCAAAGGCAGTCAACAACAGTAGGCCTACTGCAGTGCCTACTAGATATAGCGCTATTAATGGCCTGCGTTATGCCTATAATAAGCGTCGTCAAAATGGGTGAACCTGCGTCATTTATATTGATTAAAGGTAAACCAAGAGACAATAGACCCATGTGTATACGTACACACGATACGAATCTAGATTGTATATAGCCTTTACATAGGTCTGTTTGTTTCGGAAATTCTCCAGTCGTTACTTTGCCATAAACAAATAGCACGTTTCTATAGACTTACAATTTGCAATAATAGGGCCTAATAAAGAATTATATTAGCAGTGGTCAATTTCAGCCGAAACGAACCGGTACGCCGTTCCGGCACCTCAGCAAATAAATTAGGCGGAACGCCGTTCCGAGCAATTCCACCACGTCTTTACTTTGTGCTCCGAAGTTTTGACTGCAGCTATATATAGTATTTGCACATACGAAAGATGACCATGTTAAAGTAATTATGAGCAATTATAGGATGTATTTAGTGGCCCCCGCACCCTATGACTGGCCGAAGCACGTGCCCCTGCACCTTCTACAACTTATGGGCTCGCTGGGCACCCATGCTTTCATTATTGGCGTAATTACATGGGCATTTTATGGTTTGTATTGCCAGCTTATATCAAATGACTCACGGACACCAGATGTCGTTCTAGATGCACTTTTACTCATTCACATTGACGTAAGCAAAACAGTAATTAAGTCTATGTGTATTTTACACCGTTATAACGAGCCTAAGGCTTCTGAACTCTAGTGTACAACAGTCGGTAGCATAATTTAATCATTTTTGTCAATTATGGATCTAGTGTTTCTGATCGGAACGGCTTTTCGACTTAACCAATCACTAGTAACCTACATCAAATCTTAGAGGTTGAGAAGAGCTCAGCCATGCCTGCGAAGGCATGTTCATTGCGGCGACCAAGATATCGCCACATTATTCAGGCCTAAGATTTAAACAGCAGCCGATGCCACGAATGGTAGATAAGATTTGTAGACTGGACTCAAGATAAGACAATTCGGCAACACGGCTTAAGATCCACGCTGTGTCAGGAAAGAAGGAACCATATCAACCTAATAGTCGACATATACCATTTTAAGCACAAGAGTTTATGACGAAAATGATAGATTGTGCAAAGGCGTGTCGCCTTTTTTCGCAATGTTTATAAAACTTCTAAATATTTGAAAAACTGTCTGTGCATTGCTCTTACTGTAAGCTATATTTGTTTGACAAATTATTTTTATATTCTAGACTAAATTTAAGACTTATTCTTTAAATTATAACTGAAAATAAAATGATAATTTAAATATATTTTTTCAAATACATAGGCTACAACTTTTTAGGTTATTGTTTGGTTTCGTTAAACGTTGGCCTACATTGTAAAAAATGATATAGTCGGGTCAATCTAATTAATGGACAAACACAACTTTAAGAACCCAACATAATAACAATGGTTACATTCTTAATTTCTTAATAGGCAGCCTATACCTTAATTAATATTGCATTTGTACGTTGTAAAATAGTAATCAATATTGCACTACGCTGTAAATTACTCAGCCTGATATTTCAACAGCATCGAAGATATCCTATTATAAATAACCGTTGCCTTTAAAATAAACCCATGCACACACTGCCCAATAATTATAAACCAATCAACAGACCCACACGCGCACTGCCGCATAAACAAATCAAAAGAAACACGCGCACACTGCCCAATCAACCGATCAACTGACACACGCGAGAACAGACCCATGTAGTGGCCAAGTGACCCACGCAAGCGTTTGTAAAATGTATTGATTTGTTAGCGTTGTAAGTTGCGATTGATTACTTGCGAAGGATATTTCTGTACGATGCCAGGATTATGTCCTGGTTCAAAGACGTTTGGAGCCGCTAATCAATAGAAACATTTTCTTATAGTGAATTATTCTAATCCTAGTCTCTTTAGCTGTTGAAAGCTATTCTTAAATTGATATAGTATAAATATTTTTTTATTTAAACACAGATAGTTGTAATCGTTTAGGTCTGATAACTTTCGATTACCGCCTCTTATCAAAGAAAGCAAAATGAGGATTTGAAACTTTATGGACTGGTTCCGTAGCGACAGAGAATGTCTTTGCACATAAACTTAAAGGTCAGCAGAGGATATAGCACATTATTATGATTAATTTTTTGTCAGACGTTTGTAGAAGAAGTCAGATACTAATAAAATATTCAAGTACAGTTTACACGATTACTTAATTTTCATGTTGAAGTAAGAAGAGGCATGCCTCGTCTGACTCTTGCCTCATCTTGAGAGTTATGCCGCGGCACTCGCCTCGTCTTGCCTCATACTGGCTACGGGCCTGGTTGGCTGTTTGGTCTTTTCCATCACTATTGTATGGTTTTCTCTGCGTTGATCAATCGGTAAAATTGTCTAACTGTTTTTTTAGTTTATATCTTGTTACAGTAGCTCTACAGGAGGCCAACGCTGTCAGTAAATCTACGATAATTCACTATCCCTTCATTTAATTTGATTCCTGCCTCAGACTGAAGAACATTACTGACACAGTGACACTAGGCCTATAGGTCTACACTTAAAAGATATCATGGGCTAACATTGACATGTCTGTCTATACTTGTCTGACCACGTACGGGCCAATTGACATGGAACCAAAACTGTGTTTATTTTATCTGCCTATTAATTAGGATCATGTCAATTTAATTTGACTAATCGTCTCTATACTCTCATGCATGATTTATAAAACTTTTCAAGCTATTTCATATTTGAATTGAAGGAGAGGGGCTACCACTGCTTGTCTGCTCCTCGTCCCTTACCCCAAGATTTTCTAATGCAAGTTTATGCAACAGATATTACACGTGAAACTCCATCCGTCGCAGAATGATTGCAACAAGCTGTCAGCAGTCATTGCGGTAACGCTAGCAATTGCCGGCTGGCTCAGGCTATTTTTGAGTGGAAAAATATTTCAGTCAAAAGAATAGTTTACATAACCCAGAAGAGGGGTGCACGTGTGCCTTTGCGCCTCAATGGTAGCTTGCGATGCCACTGCCTGCCTCCGTCATTTCCGGTATGCAAGCAATCATTGTTGGACTACACGTGCTAGTGTGGCGCTGGTCTGTACGCCAGTGTGTGATTTGTGTGAATCTATTACTACTTTCAACCGGTTTGAAGACAAATGTGGACCAGCGAAAACAGTTCCGAAGCAATGATGGTTGATTGATGTAGGCTAACGAGTATTACTATATAAGTGAGCCTGCATGCCAACCCAAAATATGTAGTCGTTATGTCACACACAGGTTCATATCAGCGGTGGTTTATATATATATGTATGTATATATATGTATATATAGATGTGACCTTCAGAGTTATGACCAGAGCTTGAAAGACTCTGATGCGGAAACTTGTTTCTGAGACAAGAACTATTGTCTCGACACAGTGGCGCCAATCTATAGGCAGGGTTTGAATTGTCAGATTTCAACTGGAAGGTTCAAGGTGGTTGAAAAATTTCCCTTGTCCCAACCAGAATTTTTATGAACGTGAAACCGGTGTAGGCCTACGGGCACTAGTCTAAAATATAGAGAGCAATTGTGAATTTCAGTGATTCCTTGCTGTGTTAAGCTACATTGAGCCACTTAGAGCTGATCTGGGATTTACTTGACCCCAAGTTAATATTTGAAAAAATGAACGGGGGGTTGACCCCTCCCCAGGGGTTGAAGTCACTCAGTAAGTCATGCCCGGTTAGACAGGCATCGATTCACAAAACCACTTAAATTTGAGCAGTTTAGACTTAACAATAGGTAGCACGAAAGGATATCAGACAATGTGGCGCATATCGTGTTGCGCAAGAGAGGATGTTCGCTGTCATTGAATTATCTGAATGCCAATAACACGCTGTTCCTCCAACTGAGCCAATCTTTTTGAACTGAGATAATATCATCCGTTCAACGAAATCGTATGTCGTAGACTTGAACTAAGTTCTTATAAATTCATGCACGCTCTTTACACACAGCTGCGCCTATGAATAAGCTGGTTCCCGCGACTTCGCTTTTGTAGAAATGCTGAAATTACGATTAGGTCTACATACCACACAAGTCAATGTCGTAAACACACATTCTTAGGCTCTGCATGGTGCCGCTTACTTAAATACTTTTTCCAAAATGTCATTACTATCACATATAGGTAGGGCTGTAAATTTACAGCCCTACCTATAGGCCTGCGTTTCACAACTCGTCACCCTTCAGCGTTGTGCTAAATCCGGGCGGATCCGGAACCATTTTACGCAGTGTGCAGCTGATTTGAGAGCACCGTCGATGAGTGCATGGGATTAAACACCAGAGAGAGGACTGGGAGACAAATAATTATCCGCTTGAAGACGAGCCGCGCATTCGTTCCCATCTGTCAAGGTTAGGCGGAACATCGACGACTGTATACATGTATACGGCTTTGTTTACGGAGCATCTCCCAGCCACAAACAGGATGCAATTATTACTATCGGTGGTCCCAAAAGCTCGCGCGCTTCACGGGGCAAACTGATTGGCGGGGCTTATAAGAGCTGTACAACAGGACTGTGACCTCGTTTTAGGCCGGTTCATCTGACTCCGCTGGTACTTCCATCACTGACAAACGATGCCATAGCGAAGTTGTTGCGAAACAATTAAAACTTCAGATGCGTGTAAAGAGAGAGCAGTAGTAAATCAGCAGACGCTCTGAGCAGCGAGGTCAAAACAGGTCTGTATATATCATTCATTTGCAGGTTATATAGCGCCTTTTGAAGATGTTCTACTGGGGACAGTGGGGAGCGCTTCCGAACTAATCCGTACTAATTAAATGGTCTTAAGGATTGAATAGAACATTTTGGAATGGTCTAGAAAGGCACTAGGCGAGGTGTCACAGGGAGCTTAGTCCAGGTCGCAGGGACGCCGACCATGACAGTTCAGCGCTGCCTGGTTAGAGGTCATTCCTTCATTTTCATTCGAAACATATAATTATAGAAATAGGTGCATTGCTTCTTCAAAGTTCTTACACAAGCAGACTTAACAGTGTTCTCTGGAGTTCTCTTCTCTTTGATCTTTCTTTCATGTACCCATCTTTTCGATCTGATTTCTTCAAGCAATGACGGTTTACAGAAGGGCAAAAGGGCTAGTGCCTCACTAGGTGAGGTGTCGCCCCACCCGCTAACCCCTCCAAATTTTAGTCCTTTTTCGGTTTCGACGAAACCAGACATTCAACTTACTCCTCAATTAGTTTCCCCGGCTCCTTGTACCCCCCTGTTCGAAATCCAAAGCCGCCATTACCTCAATCGACTGATGTCATGGGCAAAAAATGACTGCGTTGTAGTTCGCTACTTTGGTTGGAGCGCACGTTACATGTAACGTAATGTAAATCTTCGAAAATGTCTCAGCGCCCTCAAAAGCTACATAAGGGAGACCAGCTTATTCACCGGCGCTATACCAAATCAAGGCCGCAATAGCCAATCCTCTTGCTTCCAAAAAACATGCACTCTTTTGTTTTCGCTTCCTCATTTTGGCCTATTTCAAACATTTGGTCTCAATGTCGTGGTGTGTATCTGGAGGACCTGCGAGGACCTTAAAGGGCTTTCACCAATCCATTGTTCACTCCTCTCCCTCCCTTTATTTTGAATACTCTCAGGTACAAACAGGATCGATGACGTCACCAATTAACACAGCACAAACAATAAGTAAGTAAGATAAGTAAGATCCATCTTCTCCTTACAAATGACCTCTTAGAACCTTTCAGTAGTATACACCATTGTTTCCTTCTAGAAGTTCTAGCCGTGACTTGGCTGCATGGGAGCACCTCTTGAGTAATTTCGCTTGAAGAGGTGTCAAATATGTTCTCGAAATGAACGAATGAATGAATGAATAAATGAATGAACGAATGAATGAATGAATGATGGCATCAACCATGTGTTGCGATGGTAAAGTAGGCCTATTATGCAGCAATAGGCCTATGTTAATCGTAGCTTTTGAATTTGCTTAAATTTGCTTAAATTAAAGCGGCCGTGCGCTGGTTGGTCAGTGGTCAGACTCGCTTGCTTCGTCACAGAATACACGGTTAGTTCATTTCCTGCCTGACGTTTACCTTGTCCCATAGCATTTCCTTCGACTCTAATCTTTAGTTACCGTTTCCGAGTCCTTCGTGCATCTGATCAACGGAAATAACCATCGATCGGGTTTCGATAAAGGTTGTGTGTGCGTGTGCGTGTGCGTGCGCGTGCGCGTGCGCGTGCGCGTGCGCGTGCGTGGTGCCTTGAAATGTGCCGTGTTAAGTGTCGTGATACCTACATTACATAATTATATATAGGCCTACATAAATGAATGCATACCCACATAATACATATATACATGCATACACACATGCAGCCATACATACATACATATATGCATACATGATGCGCGCATGCTGGTATACATGGAGGTGGGTCAGCTGGTTAAATGAGATAGCCTACTTTTGAATTGTATGGAGGACTGTTCTTCATAGAGATGGATGATTATTGCGAGTGTTGGACCACATCCTAACTGGTTTAAGACTGAGTGTACAAGGTAAAGCGGAACTGATCATTCTACAGTCTGTAAATGTACTTCAGTTAATACAATACATTACAACCGCAATTTCATATTGCCATTCTTACAGCTATAGATCAGAAGTGCACATTTATGTAACACCTGTATACATGGCCTCGCAGGGGCGCCAATCCCTCTGAGCGATGGAGGCAAAACCTCCTATCACAAGTGTCAGAAAGGCAATAAGATATTCCCCAAGACTAAAAAAATATCCCTCTATGTGAAATTGGAGGCATTTGCCTCCGGACCCCCTATCTGGACGCCTCTGTGGCCTCGACCCGGTTCATATTTTGATAAATTGAGTGTGATATAGATAGGCCTACTTCTCCACCGCTTCCCTTTTATTGACAGGGCGCCACGCAGTTCAAGTCCTGCATGCCATTCCGAGATTTTTAGATCTGCCTGTGAAGTGGTGCTGGACATGGTTAGAAAGTGACATCAGGTAGTAGGGCGCCACACCCTAACCACATGCGCATCGAGTATTACTAACAAGTTAAGTCTGCAGCCAACCAAAAATATGTTGTCGTTATGTCACAAAGAGGTTCATATCAGTGGTGGTTGACACACGCTGTGCTACTTTACTTTTATATATATATATATATATATTATATAGTATGATATGATTAACATACATGTATATATATATATATATATATATATATATATATATATATATATATATATATATATATAGAGGTGACCTGCTGGGTTAGGATCTGAGCTTGAAAGACTCTTTGATGGACTATTCGCAGTGCATGCATCCGGGTATCTGCTTATTTATATGTGTAATTATAGGACCTTCGAAGAACCCACCAAACACATTCTCCGCCACTGCTTGCAACCTGGCAGTGCCAGTCCCAAGTCCGGATAAAGAAGGGGGGCGATGACAAAGCGTGCCTACTGCGTAAGAGAAGAGCTCTTGGAGAATAATTTTACTAAACAAGATTAATCACGCTTTGGTCTACACCTGTATGTAGTTGCTGTATCGAAAATGCAAGAATCTAAAGATGGAAATTGTTTCTGGAGTTACTTCTTCTGAATCACGAATAATTCCTAGAGACGTGTAAAATTTAGTATTAATTAAAGCCGTCTTATGTATACGGGACCTCCTCTGTATGGGCTCTGTGGCAAACGGGCTCCAGTCTCCACTGGACATCTCTGAACAACCCCTCTGACAAGACGCAGCGCTCCTCTTGGCTTTCGAGTAAAGCTTTAGAAATGATACGTTATATATATATATATATATATTTAAATGTATATATATATATTACGATTTCGCAAAATCTGTTTACGATCAGCGTATGTGATTATTTTGTACTCTAGATGTCATTGTTCAGCGTAGAGAGAGTTCAACACCCGTCTTTTTTATGGGGTGTGGATATACTTGTCAAATTTGAACGCGGGTGCAAGGGAGAGCGAGAGTTAGAGGGAAATGGAGCGACGATCTAGGTGCCAATCAGGATAAACGGATATCGATTACTGTTATTGTAATCAGACGATTTTAATTGTAACTTAGTATGCTGTGACAGACTGTCCTCTTGGTACAGGCATTCGTGAATACTGTAGCATGAATTGGTTTATGATTAGGCCTATGTGAAGCACACGATGCACTATACACTAATCATTGGTCTTCAACTTGGTGACCAATTTGCACTGAGCATGACATCATCGAGTATTTAGCGAAATTAGCGTCACAGTAAACAGCTGAGGCAGAGATTTGGTTTGCACTAGCAGGCCTGGGTCTAGGAAGTAGGGCCCTATAGACCCAATTGAGGCGGAGATTATTTGTGGAGCTTGGCGTTGAATAGGGAACAGGAACTTCGTGATGAACTAATTCGGCTCGTTTCATTAGGAGCTGTGACCGAATGCGGCTCTCGTCAATAGGATATCGTAATCGTAATCTCCAAACTTCTAAAGCGCAACTCGAAAGCCAAGCGCAGGGCGCCCGCTTATTCACGAGCGCTGCGTCGAATCAAAGGAATTGGCCCTCGTTTTAACAAATGCAACTTGCGAGTCATCAATTTCCGACTGTGAACGATTGCCCTACGAATAGCAAGTCACCTTGACATTCACCTTTTACGACGCTACCTGCCTAGTGCCCATCAATAAATGACCTTGAGGGAGTGCCTGTGGATAGGCTGGATACAGTTGTCTGGCGCTTTGGGGCGCTGAATACATTTTTAAATAACGATTACGACAATTGTGTTGTAGTTTTAGATTTATATAGCGCGTCTCATAGAGTAACTATTCAGAGGTGCTATGCACTGAGCTATTATGATGTCAAACATCATTTGAACGAATAGTGTCACAACAGTTAGCAAAACAGCGAGCCAAAAGAGTCACCAACGATGGGTCCACGCAAAATTGGTTACGTTACGATCAGCTTTTACAACACTTCAATCGTCTGCGATTTGATTGTTTAAGTAACAATCGGAGACAACGCACGGCGCAAGAGGATTCTGTCTGTGTTTGATCCGCACGATCAATCATTTGAAGGACCTTAGACGTCTGACGACCTTTAATGATAGATATATTGGTAAATGGGAAATGAACGATTGCTCTCTATTACCCTCTTCTACTGATGCAGTATTATCGATGTTTATACTTATTTATGTCTGTATTCATTCATTCATTCATTCATTCATTCATTCATTCATTCATTCATTCATTCATTCATTCATTCATTACGGAGATTTATATAGGGCCCCTTCAAGGCTACTTCTCAGGAACGCTCTAGACCCCGACACAACAGAAAATAAGTTTTAAGGAGAGAATAAAAAAAAAAGAGTCTGAGTGGACCCTTGGTGATCAGCGCAACGCCAACATGACCCTATTCCAGAGCGACGGGCCTGAGGCCAACAACCGAGAAGGCACACATCAGATAAAATGTGTATTGGCATATTTTAAATGCCTCCAATTTCAGGTGCGGGGATATTTTTTAGTATTGGGAATTTGTTGTGTATTGGGAATAAACGGGTGCCCTGCGATTGACTCTGTAGAAGTTTGGAGATTAGAAATTTGGAGATTACGATTAAGCTTATTTGCACTACTCACACTTCATCGCATTCTGCTTCTTTTCGGCCGCTCGCCCAATGGATGAATGGAAGATGCTAAACACGTCGCTCGCCAGTAGCAGCAGCAGATGCGTCGGATGCAGCAACAGCGGTGGTTCCTATGGCAACGACACGTACGACTGTCCGATGCCAATGTCAACCGGCCACGTGATCGTCGCATCCGTCATGCTGGCCCTGATAACCATGGCGACGATCGTTGGCAACCTCTTGGTGATGGCGTCAGTGTTCCTCGAGAGAAGTCTTCGAACGGTCGCCAATCTGTTGATCGTCTCCCTGGCCGCAGCTGACCTCCTCGTCGCCCTCCTCGTGATGCCCCTGTCCGCCGTCAACCAGGTCGAAGGCTGCTGGATCCTCGGACCGGAAGCGTGCAGCATCTGGATCTTCTTCGACGTCCTCTGCTGCACCTCGTCCATTTACCACCTGGTCGCCATCGCCTTCGACCGCTTATGGGCGGTCAGTCGGTCCGATTACATCCACAACCGATCCTCGCGAAGAATCCTCGTCATGATCGGACTCGGCTGGTTGCTGTCGGCCGTCATCGGTGTTCCGCCTCTTCTAGGCTGGACGTCACCCCACGGGTCGGACCTCGATCGAACGGGGCAGTGTCTGATCAGCCAGGACCTCGCCTACACCGTCTTCTCGACGGTCGGTGCCTTCTATCTGCCGCTGGTGATGATCGTGGTCGTCTACGCGAAGGTCTATCGCAAGGCCAGGGATCGAATCCTCAAGAGGCACTTCAAGGCCGCTGGGGAATCTCTTCGCTCTGCCGCCAGGTCTTCTATCTCCTGCTGCAGCACCAGAAATGGGACCACCACGGACGACGATCGGCCGCCGCTGCGGATGGAGAGACTGAGAAGCGAGGTCGTGACCTCAGAGGCAGTGTCCTTGTCGACCTGCCATCGGGAGCATTTGGAGAGACTCGGGGCGGATGGGACGTTGCAGTCGATGAACAGGCCAGACCCTGAGAAAGGGCTCGCGACCGGCGAAAGCAGCTGCCAGGTCCCATTCGAGTCACCGACGGCGCTATCGACGCTGACGCTCTGCGCTAAGAGGGGCTCCTTCATCGGCGGTTCTTCCATCGATCTAAGTGGGACGGAGGCCGTGGGAACCGCAGCCGAAACCATACGGACCTGTAGCGGTCGCAGCTCTGCGTCGGCAGCGCTCTCCCCCGGGACACGGGAGAAGACCTTCAAGAGAAAAATCGAGCAGAAGAGGGAACGCAAGGCGGCCCGGACCCTTACCATTGTAACCGGGACCTTCGTCTGCTGTTGGTTGCCCTTTTTCATCGTCGCCACGCTGCGTCCGGTCTGTGGTCAGCGATGCCAGTTCCCGCATCTGCTGACCAGCGTCATCCTCTGGCTTGGCTACGTAAACAGTCTCCTCAATCCGATGATCTATACGCTCTTCAATCCAGACTTTCGAAACGCCTTCCGAAAGATTCTACTAGGAAAATACCACTGCTGACAACATCAAGGATGTGGCCTCGTGACCGGAAAGCTTCTGTCTTGGTCTTGAATCACTTGGTCTAAGTCTTGCTCTTGAAGTTTTGGTCATGTGTCCAACACTGGACAACGTGCGAATGACCGAGATGATCAAGTCTGACCGAACGAATGACTATCAACTTTTAGACGAATCAACGACTTAAACGATTCTATCACTTAATAAATAATGATCAGATGAATTAAAGGACGATTGAAAGACTGAAGCAAGGATTTAACCATTCCTATTATCGTGAAATAAAGGAACGAGACGAGCGAATAACACAAGAAAGATGGATATATGGATTATAACATCGTCGTTTCACGAAGATGTGGATTGAGCAATGAAGAAATTTATTCTGAATAAATAGGAGGTCTGGAGAATATATATATATATATATATATATATATATATATATATATATATATATATATATTATATATATATATATATAAATTATATATGTATATTATTTATATATATATATATATAATCTCTATATACAAGAGGCCCGGATGGAAACTTAGACTTTGAGCATCAACGACTATGTTTATCAATATAATTATCCCACCACACAGCTTACGAGCGATTTCCATGGGTCCTACGCTATAGTTTATTTTAGTAGACAGCAATAGGCCTCCATGTTATGATGTTGACTGTAGCCTGGTGTATTTTTATAGGGGGGGGGGGGGAGTTAATAGACACGAACCAGCGGAGATGAACTGGTACAACCTTTCTCAAGGGTCGCATTATTTAGAAGGGCGATGCAAACATCAGGGTTTCTTACGACACGTCATCGGTAAACAGTGCGATAGGGTTACGCATGTACCCAGTACTTTGGAAGATGGCACGAATACATGACGTTTTATAACAAGTCGGGGGCCTACATACTGTGCGCAATTCAGCGACAGATGTCGCTACTGTAGTATAGATGGCGTATAGCTGCAGGATAAATCGTTCTGAGATAGGGATGGGCCCACATTCCGGGCATAATTTTTAGACATATTTCGGTCACAAAACTAGTGTTTGTCTAATGTTCTCATACAGCATTACATCTAGATGTACTGGATAGGTGGCGCTGCGTTGCTAATAACCAAGCTAATAATCTAACACTCAAGCGATGGTCAATCAAGACTGATGGAAGCGTCTATTGCTTCGACTCCTAAAACTGGCTGGGAAACGTTTAAAAGTCCAATGGGGTTTCAAAAATCATTTAGGACTACTCTTGTAATAGTCCCACTCCAATGTACCCGCAGCTGCATCCCGTTGTCAAAGCGACCAGGTGCTCCCTGGTCGTGCCGTCGAGGCAATCGAGTAGAATCCAATGGCGGCTGATGAAGTTGACACAGCCCCATTCGAGCATCCTGGACTTCGGCCACGTGGAGGTGACGAACTCGACGTAACAGGGAAGGTGGTGCATTGGAAGGCATCTCCCGCTGCACCTCGCCTCAGTCACAGGACGCAAGGAGGAGCAGATGCCGTCGGTTATGAGGCGCTCAGTCCACCGACCAACGCACTCCATCGGAACAGCGGCTGCACGACAACATAACTGGGTATACAGCTGATTGCGGAAGTATAAATGTTAGCAGAAGTAGGCCTGTAGCTGATATATAAGTTGTACAACTGATGCCAAAAGTACAACTGATGTAAGAAGCACAGATGATTGTACAGCTGATATCGGAAGAACAATTGATACAGCTTAACTCAGAAGTACAAATTATACTAGAAACAGGACCACAGCTGATATAACTACAACAACTGATGCCAGAACTACTTCTGGTATCAGTTGATATCAGAAGTATAACTAATGCCAGAAATACGACTGATATCAAAAGAACGTACAACCGATGCAACGTTATATCAGAAATTCAACTGCTATCAGAAGTGCAGTGTTGTATAAGGCAAAAATGCTATCGAAAGAAGCCTACAACTGTTTAGGCAAGCCAACATAAATTCCGGGTCCCTATGAAGAGTAATTCTTGGTTTCTGCAGGCAGAGCAATGGGGTCGCGGACAAAACCCCCTCTGACAAAAAAAACCCTGACAAAACATCCTCTGACAAAAAAAACTGACAAAAACCCCCTAGGTAGGACAAAACCCCTCCCTAAGAATAAATTTTCGTATGATGATAGGTCTATGTACACTGTGCGTAAGTCATAGGCTATCTGTGACACGGCTTTTCAGACGCGTCAGAGGAGTCTATGCTGAGCGTATGTGTGTCATCTAGGACACGATCTCTTATATAAGTTAGACCAGATACGTCATTTCCCCTCTAACTGATGGAAGCAAACACCCTGGTTCCAAGTGTCAGGTTGTCAAGACTCGAGACTCAGAAAATACCTCCACGTGTAGCCTACCTGGGGCTTTATCAAGGATAGAGGAATGTCTTGCGACGACAATCTTTTGCGACGGGTGGTCGACGCTCTCCACTTCTTCACGACTCATCGCTTCCACTTCCGCCAAAGACGGAAGCGTTCCATCGGACCAGACTCCGACCGATTCAGAAACCGGATCCATCACTCCCACGAGATGTGTCCTTTCCGTCTTCCTGGAGTTCTCTCCACCACACGTTTGGGATTCCACTTCAAATACAGATGGAGAAACGTTGTCACTCGATATTCCCCTTTGGACGGAATCTATCGTTACCATCGTCGCAGGCGTTTCGTCACCTCCAACCGCCTTTGATTTTGCTTCAAAGGGAAAGGGAGAAAGGTCGCCGGGTGCGGGAGAAAGGTCGCCGGGTGCAAACTTTTCTTTCGCATCCCATCGCTCGCATCTTTCATCCCAGGGCGGCGACGAAAGATCGGCGGGTAGGAGCTCTCTGGGGATATCCAGCTCGTTTGAGAGGTCAACCTTTCCATCACCGCCACCGGTGGATGAGTCTAAGTTCTCAGCAGACGTCATCCGACGACACTCCAGCTGGAGAAGACACGTGATGAGGAACGAACGAAAGATGAGCCCAGTGAAAGAAAGGAACGAACACATCCTAGTCAAGAACTTTAATAAAACTCCAGTACCTCCTGTCTTCTAACCGAGTTCTAGACGACAGAGGCTCGATTTGGTTATCAAAGATCTTGCCGCAATTGTCTAATCCTTTACATATCTGTACATAGCTATATGCACCCAAAACGTACAGCATATGCACGATATATAATTATAAATATATATAATTATATATATATATAATTATATATATATATATAATTATATATATATATATATACGATTGTGTGCACGTATGTATCTTTGTACATGTAAGGAGTGCTTATACGTCTACATCAAGAGCTTATTATAACATATACACCAATTCTTTATATGATAGGCAGACTCAAATTAGGTTGCTCAGGTAAAGGAATTCGGCATACTCCAGTGTACGCATGCGCCAACCTTTAGGAGTGGTCTAACCGCTTGCCCCAAAAAACAATGGCCTGTGTGACAAGCACATAGCCGGAAGGGTATACCGATAATTAAACCCAGGACGGACAAGCGAGAAGTTTCGGGATTTTTATGTGACGGGGGCCCCTGCCGCCAAAAATCAAGCGAGTAGGTTACATTGATTACATACGGCTGGTGGTAAGTTACGAGGACTGGCACACACTAACCATATGCCAAGGCAACGAAGTTGCAAACATTTAAGGTTAGATTAAGGGACTGTTCTTTTACAGGCATCGCATACGGTCCATGCCAGGGGCGGCGATTCCGAAGGGGTGTGTGTGTGTGAGGGGAACAAGTCCCCCTACCTTTTACAGAGAGGTGACCCGTTATACGTTTGTCCCCACCCATTTCTTTTCCCTCTCATTGGGTGTCTCAACAGAGATCGCCGCCTGTGGTCCATGCTGATCCCATATGATTACTATGGGCATGCTGGAGGGGGTCCTGAAAACATCACTTTCCAGACATGCGATGCCAAGCTGAGATCTTCGTCGCATCTTACATGCAGCCCCATAGTTGCCTGTCTACCCGACAGTTAGAAAGTGACCCGGAACAGAAACTGATCTGACCTTATTTACCGTTTTGTATCAACCGAAACCGGGAGAACACACGACCATGAAAATATCGACCTGCCATCGGGAGCATTCGGAGAGACTCGGTGGCTCTGGGTGTACGGCATTGGTCCTCAACCTTTTGAGCCTCAAGGACCACTTACAAATTTTGTGTCTGGTTCGCGGACCACCAATGAAATTGAGCCACTGGCGCACAATGGCTATTATCATAGTACAAAATGTAACTATGTTGTGATGATTTTTTAATAAATTTATAACTATACTGTAGCAATTATGCAACTATAAGTTTAGTATAATAAATTTGATAATAATCAGTATGAGTATTTTACTTGTTTGCTATTAAAATGTCTGTTTCACATGTCTTTAATTTAAGGAAAACAATTTTAGGCTCCTGCTTGCGGACCACCTGGCAGATGGCCGCGGACCACAGGTTGAGAACCGCTGGTCTAAGGAATCTCCAGGCTACAACTTCCTGGCTACTAATTCCTGGCTACTAATTGAGCCTAATCAAAGCACCAACACATACAAAGCCAAATCAAATATAATTATATGTAAATTCCAAGTTTAACCGTGTACACTACAGCAGAAATGACGAAACAATCGAAGTTTATTAATTATTTTAATTTAATTGGGGTAAGGTGAGATATCTTATAAAAATCGAAGTACCATTTTCTGAAGCTCCTAATGGAGTATTTAAAGCTGATCGACTACAGTATCAGCACCGGCTGACACCTACCGTAGAAAAGAGCAACATTAAATACAAGCGACAGCTGCTGTATCCAAACAAACTACAAAACGAAAAATCAGAAAAAAATCACAGTGACAACCGACCTGTGTAGAAATCAGCCTGCACCATCAAATGTTAGAAAGTTGCAAAAATGTTGCAAAGAGTTCTTACAAATCATAACTCCACAGGCAGAGTGAGACAAAACTATACAACTGCTATGATATGTACACTCAACATTTGAAACATAAAAAATTTACAAAATAATCTGTAGTGAACCACTAAATCCAAACTGTCTAGAAATCAGTGTGTATCATCATTCAAATCAAAGCAGTAGATGAACGATGAAAGCAGTGTGGAAATTTGATTATTTGCTCCATACGTTTGATTCACAACCACCCAATCAGATATGCCAACCCAAGTATGAATATATCTTTCACAAAAATTGACACTCTAACTCTGTGGTTCCCAACCTTTTTCAACTTAGGGCCACTATTGTTTAGTTGGAGGACATAATGGGCCACTAGGTTAAAAACTACTATTTCGAATTTTAACAGATTTTTATTTTAGAATAGAATCAAATTACACGTTGATAAATTCATTTGATGTTACTTACAAACATCAACAAAATATAATAATTTATAATAGAAAATAATTATTCTGTCAAATATTCATTTTCTGCACGTATATTTTTTTATATCTTCGATAGGTCAAGGGCCACTCTTTGAGGCCTCTCGGGCCACAGGTTGGGAATCTGTGGTCTAACTTGCCAAAAATCCTTCTCGTTGGCAGAGACAAGCGCACATAAAGCCCTCATACAGATTCAACACAGCATGCTCGATATTTCGATCTTTCCTTTACAGACCGTGCGCGACACTAGTTATATCACCTACAATGCCGTACAAATCACTAGAAAAAACTTCTTAAAGATTTTTTACATTCTGTACTAGTAACTAGTATATAGGTCAAACTCTATTCACCAATTTTTGTAGCCAAATGCAAACAGAAGAAAACTAAATAAAAAAAGATACAAAAGCAACAGAACAATCCAAATGACAAGAAAAACATTCAAACAGATGTCATTGATGTTACACTGGACACTAACTCTGTTTTCTACGCAGTGGAGCTCAGGCAGCATTCAAGATAACAACTGAACAAATCAAAACAATTGAATCTGTTAGAATACACTACAGTTGGATTTGACACAGTAACAAACAATTGAATCTGACACAATGCAATATAGAATTGCATCCGAAACCACATAATTGAATCTGATACAATGCAATATAGTTGGATCTGATGCACTACACTACACTTCAATCAATCAATCAATTTTATTCACATAATACATCACTTAATACATAATACATATATTCAAACTTCTCAAGTGAAAACACAATTATAGAATACAGAGGTCCCGGAACACACATGGTGCTGAAAAATTGTAATTGCAGTGTGTTTGCTTTAGGTGCTCAGTGCTCACTAGGGATGAAACGAGTTTGAATTTCTTGCCGAGTCCAAATTTTATGAGCTGAATTTTGTCGAATCAGAGATTCTAATATTTAAAGTCTCATACTCTAGATTTTTAGATTGACAGTTTGCACAACTTTTATGATTTTCTTAGCTTCCTGTAGGAAGTAGTAACTTATATGCACTAATATTTGCAGTGTTTGTTCTTTTAGTTGGGTCGATTGTCGGTTTTTAGATAAAAATAATAGTATTTTGTGTTTTACCTAGGTCGATTGTCATTTCATAAATAAAATAATCCAATTTTCGTTTAAAAACAGAAAATTGGAAAGATTAAAATTCATGCCCATGGTTTTTCCAAGTCCGAGTTTTGCTGAGTATTACGAAACTCAGCCGAGCCGAGTTTCGGTTCATCCCTAGTGCTCACATCCATTACTGCCTGAGCAGAGACTTGAATCCAATCCAGGATGAACATTCCAACAATTCCACTACAAAGGTCCAATAACTGACCAAAATTGTCTCTGTAGCGATTACCAAGTGACACTAAACTACTAAGACAGTGGTTCTGCCATCAGATGACAAACAATTACATCTACTTCTTAGAAAAGGAGCACTAAAAAAACAGAGCAGCTGCATATTGCTCATTGACATAGTGCCATTAGAAGCAGAAGAACAGCAGCCCTTGGTAGCCATGGGCCAGGAATGAGTATGAAGTGCTGACAACTTCATTTTCTCAGCCTTGGCATATGAGGTCGAGCGTCCAATCTCCCTCACCATCTCATCTCTCCACTAACAACGTACAGTCAGTACACTCATCATAGCATAGCTGGATACGCGATTCAGGAGGGGTAGAAATCAAGAATCAAATTTCTGCCGCGGCAGGGATCTGAACTTTTGACCTCGTGGCTGTCAGTCAAACATGCAAACTACTACACTATCGAGCAAACCATAGTGCCACTAAACTGTCACAAATAGTTTTTGCCAATATATAGTAGTGTCCCACCTGTAGAAGAAATCATACTAATAAAGCAAACCGTGTCTCATGACCGACCAGGAAATTGTGTTGTCGAACGCCCTAAGTTGAGACGGGCCGTTGAAGCAAGTCCACGATTAAGCCTCACAAACGAACGTCTTCCTCTTTTTATATTATACCTCATTTTACCGCTGCGTTTCCTCGTGGGCTTTGTCGTGTTGTTGAATGTTCCCAAGACTTTTTTCTCTGCAGTAGTCCGATGCTCTGGGCTGAAACCTTCAGGTGTTTCATCTCTAAGAGTCCGATCGCTTCCCTTGCCGAGCGGACTGTTATTTGCATAGGCTGCAGATGTATTCGATAACCTGTTCATCGGTTGGACGAGATTCGACATTATGCCGTATGGTTTCATGTGATAGATGAGGTATTCGAAGGTGTACATCAGCTGAGGTGGGATGTAATGAAACGTTATTGCATAGTCGCTGCAGCAGTCGGGTCCCTGAAAATCAAAACAAAGAGCAAATTATCAAAACTAGAACCATTATCATCCTTACAATCTGTTCAGAATGAAATCTGTCATTATATTGCATGCATATCTATGCATCTGGCTATTTATAGATCAACTCTTAAGACCTCACATAAACTCCAAGTCACACCACTCTGCTATCTACCCACCCCCAAACTCTATCAGACTAATGACAACATGTACTAAAAGAGACACTGGGAAAGAATGCTGGTTATCGTTAGTGCTAAACAGGTCATGGAAAAAGAGGTGATTTCGAATGCTTCATGGACTTGCACAATTTAAAGAGTGATTTTTATGTTGTCTGCAGAGAAGCAAAATTTGAATGACATCCTGAACAGACTTTATTGCACGAACATCTGTGCCCATGACACACCATCAATAACTCAGCCTCAATCATAAGTTCCACTCTTCTCCACAGTCAGTTAGAAATTACCTAGCAATTTTTCAAATGCAAATTTTTAAATTAAATTTTGCAATGCTAAATGGCCTTTGCCACAGCTTGTGTCTCTGGAGTTAGCTATTGATTTCAAGTCTTCTGCTTCCAATGAGGAGCTTCAGCAGTGACTCGTTAATATGACCCCAGGGTCTCCTCTACTTTTAATTGGTCGCTTAAGACAGTTTTCATCCAACTAGCCTGAGTAGGAAGTACTTCGAAGTAGAGATCTTAAAAGGGCGCTATATAAATTTTAATTTGTTGATTGATGAAGTGATAAAATTGACTAAAATAGCTTAGTGCTGCATTTATTGAACGAAATGTCATTCCTGATAGCGTTGATTGAACTATCTTAATGATAAATTTATAGCATCACTGGAGCCACTCACAGGGGAAGGTCTTGAATCAGCAACATGAAGATTGCATCAAACATAATAGTTTTCAAGAGTTTCTGCTGATGTTGGCAAAGAAGACAGTAGGGCACAAAACATGTTTTAATCAGTCATACTCTGCAAACACTGAGTATTGATAACTGCTCGCTTAGAAATACTTATGTCTTATGACCAACATTTAAGACAGAAGTTTTGTCAGTGAACAGACGCACATTGCCAACCCACAAGCCATTGTAATTATAATCGCAACAGAATATACAAGCTGTCCTATAGCACACGTGAAAGGCTACAACAGGTACCAGGGCTTATGTTGCTGACAACACAAGACATGAACGCTAGCAAGGCCTTATCAACAGACATTTAGAATTACGATGGACCACTGATCAAGAACTACTTTCACCTTTCAATGAATGATATCACGTAATGGCATTTTATGTACTTACTTTAACTATGCAGTATGGAGAGTGTTTAACACCAAAAGGCAACTCAGATTGTACATGGCAAGTTTTGACCACAGATTCAAGATAATAACATCATTGCAGAAACCTAACCAACCCTAACTAAACATTACACACTCTCCACGCTACAGGGCACCACAATTAGCTACGAATTATAATTGCTCCCAACTAATTAGATAACTTCTCCAGACAGTGCTCACCTCTCGAACAGGATAGAAGTTGTATTCCCAATACCAGTTGTCCTTAGCCACAGCACCCGGTATCAAATGCAAGTCCGGAGGAAAGGGATGGAACCTCTCACGGCCAAACTTATCCCGAGAGTCCATCGCCTTCACCCCACAGCTCTGGAGACACTGTCCGATCTCGAGATCCTCGGCTCCCTCGACTAGTTGCGAACACCCATATGGCGAAACGAGCGCCACAGTCACGAACCGTTTGAGCGCCTCTCGACTGAGCACGTATCCCGCTCCTCCGCTCATGTAACCCTGCTTCACATACGGCTTGAACCTCCTTCCGAAGTACACCGGATCGGACGGACGATGATCCTTCAACAGGTACCTCATATTTTCTATGACAGCATAAGTATCGTCGTCTGCCTTGAAAAACCAATCAGCCTCCTCGAAATGATGTTTGTAGACGTATTGAAACGCAGCCTTCGTCTTTGCCCACAGGTTGTCGTGACCCTCGACCACATTGAGACCAATCGCAGGAAACGATGGATCGGCCGTAGAGCTCATGAAAAGAAGAATGTTGCAACGTTGACCCCACGTCGCGTTAACGTGCACCGCTTTCGTCTTCAAGTTGAAAGGGCTTGTCATCACCCAGCACAAGACACGAACGCGACTCTTCAGTTCCGTAGCCACAGTGTGGACTTCGCCTGTGAAACGCAATCATAAAATTCGAAAGTCGAACACTGGTCACGGGAATCAAGGCTTTTGTTGATTTCATGAAATGATCAGATGCAGAAGTTAAAGTAGATCAAGTTTCATATTGAAAGATGAAAATGAGGCCTTGGATTGATGCCATAAGTCTTACAGTGGAGTTTGATAGCAATGAAACATAATGAATCGTGCCTGGCTCTCATTTGGGAACAGGGTCCCAGAAAATCTGTTCCAAGATCTCCTCCTACTTTCCCCATGCCTTGACTTAAATGAGAAAACTTACACTGATATCTTCTGCTATACAACTCAATCTTATATTAACATAATCACAAACCTTATCAGGATATTTCTATAGCATTTAAAGAAAGTCCTATGTTGCAGGAACCAGTGTCCTAACATGTGCTCAGTCAGAGCAAGGTCGGTTGGCTGTTAAGGTCAGATTCGGCTCGAGGTCAAGATTCAAAGGTCAGAAAACTTAGGTGAATGGCGTTAAGCATTGGAGTAACGATAGAGATTAGAGGAAAAAATATTAGGAATGAATTTGTGAAAGAGCAGCGTTTTCAGTTTACAGGGTACAACCTGTGCACAGATTGCACCAGGTGCTGCTTTATAAGGTTCGTAGCATGGATTTGGTTTATCTCAAATTTCTAGCAATCTTGAGTTTAATTATTTAAACACAGTTATATCACATCACCATCACAATAATGCATGTAATCTGTGCACTATAAACTAAAAATAACAATCCTTGTTAATTATGATAATAAGTATAGAATGAACGAATGATCACAAATTATTGCAGGAATCTAATTAAAAAGTACGACTGCCACGCAAGGCGCTAATAGCGCAGACTCATAGTATCCTTATCCACAAATAGAGTCTCGGAGAGATAGCAAGATCACAAACGCATAAACGAAATTAACCCACCTTACAATCACCCGAACTGCTGTTTACTTACTTTTGTGGCTATCATCCTCGAAATCGTTCCACTTCTGAGCATTCTCTGGTCCTCCCAATTGGTCCATTTCTCCATGTGAATGAGGGGCATTCGGAACAAAATTGTGAGATCCCAGTTTCGGCCTCGGTTTTGAACCCACATCGCTGTTGCCCCTTGGTGAGACATCGAAGAGCACACAAGCGACAAGGAAGCCAAAAGTCACACCCACCACAAATACCACAACACTCCTTTTACCATTGCCAATTCGCATTGCTATAGATAAACATAAACGCCTGCAACCATTTTATTTACATCACTATCACAGATATCAGTTTTATCTTATTTCTTGTGATTAAGAACAACGGTAAACATTATTGCACGCAACTACTGTTCACTCCCAAGAACTAGGGACCAAGTGACGTAATTTAATGCACGCTGACTCTATTTCAATATACTTTCGTGTAGCGCCAGTATTATACTGAATCCAATATTGGAACCAATCGTACGAGGTCACTTTTAAGTTAGCCTATATACCAGCTATAAAACCGAAAAAAGTTCTTGGGTCACAGATCGATGGTAGCCAAAAGATGACATTAAAACGGTTCCGGGGCCTACGTAAATCCAAGGCCTCATTTGGTCTTTCACTACGAAGCTTGACCGATTTCAACTTCTGCGTCTGCTCATTTCATGAGATCTACAAAAGCCATGATAACCAGTGTTCAGCTTTCGAATTTACACAGGGCTAGTCTATCTATAGAGGTTCTAGACCATGCCGATTAGTCTGTTGCTAAAGGATCCTTTCTTGCCACTAGATGTAGAAAAGACCGCGTTCATCCATCCTCTGAATCATTTATAAATAGGCCCTATATATATATATATATATATATATATATATATATATATACAACTTCCTGTATACAATATAATTATATATATATATAATTATATTACTTATGCAATACATAATAGGCCTAAACCTATATATGTATAGCCTAATACATATATATATATACCCAATATAATGAAATAATTTGTACAATATATACAATAGGCCTAGGCTGGCCTACAATAATATAATTATAATATAATTTAATAGGCCTATATCATAGATATAGATAATATATATTATAATATATCACAGATAATATTGTACAGATATATGATATCATATATATATATATACATATATTATATTATGCATATATATATTATATATATATATTATAAGTCTTAGAAGTTATACTGTACAGTTCCATTATAGGCCTACTGTGCCATGCGTTTCCAGAGACAATGTGACCGTGTGACCGCGCCCGTTGACCTGAGTCAGCGCGCATTTTCATAGACTCATTTGCCATTGTGGTTCCAACGAAAACAGCGGTCAGATAGGATGACTTCCAACGGATATTGCAGTAACGGACTATAGAGTACGAACGATTAAGAGCAATAATGACTGGAATTGGCAATTCTATTTAAAATGATTAAAGTATACAGGGCCCTACCGACAAAATCGTAAGACTAGGCCTAATCGTAGCTCGAAATTTATAGAGCACTACACAAACACCCAAACACTATATCACCTGCTAATTCACTGAAAACAGACACGTAATGTACTATGAATCTCAGAAACTTCTTTTGCAAGTCACAGAGACTATAGCCAATTGAACATCATCGGCCCAAGTAGGCCTTATATTAAGCCCAACACAGACGAGGGCAGAAAATCGATAGCGTACGTGACGGCAATTAAAGACAACGCCAGATGGTAAAGACTGCAAAGAGGATGATATTTTTAGTCGAAAATAAATATCAGGCCTAGAGACAAGTTGACAACGCGTCGTTCTAAGCGCATATAGTTATAGCAGTAATTTATTGTACTTTCGAGTAAATACGCGCTACGTGTAGTTTAAGTCGATATGCAGGTCTAATACACCTATGTCATCCTGTATGAAAAACGGGCCAAAGAATCCGCATTTTATAATCACAAATATTTAGGCACACAAACGCAAAAGTTTATAAAATTAGCGAGTGAAATGCCGCCACAAATTACGATGTAGCCTATGAATCTGATGTGGGCCAGCTAAAGGCCTAAACATATATTGTAACGGCACCATTTCTGGTCTCGATCGTGCCACGGTAAGGCCAGCCGACAGACATTTCGGGCCTCTAGGCAGAGAAATCCCGGACCCATAGGCACATAAATTCTTGAACCATTTCTTTTCATCCTAAGATATAGGTAGGCCTAGGCCTACAGGATCGCAAAGACTTAAACGTTAATTAAAGAGCGATATAATCACGTCGTTGCAGTGAATAAGCAATAATTGCAATAGATTCGATTGTTATGCGATTTGCTGGTATAGCCTAGATGTATGTCTAGCAGGAGACTTTCCGCTGGAACAGAACCTGGACATTCGAGTCTTCTCGTGTGTTGTCCGGACATAGCCGTCATAATATAGGCCTATCTAATCGTGCTTCTTGTGCGCTTTAGAATCTCGACATCAGGCCTACGACTACAAGTTAATTACAAGTTCACAAAAAACAACGATGACGTATTGTCTCGAGAACAGGTTGACCAAAAAAGGCGACAAATACTCATTAGATGAATTTTCCAGTTCAATTTTGGCGTGTTTTCCTAGGTTCTGCTTCGATGTTGGCCAGCTGGGAGTTGCCATGGCCTCTTCTTCAGCTCCTAATCTTCCTTTCTGACTCCTCTTCGAGTAACTCGTTGTCTTTTGCGATTCCGTGTGGCCTCATGTGGTAAATAAGAAACTCCATGACGTACATTAAGTGAGAAGGAATGTAATGAAACGTAATCGAATAATCGCTGCAGCATTCCGTTCCCTACAAAACGAAACAGATTTCAAAGTCCTATCGATAACCTACAACTTCCTGTATAACAGCACTCCCAGTCCAAAGGTCTTCGCGAACTCGTCACCAGGCAACCCGCTCAACCCGGTCATCTTATTGTCTCAGTCTTACTCGATCGACCCCCATTTCAAGTTCTCCAACCCAGCCATTTCTATCCCCGCATCACGTCTCTAGATGAACACAAACATATTAAGCCTAAGAACAAAAGTGGATATCATCCGATCAAGTGGGTTGTGTCTTTATGGATGTAAGTGCAACCTGGACGCTCAGAACAGGGTGCGGATAGAGTCTTGGAGTCTGAGGTGAGAATTCCACAGACGAATTTTAAGAATACGTTGGGAGCAGTAAATCCACAATTAAACGAAAAGCTCAGAAAGAAATAGGCAACAAAAGGCACATAGTACAACGCTTCATGGAGAGAAAACATAACCTATTTGGTCAAAATGAAAATTTGAAGACCAACGACTGGGGATTGAGGGGAAGAATGTGGTAGACGTAGTTGGTTCGATGGAGGGTAGAGCAATGAGGGGACGAACGTGCAGAGAATAGTTGGACGACATTAAAGAGAGGTGTAGTGAATACACCATAACCATTGTAACAAGCTGCGTTTTGCCAGCATGGTAACTGAATAAACGAAAATTGATTGATTGATTGATTGAGATTCCTGTCTTGAGCAAGCAGAAGCAGAAAGAGGTGAAATGGAGACAGATCGTCGACAACTCACGACAAGGCATTGGATACCTACCGGCATTAAGCCAAAGGAGCAATGGATTGATGGATGTTTGAACCATACAATTTTGCACGCCATTTAATAGCACGAGATCTCTCGCAATTGCTGTTGTTGTTTATAAAACTTTAGAGAGCACACGTGGCTGGGCTCGTAATTGCTCTAATCATCTGGCAAAATAGCCAGAGCCCAGAGGCATGCTTATGGAATCTGCTACAGCCATATTTATCTGTCAGGCAAAAACAGCTGCGGTTATGAATGCTTTATTACAGTCAGCGTCTAAACTGAGTCATTCATTCATTAATTCAATCATTAATTCAATCATTCATTTCAAAAAATGATATACCGCCCGTTCAAGAAACCTACTCAGAGGCGCTCTCAGTCAGGCTGCAGCCAAGCGAGTCGATGAGATAGACATTATATGTAGTCATGCAAAACTCACCGATCCCGTGGGGTAGTAATCCGCTTCAAACAGCCAGAAATCTTTTGGTAGGTAGTCGACCGTTACTAGATCCCATGGAGACAGAGGATGGAATCTTTGGCGACCAAAATCATCGCGCGTATCCATCGCCTTCACTCCACACCTCTCCATGCACATTCCCAGCAGAACATCCTCCACGCCGAAATATATATCCGGACATAGGCTGGGAGTTTCAAGTAGGACTGTCACGAATTTCCTCACGGCCGCTCGACTGAGCACGTAACCCGCTCCTCCGCTCATGTAGCCCTGATCCACGTAGCGTTTAAACCGCCTTCCCAGATAAACCGGAAGGTGTGGACGTTTATCCTTCAGAAGATACCTCAAGTTTTCCACGATTGCAAATGTATCGTCGTCTGCTTTGAAAAACCAGTCGGCGTCGCGCAAGTGATGTTTGTAGACGTACTTAAAGGCTGCCTTTGTTTTCTGCCAGAGACTCGAGCGACCTTCGGGAACGTCCAGTTCAACGATGGGCAGCGAAGGATCATTGGTAACCTGTCCCCGCGCCTTTGAACTCATGAACAGAAGAATGTTACAGCGGCGACCCCAGGTGGCGTTCACATGAACCGCTTTTTTAGCAATGTTTTGAGGATTGGTCATCACCCAGCAAAGTATTCGAACTTTACTCTTTAGATTCAATGCTACGGAATCATCTTCACCTGAACAAAACGAAAATCTCATTCAAGTTGTATCTTATTAACCCACAAACCAACTTCAAACACGCGTGCATGGTTTTCTATTTATATAGCGCGAATCCAATCTGTTAATGGCAATTAGGAATGATGATAGGTCTGTCCATAGACTATTAAGAGGTCTATGGCCTACTTCAATTCATAATTGAGAATTAGATTTTCATAAACGAATTCCAACACACTCTCATTTTGTCCTCTTGGTCATAAAGAGCAGAATAACTCTATTACACCCTCAATCAATGTGTTTGGAAATTCATTATAGGCCTAGGTCGATTAAAGATTTTCTTCAAAACATAAATTTATGAACATCAGCTCAAAAATAGTCTTTCGAACGTGCATAATATGCACATTGAATGAATGAATGAACAATTGAGCATTCATATTTGCATTCGGACTAGTTCAATTTCAATTTCATTTGGTAGTCAAAAAACATGAGAAAATGACAATCAATAAATTAACATAAATGTAGGCTACATTCATATTCATTCATTCATTCACTCATTTATTCATTCATTTATTTATTACAAAAATTTACATAGGTCTAGCTCAGTAGATGTATACAGTCATGTAAGTAATCCGTAAAGGGTCAGAAGATAGACCCCTGGACCAAGCTAAAGCGTGACGTCACTGTGGGGGACTAAGTGCTCGCGTGGGTGGTGTATAGATGTGTAAGATGAAAACTTGATTGATACTTGTTTTGTCAAGAATAATCGAATTTGACTCGTGGTACTTCCAACTTTTGTGGTAGACGTTTTCCTGAGCTAGCCATGACATGTCCTCCGCAGTCGAGGGCATGTCGTCGTCAGGAGGAAGCTGGTCAGATAAGGAATTCATGGATAGAGGATTTTCCTGATCTTGGACGCTCTTCAACGTTGCTGGCGACTTCGAAAACTCCAGCTTGAAAAGGCTGTAGGTCACTAAGACTCCGACTATTACTCCACTTAGGAACTCTCCCGATGTCCTCAGATTCCTGGCAATGGCCATCGGATATATATATATATATATATATATATAGGCCTATATATATCTAGAAGTAACGACACAGAAATACGACACATGAAAATATATTGTAGTCGGTAATATCATTGTATCGTATCGTATCGCATCTGGTTATTTATATAGCGCTTCTTACAGTACTAGCTATTCAGAAGCGCTGTCAGCTTGAGAGCCCCGAGGAAATAAGAAAGTCTTCAGGCAACGAAGGGATGAGGGTGGGAGCCCGGTTAAGAGCTTGCTACGGATAATTGGTATAGGTAGTCTGTGTTTATTAATATCTATGACCAAGGGCGTCAATCCCTCCTTGAGTGATGGAGGCAAACCTCTGTCCCCAGTGTTACGAAGACAAGATATCCCCCTAAGACTAAAAAAATACCTCTGCCTGAAATTGGAGGCATTTGCCTCCGGACTTCACCTATGTGGAAGCCCCTGTCTATGACATATCTTGAACATTTTGTAATAGATCAAGTTCTGCAATATGGGCAATCTATTGAAAATGAATCACAGATCTATCTCAATTCTAATTGCCTTAAAATCACAATAGACCTGATAAGAAACGAGAGGGTAGGCCTGTGCTCTTTAAGTATGCTACAAACTAAGATGAAAAGATTTGACGAAACATATTAACAAGCTCTCTACGCATCTGCTGCAAATATTGAAGATTTGTTTACGCGCAACTTGTATCGCAATGTATGCAAGCGTGCAGGCCTACGTACTTGAATCTTTTCGTTGTCACCTCATCGGATCACTGCTATAAAAATGCCATCAGCGAATTGCTTAGGCAAAGTCATTAATTTCATTATATAAAACTGTTGAAATTACTTACCCGTGTAAACAAATCAACTGACCAATTGGCGAGGTATGTTTCCTCCACTTTAGCTCAAGCCACATTTACCTGCACGATATGCAAAGAAATCGGTTGACGTTCACACAACCCTTCGAGTCAATCGATTATATTTACCCATTAAGAAGCCTTGAAATGATAGCCGACTGCATTACAAATCGATATATATGGGGACCTACTAAAATGATTCTTGTATTGAAAACGTGTAAACAGCTTGTGCATAAGATTTGTGTGAAATCAAGTAGCCTGTAACGAGCTTTGCAGCCCCAGTAGCAATTGAAGTATAGTCAGCTGATGACCCACTCGTCGGTCACTGAAGAAACCAACACAGCATATACCTGTATAGTAAAGTAATCCCAACGTAATTCCGCCACTGCCTGCACTTCGGTAGTGCCAGTCTCGAGCCTGGATAAGAGAGAGGGCAAGGCTAATGATCTTTGTTATCATGCAGTGTTGTAATCTACTAGGCCTAATCGATATAATATAACCAGCGGATTTATCAGCGCTTTAAAACAAGCATGACATTGTGTTGCGAAGATCAACGTGACGTATCTTAATTAAATGGTTTTTGTCATGAACTGCCACTTTTGACCCTATACCGTAAAATTCCTTACGACAGGACAGTGTGTTTTTCGGTAGCAAACATTCCAGAACGACGATTCTACGAAATTATCGTAATACAACTATACGTGCCTACAATCTATGTTGCTTAGGTACCTCTATTACTAAAATTGGTAACGTCACATGTCCATTAATAGTTGATAGGAGAGGAGTGGATAAGTGACCACCAATATGTGGGGCAAAGTTAGACCCTTTGGCCAACCTATTCCTTAGATGTTACATGTACATGGCCTCATCCAAGATCAGGAACTCATTTCTTCCGATGGTCGTTAATAAGGGCTCATCAAAAGGTGTATTAAAATATTACCTATGTATTCTTCTTACACCGAAGACAACGAGGATGATCAAAGAAAGAACACTAGCTTCCATGGATTGAAGAATGTCTTATGGACAATTTACTGAATATTACAGTACATAAAGATCAACAACAAAAACGGTGGAGGGACTAATCAGTGATTGTAGGCCAACGAGCGAATGGCAGAACGTGCATGGTTAGGACGCTCTGACGGTTTCAGTCACAGGCCTGGTTTAAGGAAGAAGGCAACGCTAACGATCTTTGTTATCACACAGTGTAGTTAAACTGCAGCTAAACAAACTGATACCAATTCAGATGGTGGAAGAGTGGATGAGAGTAGCCCACAATGGCCAATCCTTCTGTTAACTATATGTAATTATAGTCAAACTGGATATGCGACCTTCAGGAGCCGCGGACCATAACGCGTACGAAAGAAAACTTGTGCACTTGTACAATATAAAATGTGTCACGGGGTTGGTGTCATAGTCGGAAGTCAACTCTGGACGGATCGTCGGGTCTTACCTTCGCGACCGGCTTTCGCATCACGAAGGCGTCAGGCCAGCGGCCTTTTGACACTAACAACGGCCGACCTGGAATACCGACACGAGTGCAATGGAGCGTGGCGTAACGACTATTCACCGAGGAAGGGGAGGAATGAGTGTCACCGGTCAGCCGACGAAGCGACGGTCGAACGGTGTTGAATAACGGGGAGATTTTCACGTGACGGAGAAACAATAGACGCTGGGATATAAAGGAGCGAGGGACGCTGGTTGGGGGACGAGACGCATATCATCCTTGTCATGGATGCGTCGTTAAATAAACTTATTACACACGCTGGTTGGGGAGTTTACGTTGGACACAGATTTATACTGTATACTTCATTCTACGTTCGTCTACTTTATAATTAAAATTTATAAAATTCAAGGTTTTCTCATTGTCACGATCAGCCAGTGCTTTCGAAACAAAGGGCAGGGCTGGGATCGTGACAAAATGTTATTGTACAGATTATGTTCACGTTTTGAAGTTTTGTTTAGCTAATGTTTGTTTATCTATTAAATGTCTTCGAGTAGATCGCAGTCTTTGTTGATGCCGTATGGTTTCATATGATAGAGAAAGAACTCTATGAAGTTCATGAAATAAGGAGGAATGTTATGGAATGTAATGGAGTAGTCGCTACAGCACTCTGGTCCCTACAAACACACAACAAGTAAATCACGTATTAACCGCATGTTTTGGACCCTTTAATAAGAAATGGGGAGCTATAATCCGAAATAGTCTAGGCCTAACACGACAACGACCAACTTCTGTGTCGATATATAGTGTAGCGATGGCTACTGAAAAATTATCAATCCACTGATCGATCAATCAATCAGTCAATCAATCAATCAATCAACCAATCAATCAATCAATGATCAACCAATTAATCTATCAATCAATAATCAATCAATTGCTAAATCAATCAAGCAATCAAGCAATCGATGAAACTTGATATAGCATCTCTTCAAGAAATCTACTAACCAAAGAGGACAGATGTAAGAGAAGAGTAAAAAGAAGATGAGGTATTACTATCATCTTGCGTTTACCTTTCCAGTAGCTAACTACCATACCACTATCTCTGTCTCTCTCTCTCTCTGTCTCTCTCTCTCTCTCTCTCTATATGTATATATATCTGATTGGTTGATTGTGTTGTGCTCAGTAAAAATATTTGGTATCATGTAAGACGAAGATATAGATGTTACATGGATGTCGTCTACAATAGAGAGAATGGATGAGAAGAATGCAATGAAAAATTAAACTGAAAACGTATGTGAAGAACAGCAACAAGGATAATGAGAATTGTGAAACTAAAAGGAAGAGAAATCGTAATACTTGTAAAATCTAGGTTTCTGAAGAATTAATTAATCATAAACTAAGCACATATGACACCCGTTTATGTACTAGCGCTATAAAGAAACAGCACCCTGTCCTATATTAATTATGGGAGGCATTTCGAATCACGTGTGATAAATAGTTACCATTTCTGTGGGATAGTAATCGTAACTGACAAGCCAGGAGTCATCTTGGCGACGCCTCTTCACTAGATGATCCCACGGAGAGAGTGGATGGAATCTTTGGCGACCAAGAGCATCGCGCGTGTCCATCGCCTTCACTCCGCACTTCTCGAGGCACTTTCCCATCAGAATATCGTCAGTACCGCCTTCTGAGTCCGGACATAAACCGGGTTTTTGAAGTTGAACCTTCACGAACTTCCTCACTGCCTCGCGGCTCAGCACATACCCCGCTCCTCCGCTCATATATCCCTGACTCCCACGGAGTTTAAACCGCCTTCCCAGATACACTGGAACGTTTGCACTCTGGTCCTTCAGAAGATACCTCAGGTTTTCAACGACAGCGAATGTCGCGTCGTCTGCTATGAGAACCCAGTCGGCGTTGTGCAAGTGACGTTTGTTGATGTACTTAACGGCGGCCTTAGTTTGCGCCCAGAGGTTCGTACGATCTCCAGGAACATTCAATTCAACGATGTGCAGCGAAAGGTTACTGGCGACCGGTTCGCTCGTCTTTGACCTCATGAACAAGAGAGTGTTACAACGGTGACCCCAGGTGGCTTTGATGCTCGCGGCTTTGTTTTCCACGTCATCTGGAGACGTCATCACGCAACAAAGAAGGCGAATTCGGTTCCACAGTCTTGAGGCCACTCCCCCTGAATATAATACAGCAGTCACAAGATGAAAGTCACTGTCTTAGGCACTAGAAAGCTTGTTCGTTCTTCGTAATGGCGATAGGGGCCTAGCGAAGATGAGAACATCTGAGACCGTCTTTAAAGGGCTGCTGGGACCGAGCTGCACAGAGAGAGCTAAAGAATAGCACTCCACGTGCGGAGTTACAATGTATACGGAAATCATCGTCGATGTATAGCATGACAAAGTTACATAACATTTTTTATAAACATGTGTGTGTATGTATGTAGCTATGTATGTATGTACGTATCGTAATGTATGTGTTCATATATGTCTGTATGCGTCCATTTGTTTATGTATGGTAAAAAATTAAATCGGTTCTTACTTTTGCGGTTGATGCCCTTCTGAACGGACCACGTGACTTCCTCAGAAGAAGACTCCTCCACCTCTTCAGCAACAGAGAAGAACGACTTAGCTTGCAAGACGACCTCATCGGTTGGTGAGTCTTTGTACGAAGCTGAGTACTCGGAAGATTCGCCGACGAAGTGACAATAGGTCACTAAGGCTCCGATTATCAGTCCAAAAAGAAAACCTCCATGTCGTATCAGAAAATATCTGCTTCTGGTCATCTAAAAGTTTATGACGTAACGTGCATATAGCAAAAATATCTTCATCGGTGATAGGTAGCGATAGTAGGGCATACAACCACGTATTGCTATAATTTTCAGAGGTTTATATAGAGCCTAAAGCTTTATACGAGGCTCATCAGAGGCGTTCTCGGCCTTGCGACCGAAAACCAGAAGCGGAGAAAAAGAGCTTACAAAATGGAGGTAATGAATTACCAAGAAACAGCCAAGTCGTACAGTAGTTGTTAACCTATTCCTGCAGAAGGTTGGACCGACCACACACAGCTTCTGTGCTGTTTTGTGACTGTTCTGGTTTGGGGGAACACCCAGGTCTACATGAGCGGAAGAGAGAGGAAATCTACAGCCAGGAATTGATAAAATCGAGATACAGTCCACTTAAAGATAAAATGTCGCTCAGCCCACATGGCAATTAGGCGTAGGCATTATGATCTGATACTCAATGCGTTACTGTGTCGGACCTAGTCGCCGCTCATATATTGGAAACAATTCGGTACATTGAACGATGAATAAATAGATGATTGCGATGAAGTTTCTGCGAGCTATAGGGGCCTAGAGCGACAGAAGATGTTGGAATATAAATGACCGCACCACCTCTACGTTAGCGAATCCAGGATTTCTTTCTTGAGGGCGGCAATAGTTATTCTGATGATCAAAGAGCTAAATGCTAGGTAATGGTTCCAGACAGTACTTACGTTTTTGTAATGACCATTTAATTACAGTCAGCTAGTCATATGATTTGAAAGAAAATAACTCGATAAACGACGCTTATAGCCCATCCCTTCCCTGATTAGCCCATAACGACGTCTTTAAATGAGAGGTCTGTTGGTAGTTTTACCCGATATACCGAGATGAGGATTTTCGCGAAAGCGACCATAGATCAATGCAACAGCTTTGAGTAAATTTTATGGCCGATAGGATTGATCAATTCAATCGCCAACTGTTACTTTCAGCTCCTTAACTCCCGCTTTGAGCGTTTAAAATTCTTTGCAGGTGACGTGGGAGCTATCCAATCAACGGACTGATGTGTCATAAAGGCCTTAGTTAAAGATTCGTGTGAAACAGATGTTACGGTTTTAGTGTATGACATTATTCAATGTAGACCTATGGATATCGTACACGATTGTACAGGCTTACCGAAATTCTTAATGTTGGTTACAAGGGTCGTTGACATCGATTTTGCCTGACAGAGCCTGTCTTACCTTCTTTACTCTGAGTAGATATCTTGAAGGGGCGCTATATCAAGTATTTTTAATTGATTGATTGATACATTTCTATTTCACTTTGCCTTCCATGCAGAAAAAGAGACTATTTGTGACTGTGTACAATATGATACAAATAGCGATGATGTTCGTTTAATTTCAAACTGACAAATAACAGTTTGGGCACAAACACATTATGAACGAATGATGACAAATTATTACACGAGTCGAATTGATATGACTGCAGCTAAGCAAGGCGCCCATTCCGCCATACATCTAAGGTAATCAAGTACACATGCAACAGTCGACCGACAAAGTAGATGTGTCGAAGCGAAAATTGATCGCGTCTGAAGAATAATGACATCGACCGATCTGAATGTCCTCCGAGCCTTTGTTGTCTGCGCTCTGCGGCGCAGTAGTTTTCGCCACGAAGGCCAAGCGCTGCGAATCGTCTGAGGGCTTCTCTGCTGTGAACGTATTCAGCACCGTTACTCGTGTAGGAGAGACCGTCGGAGCGAGGCGTCTTGGTTTTAAGAGGGGAGACGAGTTAATGAGACTGCGAGTTAGTGAGAGAAGGCGTTAGTGAATGATTGTGAGTGAATAGGTGAGTGAATAGGTGAGTGGATGAGCGGGTGAGCGGGTGAGCGGGTGAGCGGGTGAGCGAGTGAGCGAGTGAGCGGGTGAGCGAGTGAGCGGGTGAGTGAGTGAGGGAGTGAGCGAGCGAGCGGGTGAGTGAGTGGTTGAGCGTGAATTGATAACAGAGTTAATGAGTGAGTGAGTAAGAGAAAAAGATTGAGTGAGTTAAGGATTGAGTGAGTGAATAGGTGAGTGGTTGAGCGAATGAGTTAGTGGAAGAGTTAATGAATAAGTTAGTGGAGGAGTGACGGGAACAAAACTCCCAAAGGAACGGCATCTAACATCTTAAATTCTCCCGTCACAATGTGACAACAGGTCACACGATCATTGTGTTGTACCGTCAGTATCGGCTTTACAGAGGGCCAGAAGGGGCCAGTGAGTCTGTGGCCTCTGCACATTTTAGTCCACTTTCAGTTTTGACGACACCAGACACCCAACTGCATGGCCCCTCTGTCAGCTTCCCTGGTCCCTACGAGGCCTTCTTGTTGGCCGTGACTATGGTGTATCTTGATGAAGACTCGAACCTGTCTCACAGTAGGAGCCCTGCCGTCCGATGACAACAAGTTGTTTTTCCCAGGTCTATACATCCCTGGCGCTCAAACCGACTTGATATGACAAGACGCTGGTTATATTAATGGTCTGATCTCCTTTCATATACGGAAACGCTTTGCGGAGAATATCGCAGAGTTTTTATACAGTAATTTACAGTGTGGCATGCAGCCTATAGAGTATCACAGATCTAGTATCGGCCTTGACCTGGTTCGACTATAGGGCATACCGAACATAGGTGTTAGCGGAAGCTGTTGTTTTTCCTACCATTCAGTGACCTAAATATGCGCAAAATAAGTATGAAAAATGACTGAACCTCTCTGCAGTATATTTGCATATTTAGACTTTATTCATAATCCCATAGCTTATAACGTTAATTTGCATAGTTTATGGTCGTTTACATAGTACGGGGCATTTACATACGGTAAGTTACATACTTAATGGTAACCTACATGCTTTATGGTCATTTGCATAGGCCTATTTCATGGTAATTTACATACTTTTATCTTAGTTTTCTATTGATTCCTATGGTTGATTATGGGTAATCTCTTCCTCATTCTTCCTTTTCGATAGCATTCCAACTCCAGATCTGATTTAACCTTTCAAAAATTAGTTTTCAATTAATAAAGATGCTAAGCAAATTTCGCTGAGAAACTTTGACGCTTGACAACCTGATATAGCGCTGGATCTAAACCAGGTAGTTGGTCTAAACCAGGTAGTTGGTCTAAACAGGTGGCTGCGTACATAAAAACATCGGAGTCCAACAGCGGATACCACTTGCTCGTTCATGGTGGGATGGGACTAGTTGTGTACAGCAGTAACAGCAACAGATGTTGCGAAAGATGCTCAAGAGATGGGAGGCTTCACTATGGACCAACTGAGCACGTAAACAGCTCAACGGTTGGGAGTGACTATAGATAGCTGAGAGCGCTATGTCAAGCTGCGTTCCGTGGCCAGTGTCGAGCTTCTGTTAGACGGTGAGCGTGCTCTGAGCATCGCTTCCTTCAGATGCGAGGCCTGGTCTATAAATGCCAGGTCGTGCGGGCTCCGCCTCTGGGTCTATTACGCCCTCTGCAGGCCTGCGGGCCTACACAAAGGTGATGGCATAACGCGGTTGATGCGGATATCGACAGGTAAGAGACATGGAAGAGTTTTGCAGGTGAACGTTTGATATGATTCGTTAAATTGAATGACGATTAACGGGTTTTTTTCTCTTAAACATGAGTTGAGCCACAGCCTACGAACACACTAACACAGCACGTCTTGCAATCTGGTCTTTACTCTAAACCGAGGCATTCCTCCAAACCTATCCTGAATCCTCCTCGTCCTCTAATTTTCCAGCCTCATCCTCTCCATCTAACCTATTTGAATTCTTTTACTTCCTCTAAATCTATAAATAAACCTTTTCATACAAGCCTATAAAGATTCCTCCTCTTCATTTGAACCTATATCCTTATTCCTCCTCGTACTCTGATCTGTCCAGATTCCTCCTCTTCTCGTAAAACCTATCCGCATTCTTCCTCTTCCTCCAAACCTATCCACATTCCTATACTTTCCCTCGCCTCTCACGCCACTCCAATTCAAATCCCCCTCCTCCTCGTCCTCCTCCTCTTCCATCTTCCCAGAAACTAGGACCTTGACCTTGCACCAAATCTCCCCTCACCTTCCTGTCGATTTCGCTTTGACTGAGCATCTGTGAAGTAGACTACTTCCCTCGATCTAATACAAGTGACACCTAACTTGAACAGTTTGAACTCTAGGTCCTACCCATTTGAATGGTGTCGTGCACATCATTTTTTGCTCTCGAATATGCCCACTTCTGTCAAAGACCCGGTGACTGCTTTCCCTGTAGGGTCCCCTGAATTTCTCTGCCTATGGGTCACGAATATCTCTCTTGACTTACTGTTGACTTACTGTTGACTTACTGTTGACTTACTGTTGACTTACTGTTGACTTACTCTTGACTTACTCTTGATTTACTCTTGACTTACGTTGACATAC
>OY365821.1:4524904-4539904 GCA_959347315.1 Bimastos eiseni
AACGAAGACGACGACGACGACGACGATGATGATGATGATGATGATGACGACGACGAAGATGACGATGACATTGTTGTTGATGCGACAGAGATGTTGATGTTGAAGAGATGAGAGATATACTGGCGATCAAATGCTATCCCAACGTGACGTTGGTTCCTAACATTTGTCGATGACGAAAGCGGTAAAAACTCGATTTTGTTTTGTTATGGATAGGTGAATTGTTCGAGATACGTGCCAAGTGCATTGTGAATGCAACTGGTCCATTCACTGACACCCTCCGACAACTCGACAGCCCCGAGGCGTCAAAGATCTGCCAGCCGAGTTCAGGGGTACACATAGTATTACCCAAATATTACAGGTACGCTGGTACAGTTGTGTATATGCTTTCTAGAACAATTTATGAATATATCATTATGTGTGCTTGGACTGAGCCGTAACTTTTGTTAAAAATGCGAGATACCGTTTATATTCCATTCATAATAATGATGTTGATAATGGTAATGATAATGATGATGATAACGATAATGATAGCTATAGCGATATCAACGATAATAGTAATGGTAATAAAAATAGTAATAACAAAGATATTAGTAATAATAATAACAGTTAAAAAGGAAAGTGACGATGACGATGATTCTCTGCATTTGTTTTAAGTCATGAACGCCTCCATCCGAGAAAACAACAATAGCCATTGTTTATTCTGTGCATGAAAAACGGGGCGTATGGCATCCTTTAACCCATAAAGTCCCCATCGTACCACCACGAATAACTTGCATTTCAAATGATATAGGTTGGAATATGCATCTGTAGAGAGTAGACTCATATGACGTCGTCTCAAGACTAAGATCGTTCGGCCAACCCTTAAGGCCATAATTATATGTAAGACGTTTGACAGTCATCTGGGCACTTTACTTCGGATTTCAAAGTACCTGTCGATGGCGCTTTGATATTTCACAGTGTTTCATCTGTTTCAGTCCGGCCAACATGGGTCTCTTAGATCCGAACACGTCAGACGGTAGAGTCATCTTCTTTCTTCCCTGGCAGCATTCAACAATGGCAGGTAACTACACGGTTCATTTAGGCTTCATTTCTCATACGAAACCCTATAGAATCGGCGTCATGTAATGATGATGATGATAACGACAACTACAACGACGACGACGATGATGACGATGACGTTGAGGATGACGACGACGACGACGATGATGATGATGATGATGATGTGGTAGAAGCCACAGTTATTAAAGTTTTTATCTTTCCAACAATCCAACATCAAGCAATTGTTTTGCTATAATATCATAACTTCGTAGATGCCATGCTATATGGTGAAGTAAACGAGTAATTTCTTTTTAATAACAGGAACGACAGATAATCACTGTGATATAACAGACAGTCCGGCGCCAACGGAGGCAGAGGTCTCATTCATACTAAAGGAAATACGCAACTACCTCAACCCCGACGTCAACGGTTTAGTATATAGATGTTCTAGTAAATATTTGTCCTTAGTATAGGCCATGGCAAAGTTCATACACGCGCTCGTGAATAAGCTGGTGCCCTGTACATGGCTTTGAGTGATACTTTAGATATGTTGAGATTACGATTACAAGGGAATAAGCAAACGAAGATATGCGAGTCTTAAGCTTGACGAGATTTGCACTGCAACTACAACAGCATCATAGACAACTATTTCTAGCAGTAGTACAATAGCAACAACAACTTCCACTACCAGTACTTCCACTAGGTACAAGTACTAATACTGTTACTACCACGGCGACAACTATACTACTATAGCTGCTATCTCAGCTGCTGCCGTATTTGTAATAATTTTGATCGTTGTCACACTAATATCATCATTGTATTCGTAACATTCTTGTCATTGTCAAATCATTGTCGTCGTCATCATCGTCATCGTTATCGTCATCGTCATTGTAATCGTCGACTTCATCGTCTTTATCAATCATCATCAGTATCATCGTCATCGATGTCGTCGTCGTCGTCATCATCATCGTCGTCATCATCATCATCATCATCGTGTCTGTATGTAGCCCAATGTAGGCCTATGTTTGTCTGTACACGTATGTTAATCAGTTCGCAGAGGAGATGTTCTGTCTGCTTGGAGTGGAATTCGACCTTTGGTCGTCAATCCGAACTCAAAAGATACTCAGTCCATTGCACGAAATCACATCATCGAAGTCAGTCAATCGAACCTCGTCACCATCGCTGGTCAGTTCAATCAATCAGTCAATCAATCAATCAATCAATCCCCATTCAGTAATTCATTCGTTCGTCCATAAACCAATTCATAAACTCATTCATTCATCGGGAGTCTCTTCAAGATTGCTACTCAGATGCGCAACCAGGAGATAACGTTCTGGCGATGGATAGATCAAGAGTTCAACGACCGCTTTTGACAGCAGAGGCCGTTGCAATCGACAGAATTTTTATGGGTATATTATAGCACTTAAACTGCACTACCATTCCGGCGAAAAACGTTTCCAAATGTGGCACGTGGAGTAACTATAGCTAAGAACAGAGGATGGTCGGTCGCTGTGCTTATTTTGCTTATCTACATGTCTTTGCTATTATCTGTTAATTGATCATTATCTTCAATATGATACAATACATTCTTATGATGGCAACGATGATGGTGTCGAAGGCATATATATATATATATATATTTTATATATATATATGATAAAGATGATGATAAAGATGATGATGAAGATGATGATGAAGATAAAGATGATGATAAAAATAATGTTAAAGATGATGAGGATGAATTAGATGATGACGATAATGTTGTTGATGATGATGACAAAGCCAATTTATACTATAGTAATTAACTTAATGTTGATTCGTTAGGCGATTAAATAGTATTAGTAATAACAATGACAATAATATTCTAGGCCTTTGGATTCTAACTATCAGTTCAAAGAATTAAAAGAGTAGTAGTTATAATGATGATGACGACGACGACACGACAGTGATGATGATGGTGGTGGTGGTCGTGATGTTGATGGTGATAGTGATGATTCTGATTGTGGTGGTGATGAAGATGAAGATGAAGATGATGATGATGATAAGAATTTTAAATATTAAAAATAATAATGATCATGATTGACGTGCATAGGTGGTAAGTGGACAACATATCGGTTGATGGCTGAGGAGACGGTCGACAAGTGCATCGAAGTGTGTCGATTGAAGGCAAACAGTCCATGCGTGACGAAGGGTCTTCTGCTGGAAGGAGCCCATGGATGGACACCGACTCTCTTCATCCGTCTCATACAAGACTTCGGCATTGACGTCGAGGTAAGATCACTCATTCATTCATTCATTCATTCATTCGTTCATTCGTTCTTTAATTTATTCCTTCGTTCGCTCTCTCAGTCAGTCAATCATTCATTCATTCGTTCATTCATTCGTTCCTTCATTCGTTCGTTCGTTCGTTAATTCATTCTTGAGTTCATTCATTCGGTCATTCATTCACTCATTTCGTTAATTTAGCAATCAATACTTTTTCGGGATGATGAATAAATAAGATCATGTTTCCAATGACAGGTCGCCGAACACTTGGCCAATACATACGGAGGTAGATCGTTCAAGGTGGCGAAACTGGCAAAACTGACGGGAAAACGATGGCCAATGATTGGAATACGACTTCACGAGGATTATCCATTCATTGAGGCAGAAGTTTGTATTGCAGTTATTCAAATTAGTGGTCGCTATAGCATCGCATTAAGTTTAGTTCATTTGTTGGTAAATGTAAGTCTTAAATGTAATCCTATAAATTTTTCAGCGTCAAACATAATCCGCATCAGTAAGACCAGCTTACTACTACATAACGGCGCTATATCAATTCAAATCCTGAAGTCCACTATAGCCAGGTAATTGTTTCGTACGAAGATAGCGTGGTGTTTATGTAGGATAGTCTTTGTGGGTAGCCTTTGGCCTTGTGGGCCAAATTGCTTCCATAGGAGTTGCTTCTCTTGGTTATTACAATTTTAGGCTTATTATGCGATCGTTTGCAATGTCCTTAGTGAAGCCATATTCTGCCCAGTGCGACAAGGTACGTGTACCTGTGATTATCTGCAGGTGCTGTATGGTATTCGAGAGTACGCGTGTACTGCCACCGACATCATGGCCAGAAGAACTCGTCTGGCTTTCCTGAATGTACACGCGGCGGCCGAGGCTCTGCCGAGGATCGTTGAGATCATGGCCAAGGAACTCGGATGGTCCAGCGAACAAAAACAGGTCCTTTAGACCCATGGAGCACGTTTTAAGCTGTATTTATGTATGCATATATTCAGTTAAAAGTGTAAATTCATATAATATGTGTCTAAACAAAATTAGAGCTAATTAATTATATTTGTATACGTAACGACATCAACAAAATACGTAATGGCTTCAAGTAATTATTTTTAGCTGCAGTTTAACGCCACTGAGACATAAAAAAGATGATTAGCGTTACCCTCCTCATTATCTAGGCTTGGGACTGGCACAGCCAGAGTGCGAGCAGGGGCTAATTTTTAATGGGCGGTGGAACCGTGCACGGTTCCTTTATAGAGTTTGGTTCCATTCCCTATTGTTCACTGTCAACCGACTGTGTTTAGATTCAATGTTTCGTGTAACTTACTTGCTTTTCTGACGCATCGTTCTTCCGTCATCTGACCAAGCGTGCATTTTTTAACCCTAAAATATATTGTATTTACAGATTTATATAACGCCTTCCACGGCAAAGCCCAGCTCAGAGCCTCGCAGGTGCTCCCAATGAGCAAAACCGCAGGGTAAAAGGGTAAAAGGAAAGTTCTACGAGTACTGGCATAAACAGAAGTTCCCCAATTAAGACATAACTTGCGATAAAAAAAGCGAGTCGTAGAGGGAATTCCAAGGCAAATGGCCAACAGGCGTGAGGGTAAAATGGTAATCATAATCAACAAACTTCTAAAGCGCCTCTCGAGATCCAAGCGCATGTCACATCAGCGGATTCGCAAAAACAATTACACAGCTGTATACATTGCATTGTGTCAAGTGAGGTTATTGGCGAGAAATCTAGTCCTACACTCGTATTGTATGAATTTATATGTCTAGTCTATCAAGTATACGTTGTATTGTTTAGCATTGTACGTCTAATCTATCAAGTACAGTAGTGTTGTATTGTATAGCATTGTATGTATAATCTATCATAGGATGAGACGGCGAAGGCTATGCAATTCCTGAACGCTGAGATGGGGATGGGTTTGAAGACGACGACTGCCCTGCAGACGGGTCCCTTGGAGGCCGTGACAGAGGATGAGATCGAGCTATACACCAAACGATTCCGAGCTCTAGACGCGGACAGCAAGGGATTCATCACCGTCAGCGATCTAAGAACTTATTTCAAGGTCACCGCAGCCATCTTAATCAAATAATTATTAAATTTTTCAAACTCTTATCGTTCAAGATATACAGCGAACCGGTTTATTCATATACACGCTAATAGACCATGTTATAGTCCTATACGCGGCCAGCTTACTTTTTTAACGATGCGGCAAATTCACAGACGCATTCAACTTATTCATAGGCGATATTAGGACAAAACGAGTTACAGACCTTGTTCATTGTTAATTTACATTCATGTCCGACATGCCTTCTGCGGTATGCGGCCCGAGGGATGATTCTAATTATTTCTAAGTTGCCCGCTCGGGCTCGCTATTTTTGGCAATTTGCGTTTAGATGAAGTAAATTAAAATGCCAACTAGTGATCGTATTTTAAAATTAAAATAACTGATCGTATATTATAAATTCAAAAACCTACTGGTAATCGTAAGCCTAGGCCTATATAGTAAATTCAGATTCCTACTCGTATTTTTAAAATTCAAATACTTACTCGTAATCGTATTTTGCAAGTTCAAATGCCTATTCTTAATCGTATTCCTTAATTACGATAACGATAACGTTATCGTTATCGTATTTTTAATTCAAATGTCTACTTTGCAAAATTCAAATCACTACCCGTGATCGTATTTGTTAACTTCGATCGCGGTTACTTTTCTTGCAGAGAGCCGGTGAAAAGGTTTCGGAAGATCAACTACACGAAATTCTCAGTGAAGTCGACCTGAATAAAAACGCGGAAGTTGACATCGACGAATTTCTACAGGTATGAGGAGGTCACTCCTACAGAGGTGGCTCTATAGACTTATCCAACACAAGGGCCTCGGAGGGGCCGGGAAACCAGACAGAGGGGCCAATGGATGCATGGTTTCTTCTAAATTGAAATTGCACTGGAAAAAAATTTGGGGAAGGGATCACCGAGGGGCCACCGAGGGGCCACTACTGAGGGGCCACCGACTCTTTTTGCCCCCTAGGCCCCAATGCACTCCTATAGATTCTCTTAAAACGTCATCACATTAGACCTGGTTATCTTAAATTAGATTCTGGCTTCGACAACTTCTATTCGTGTCATTTAACCACTGCCATTGCCCATTATATATAGCCAGTATAATATATATATATAGACACACACACACACACATATATATATATATATATATATATATATATATAGACATACACGCTGACACATTAGTTGTACTTGTAGCTTATGGGTGTTAATGCACGATGGTTCAGTTTGTCACTAAACTTTCCTTATCTTTTGGGCGACAACAACTGAAATCTATTATGTGGTGAGTCAACGGGTGAGTCAACGGAGGCTTAGGACTTGTAGCTTGGCGACTGCAAGCTCTACCGGGTCTTAAAAGCATTATAGGCTTATGCTCGAATCAGAACCTATGGGTGGTAGCACGTTAGGGCCATATATTACATTTTTAAAGTCGTTATGAGAAGACTTGCTATGTGCTGTTAGTAGACATGAGGAATATTTAGGCGTATCCCCATTTCAAATGTGCTATGAATAGACACGGAACATTAGTTTCTCTAACATTTCAATTTGTTCTATAAATAGAGTTGTCCGAAGTTTGCATTTGTAACTTTGTAATATTGTTTTTTTTACCAAATTGCAGTAAACTTTATACAGCCTATAAGACACTATTCTTTACTGATGTGCACCGAAGGGTGCGCATTTATTTTGGTATGGTATACTTGCTTTGTAAGATTATAACTGATAAACACAAGTTTACTTAAACTATTGATAAAATTGAGACAGATGACAACATTTTCCATGTCTATAAATTATAGCACATTTGAAGCAGATTAAAAAACGCTCCTGTTTCATAAGGGCCCTTATAAATATCTTACACAAAACTTATCCCATGGCCCGAAAGAGTCCCCGTACATAAGAACAGGTCAGCTCAGTGCTAAATGGGCCGCAAATGCTTCACAAAACAAACCACCAATTTGAGAAGCACTGTTCTAGGCGAAATATCATTTGTCATCTCACCCTGTAAGCTAACCATTAACCAACCATCAGCAGTTTCCTTTTCACTAATAATATTATTACTGTTGATCAGTTAGTAGGCCTACACGTTCGACCTGGGATTAGTCCCAGGTTCAACAAAGGGATTCTGACAACTCGTTTCTGTATTGTCGCAGCTAATGAGTGCCCTCAAGACGGGTCATGTTTCGACGAGTCGCCTCGCCAGGGCGGCCGAACTCAGCGAGCAGATGGGTATCCAATCGTCACACGACTACGGCAAGAGCGGCGGAGGACTGTGATGACATCACGTTGCCAATGACGTCATGACGACGCCATCTCTAGGGAAGCAATCGATCGGTTGACGTCATCGGAGAGTTATTGCGAAACGTTTTAGATTTAAATTGTATTTTCAAAAACCGATTGTGGTGTCTCTCGAATAATAAAGACCTGTGTGTCGAACCATTAGTAGAATATCTTTATTCACATATCGTACAAAACAGAAGTATTTTACTGAAAAATACAATACATGTAATGAAACAATAGAAATTCAAGTATGCCAATAACTGGTGTAGGCCTATAGGGGTCCCTGAAGGGATCGAATGATCCCGCTCTATATTGGGGCTCCTACGTACAGTTGGCTAATAGTGCAAAGCAGAGGCGGAGATCTCGTTTGACAAGTGGGGGGACATCCAGTGATAGGGGTAGGAAATGCGGGGCGACACGTGTATAACTTGTTCCCTCCCTGCATAAGGTGGGTAGACTTGTTCCCCTCGACCTCCCCGGGATCGCTGCCTCTGGTGCAAAGCCTCAGTACTGTAGGCCTACAGGACAGACGGCCTCATAGAGAGATGCATGTTTCTGGCGATATTATCAAAAGACGATTTTACAACAAAAACAGCATATGATTTTACGGAGACTATGACGTATTACATCGGTACTGTTTCGTTCTAATTCGTGAATGATAAAAACAATTAAATATTGGTCATGGCATTGACGGAATGAAGAACAAGTATCGAACAAGAATCGCAGTAGGCATTGAGATCAATTCCAGCTGCCCGTAAGATCTATGTCATCATATTGCGTCAATGTTGACTGTAATTAAACGGCGATTATGATAATTATAGGTGGCGGCGTTGGCTTATTTAGATAGGCTAATAATATAGTGATGCGGTGATGTCAGTTAAAATCGAATCCTGTATTATTTTTTTAACCATACTGCGGCTGAGTCAGTATTGACTGTAATTAAACGAAGATTAGTATTAGGCCCTATTATCATATGGGGCATAGGCCTATAATATGGCTTCGAGCCCTCGCTGTCCAGGATGTCGAGAAACAGGAAGTATAGGTCTGAAGTAAAAAGGTTCAAGAGTAGGCTACCAAGTCTATTTGACACACTGCTGGACAGAGGACTGCGCTAACACAGACGTTGCACGGTCCATTTTGCCTATTATAGCCTACGGTCGTTTGTATACCAGCAAGCGGATGTCATGCATATCGTGGGTTGAACGTTGATTCTTAGAAAGCTACCAGGAACTGTGTCAGAGCTATGAAAATTTGGAAATTTACTTACAGGCCAACTAAGCATTACCTTATTCGTATATTTCAATATAAAGCAATGTGATAAAAACGCAGAACTGTTTACATGAGTGACAGTGGACAATGAGCCTATATTTAGCGAGAATCGAAATTGAATGATAAACTATTAAACATTTTTATATAATGATCTGATGGTAAATTGAGGGCTGTCTCTGGGTGGGAGAATTTAAGGTCATCAGCAGAAGCCCAGGTTGAAATTGAAAGCTGTTCGGTTTGAATGGTATGAGCTTGAGAGGATACGAAAAAATTATAGGCCTAATTAGGTGTCGTCTGCAAATTTGAACATGAGGTTAAGAGGCTAAGAAGGACGTAAAGGTCGGAAGCAGTTGGAGATGTTTGTGGGTCCTGAGATGGGGAACGGACAATTGCCACCCCCGGACAATTGCCTTCCGGACAATTTCACCCCCGGATTTTTGCCCCTCCCGGCTAGGACACTTACCCTCCCCCGGTTAGACCCTAAGCTCGCCCAAACGCTGTATGAGTACATGAGCCCTTGAATTACACTAATTTTGATTGGGTGGAGATAAGAACAGACCTTTGAATATAGTGAGATGCGAGCGTTCAAGACGATAATATTCAACTATAGTCGGTTGTAGATTTGAAATGAAAATATCGAAAGTGGAGATTTTGTCAAAGAGGACAGATCGAGTATTTAACAGAGTCAAATGGTTTTGGAGAAGTGAAGAGGGCTTATTGAGACACATTCGTTGGTTTTTCAGGCCGATACAGATTTCCTAGAAAGTCGGTCATGCACCTTGAACGCGTTGATACTTCAAGAAATTCCCCCCAAGTCCGTTTCAAATTTTAAGATTCGTTTAATAGCAGGCCTGTGGGCCTACCAATGTCATTCACTCCTATGAAATCATGCGGGCAAATCACTGCACTTGAACGTTAACTGTCTTTGTATGGTCAAAATTCAAATTGCTTCCTTTCCTAGTTCTATTAAAAGAATCACGACGCAAATATTATTTCATCACCGAACATTCAAACGTGACACCTTAGAATACAGGATATAAGTTTCGATTTTGCAGAAATCGATACATTTTTGTCTTTCAGTAAGACGTTGAGAGGATGAGACAGTTTCTTTCGTAAATAGGCCTCGACCTACTAGGTGTCAGCCTAGGCTTACATTCGGTCCAAAATGACTGATAGACCACACGCTGTGAATACGAAACAACTGCGCAGTCAGTCACAGTTATGTTCGCAATAAACAGGTCTAATACACTTTTATGTTGTCAGAGTCTGATTAAATAATTTGCAATATGGTTAATATATGCTGAACGATAATAGCGCTACGCTGACAGGACTCTCACGCGGCCTACATAAATTCAATTGGTCGATGGCAGCTGGTCGCGCAACCTAGATAAATTCCATTGGTGCATTTGGGACCTGTAATTCAACCACGCCCATTACGGAAATTGTAAGGTCAGCTCTATTTATCTTGGTAGGCCGTGCGCGAGGGCGTTTAGGCCTAGCTTTTGTCTGTAGGCCTGCAGGCTGCAATAAATGCAGGTTCAGTCTTTCAGGATGTGACCCGAGATGCAGTTGACAGCTAGTTTTAATTTTTACAGCACAACGAAGAATTGAACGAGGTAAGACAATGAAGACTGGAGTAAACTACAATGTCTTAAAGTACAATAGCTGTGTTATATAATGGGTCGAATTAGTAGATATAATATGTTTAATGTAGGATTTTGGATGGAATTATCATCGTTGCTTTTGTTAGCATATTGCCCTACATCATATTTATCATCGTGATATCGTCGTCGTCGTCATCATCATCATCATCATCATCATCATCATCATCATCATCATCATCATCATCACCATCATCATCATCATAAGCTGCCTTATTAGCCTAATCATCATCGTCAGCACCAATAGCTGATAATGAATGAGTGAGTGAGTGATTAATTGAGTGAATTATTAACTAATTGATTAATTGATTGATTGATTTATTGATTGAGTGAGTGAGTGACTGAGTGAATGAGTGATTAATTGGGTGATTGAGTGATTGAGTGAGTGAGTGAGTGAGTTAGTGAGTTATTGACTAATTGATTGATTTACTGATTTATTGATTGAGTGAGTGACTGAGTGATTAAGTGAGTGTGTGTGTGTAAGTGTATGAGTGAGTGAGTGAGTGAGTGAACGAGTAAGTAAGTGAGTGATTGAGTGTGTGATTGAGTGTGTGATTGAGTGTGTGAGTGAATGAGTGAGTGAGTGAATGAGTAAGTAAGTGAGTGATTGAGTGTGTGATTGAGTGTGTGAGTGAATGAGTGAGTGAGTGAATGAGTAAGTAAGTGAGTGATTGAGTGTGTGAGTGAATGAGTGAGTGTGTGAGTGAGTGAGTGAGGAATGGATGGAGGGAGGGACCCATCCATCCATCAATCCAGCCAGTCACTCAGCCGGTCACTCACTTTCTCGTTCTCTCAACCTAATCAGTCCGGTAAGTCAGTCGGTCGACAAAATAGCTGCTCAGTCAGTTAAGCCACTCCATCAATCAATTGGATAATCGATGATTCAACCTATTCAGTTGGTCCTTTAGCCATTCAGTCAATCAATCAGTTAGTCAATCAGTCAGTCAGTCAGTCAGTCAGTCAATCAGTCAGTCAGCCAGTCAGTTAGTTAGTTACTTAGTCATCAATCAATCAGTAAGTTGGTAAATTAGTCAGTAAGTTGGTCACCTCGTGAGCAAACACCAAGCGAGCGTGTGTAGGTCTACAAGGATCATCCCCAATAATCTACAGATTATTATTATTCTAATCTGCAGTGACAATAACACAGCAGAGATGGCATACTCCAGCTCACGACGAGAGACCCGGTCGCGTTGGGTGTCACACTCGGTCGACTGCCTCAGCCAATCGAGGGACCAGTCGCCGAGGAAGAGACGGAGGGCAGACCCCAGCAGCAACGGCCAGCGATGCAAAACCGGCCGCAGACGCCCGAAGCTGCTCCAGTCGGTCATCGACTCCTGCCAGGTGTGCGTCCTCGAATCTTTAGGTAGTGGCGTCAGCATCGACCTTCAAGACAACGACGGCTACACAGCCCTCATGGTAGCCATCGAGGTGGGGACCCTAGACACCGTCGAACTGTTGATCAACAAGGGAGCGGCCGCAGCGATAAGGAACGCCTGGGGCGAAACAGCTCTACACCTGGCCGTCAATCGAAGCGGAGCGAACGCACGAGCAATCTTCGACCGACTTCTGGCCTGCGACCGATCGGCGGTCAACATCCGATCCATTTCCATGTGTACTCCTCTCTTCCGGGCGGTAGGCGGCAATCACCAGGACACCCTGGCGATAGTACGGGACCTCATTGAGGCCGACGCGGATCTGGAGGTCAGAGGCTCCGACCCTGATGTGCTAAACGGACGCCTGATGACCCCGTTCGAGCTGGCGGCCACTATGGGAAACTTCGAAGTTTGTCGGATACTCTACGAGGAAGGATGCTGTACCGATGTCGTTCACGAGTGGATCCGTGGAGACAGCTTCCCGCAAAGGCTACGGCGCAGCAGTAACTGGAAGGAAATGCTGGTGGGATGGGCGACGCAGCCGAGGATGTTGCAGGAGGTGTGTCGGATCGGGATAAGGAGGGCAGCGAGGGGAAGCGGGATGGACGTCCGACAAATCAGGGAGAGCGAGCTCCCTCTGCCGTTCTGTCTGGCGAATCTGGTTCTTCACGAGCCGTGAACAAAGAAGCTTGAGTTTACACATGATTTGAATTGTCTAATTTGAAATATGGGGTTGAAAATTTTTCATATGTCGAGAATGTCCCGATTAAATTTTTTATGAACCTCAAACCGGTATATATATTTATTTATATGGGCTAAATTGTCGAGGGCGACTGTGGGTGTGGGTGCCATTGAAAGCCGATTTGGGGTTTGCTTGACCCCTAGGTAATTTTTCAGAATATTTTCAGGCTGGGTTGAAAACCGAACGGGGGGTATTGAACCCTCCCAACCTCCGACAATTCAATCACTGAGTATACTTGCTGAACAGTTGCTTTTAAATTTATTAAAATACACTGAAGCAAATGAATTCGTGCTTCGAAACGTTCGATGCTAAACAGGAAGTTTTATTTTCAGTGACCTTATACAGAAAATGAATTTCTTAGCAGACGACTACTGTGGAGTAATCTGACCACGTGGAAAAACAATGACGTTCTAATTACTAAAATATCTATAGCTTATAGCGCTACTCTAGGGCAACGGTTCCCAACCTTATTTTTTGTTGTACCCCAATAAAACATTGGTGTGCGTACCCCCAGCGGAAATAAGGTTGTCACAAAAGTTCCTTGGTAATTTATTTAATTAAAATAGGCAATATATTATTAGAATAAGAATGTTGGTTATTATATCATTAATGAATTTTGCTAAATTTATTAGACCTATATTAGAAAAATTATTGTTATGCAATGTACACAATAAAAGTTATTAAATTGAAAATTCTCATATTTTATTTCTCATCTTTTTGACTGACCTGAGGATAGGCTGAGAGCCTCTAATTAATCAAGTCATCATTGCAATTTAATGATTTTAATGCGAGCACGGGGCTTTACACAATTCTGCATTACCAGGCTTTATTGGTGCAAATTTTAGACGTAGGGGCCTAAGTCTTGCTCAAGTTCAAGTTTCGATCAGTAGACTATTCGTCTTTTTATTGCAAGCATCGCAGAAAATCCAGTTTCACAGAGATGTGACGTAGGCCTACCGAAGGCAATCAAAAACTTCACAGCTGTCTGAAATTGATCCACATTCTGGTCTTCTTTTAAGCCAAAAATCACTTAGCAAGTCCTTGTTGAATTCACTCTTTAATCGACCCTCACGTGAAAGATCAAAGAACTGATCGCTTTCCTCGGCAGAAAATTTAGCTGGCAACGCAAGCTCGGAAATTTTATTTCTTATCTTTCCCTGTGTACCCGTTGGCAACAGCTGGTGTACCCCTAGGGATACGCGTACCACCGGCTGGGAACCGCTGCTCTACAGCAATCAAAACATGCAGAAGCATGCGATATAATATAATCATAGTTGTTTAAACAGCTCGATTGGATAGTGATATATTTCTAATCTTTAAAGCGGAATGTTTTTCTTTTATTCCAGAAAATGCTCATGAACGTTGTTATGCGAATTTACGTAATTTCAAGTCAACGTAACTATTTTCCGCCGCATATGGTTGAACATTATGATACAGCGTTATACGTACCTATTGTTCAGAAATTCTATATTAAACGGCATTGAATTAGGTTGATAATATTCGTAACAGTTACTAAAACAGCGTTATCATTTTGTTAAGACGTTTTGTCACAGACGGAGCAGCGCAATATAGGCCTATTTAGTTAAGAAATTCTAGAAATGCAGAATCTAGGATATACGATACATCGTTAAACTTATAGTTAAGAACAAATTATGTTTACGATAGCGTTAGCTATTATTGTTTAAGAAGTCTTATGATATCGTAAACAACATTAGGCCTATTCGTTGTCTTACGAGAGTTGAAACATCGTCAGATCTATAATTGGTTAGAAAGCTCTGCTTGAAAATTGCTACAACAAAATAATAATAATGATCTCAAATAGCCCTATCGACGAAATTTGCTCAAGGCATTTGTATTAACAGATGAGATCTACCACCTAAATGTGCGCGTACGGCGCCACATAAATTGTCGTTATTTTTACTTTTATTATTATTATTTTTTATTATCGTTTCATTATTATTATTATTATTATTATTATTATATTATTATTATAATTATTATTGTGATTATTATTATTATTATTGTTATTTGTTTAAAAGATCAACCATACGCACCCTGCAAGGCCTACACACATTATAGCAGATGCTTATCCGAATTGCAAATATCGTTTATATGATATCTGTTCTATATTCGATATTTGGCCTGACTTCGGCTTAAGTTGTAAATTTTTAAATTATAGGCCTATGTGGAGATACGGCACCCCTAGATAAGAATTTAACCACTAGCTGCTGATATCCAATATAAAGCAGCTCTGAACGTTCCGTATTTACAAATGTTGCAGCTATCTGGATAAATAACGGG
>OY365821.1:4542404-4574904 GCA_959347315.1 Bimastos eiseni
ACGGAAAAATTCGAACACCAATGCACGAAAATGCAAACAACCTTCGTAAAATAGAGCATAGATGACAGAACTGTAGATAATGGCCTAAAGAAGATATTATCTGATTAGGCATATAGTTTCACGTTTTGAGACGCTTTGAATCTTGTTAGATTACGTACCATAGTGGATCAACTAATTATTAATTGTCTCTTGTTTGCTTCTTGTTTTTCTTTGGATGTTCAATCAGATTCTTGTAAATTTCCACATTTTGTAAGACTGTCCAACATAGATTTTAGTAAAATCGTTATTCTCGTATTCCAGTTTTCCACTTACAAAACATGCTACATTTTTATATAATATGCTCTAAAATGTTAATTACCATACTCCCCAGGCCCATGTCGTGTCATTAATAAATTAATCAAAATAAAAAAACTGGCAGCTGTGTTTATGACGGTTGTGAATTAGTTATTATTATAATTAAGTCCCGTAATCCGACAGCAGCTGCTAATTAATTGCAAATACATACAGCAATCTCCAGAGTGAATTATGTGTATCATCGTCATCGTCATCGTCATCGTCATCGTCATTGTCATCGTCGTCGTAGTCGTCATCATCGATATAAACATGCTGATAATACAGATGATCTCACCAGCATCATGCGTTTATTTGACGGCCTACACAGACCTAAGCCTAATTTATTGGCCTACACAATGAGGACTATTAAAGCAATGACCTGTTTACGCTCTGCTCGCACCTGTCATAGGCCTACACAACATTATCGAGATCCGCCATTGAACCCCTCGACCTGCATTTAAGTTTACTTTAGGCCTATGAATAGTTCTCTAAATAAACCTAAAACAACGCTTGATGACTGATCGTGTAGGTAGGCTACTCGACTGCGTAATAGGTCTTATCATCGCCTTCTCGTAATCGCAGGCCTAATCTCCAAACTTCTGAGGTGGTACTCGAAAGCCAAGCGCAGGGCACCAGCTTATACACGAGCGCTACGTCAAATCAGATGGGTTGCCAAAAATGGTAATCCGAGGGAGGGCAGAGTCCAGTTTCCAGAGGGTCAGAGGAGGCAGAGTAGCTGTTAAGGGGCTCTCGCTTTGGACGAGGATTTGAGCGTGGATGATCGAGTGAGTCAGGGTATAAGAATTCTTGAAATGGTGATTGGGGCTGGGGCGATTGGAGTCGAACCCATTTGAATGGGTTGCTCGTATTGTTCGTGTCAGCATAGTCTTAATTTTCTATGCAATTGAAATATGACATTTATATGGCGCCATTCAAGATTCAGAGGCATACCCAACCCAAATCAGTGCTGTGTCTAAAGAATGAGATGGTCACCAAGCTTTTCCGAAACAGAAGAAGAGGAAGGCCGAGGAGTTCAATTCACAGGGCCTGTGATTCCAACTATAGATGATCGAGGGACCGACACAGGTAGCGCAACTTGAAATACACTCGAAATACACTCGACTTAGACATACTTAAAAGGCTTAGATGGCCAAATCGTGAGCCACAGTCTTCAAACCAGAAGCCCCGCAATTTAGGTCAAATGGAAGCCACCACTACTCTTTTTGCCAGTACAAGGTAGTGCCAGACCCAAAGCTGAATGGCCTAACTGATGGGTGGCGTATAAACGGCCCTAGCAGCCATAATTAGGATGATGTTAAACACTGTCATGACATGCCGCCATGTTACAGCGTTTAAACTGTAAGTTGCTTTTGTTAACAGTTGGTCTCCTCCGAGTTGACTTTGTTTGGCGCAGAGAATTTTCTAAGATTCACATTACAATGCATATGCTGCCAGAAATAAGGCAAATCAAATCTGGGTCGGCGCTTGCCCGCCGATAGGGTTTGTGGTGCGGAAGAAAAGGCTCAACAACACTTCCATGCTCTTTGTACAGAAGTAACGTAATATCTCTCACTTATGGCGCTTTTCTTGAAATAAAATAATTATTATACAGCGCTAGGCTTATGATCTTTTGTCTCATCGAGTCCACGTACACTGTCTCCTCAGTCGTATTTAGGCCTGCAGGACTAAAAGGTACAGTGCACACACCTATAGGACTAAAAAGTACGGACAAACAGACATCTTTGACAACAGTCAGTTAAAGAGACAAAGCTCTTGTCCTTTAACCATACCGTCACGTACACTCTCCAGTCTACGTACTTGAACGACCTTCATGCTCTGCGCAGCAGGCTTTTTTGGCCTACAAAACTGACGCTCTAGGCCTGTATAGACCTGTGGAAACCACCGCTGATCTGTAATCGGCTAATTTAAACAGCGGCTACGTGCGCACGAGATGAAGGTCGGTCACTTCAAAGAGTCATCGTGACCTGATGAAAGAGACGAGACGAAACATTAGGGGTTTAGCCGTCCAATGGGAAGTGGGTTGAGCCAATTAAATTTGGATATGACGATTCCAATGCAATACAGACCTAAATGTTTATTTAAATGTATGTAGGCCAAAATGTAGCGCATGTTAATGTGATGTAAATTTGATTTTCTTACGTCTCTCAGCGACCAGCCAATAAACCGGCGCTATAAAAAGTCGAGCGTCTCAATTATTTTACTGTGCCAAGTCAGCTATAGGCCTAGGCCTAGGCCTATAGCTAGGCGTTGGTTGTGTGGTGGTCCAGGAGTAGGCTAGAATCTGGACAGGATTACTTGAAGAGCTCGGCTTTCAGTAGACTTAGCTAGTAATGTAATGTAAATCCTCGAAAATTTCTCAGCGCTCATAAAACCACGTCAGGGAGACCAGCTTATTCACCAAATCAAGTCCGCGATATCCAATGGAAAGTAGTAGAGCTAGAATAGCGGAGGAAAGCGGAGGAGATGTTATATTTGCAGGTGGAGTAGAAATCTAAGTAGCAGACGAGAGTGCAAACGGGGGGGGGCGGCGCTAAACGAAGAGGCGATATAGGTGGAGGTCTTTTAATTGGGAGTCCGTTCCAAGGAGCTGGTGCAGCATAGACTAAGCTTTATAAGGAGCGCGATTGCAGAATTTCAGAGACGATGACGATGGGACTGGAGGTTGAGATATAGAGAAAGATATTGCGATGAGCTCTTGAATAGGCTCGGGTGGCTTAATGGTGAATAGCTGGTGAGTGTAAGATGGTTGGGAGGAGGTTTGAATAGTGTTGTAGATAAAATAATCATGCTATTTTGATAATGGAATGCCCCAAGATAATATAAGCGGGCTGTGCTGTCCCGTTTCAGGTTCGGCTCAATGCCGTAGGATTCGAGGAGAATTAGTTTCTAGTTTTTACCTTTGCAATCGCAACCACGATACAGCGACGAGCTATATCACTGGTCCGCCTATAATAGGCCCTATAGGGCCCTAGGCCCATAGATCCACTTGATATGGCCTTCCTAAGGCCCAACCTGATGCGATCTGTGCCTTTTCTTAGCTGGGATTCTGTATGTTCTGTCTACAGACACTTTAAAGCTGCCCCTTTCACCCAGTTGGGACAGTCCCTTACAGAATTATCACATGGAGATTGGAGACTATGTAAATGCTCTGAGTGAATGCAGTCATAATCATATAGGTCGTGCAACGCGTGTCGACCACATTTTAGTAAATTTCACACTACCCCTAAGGCTCTTCTTTCGGTGATATCTACCGTAACTACCTCGAGCCCTCTGCTTTTGGTCTTGAACATCAAACTCCTTGCTTCTACCTTTCAATTAAGTGCTTGCTAAAAAGTAAGTTTCATATTCTCATTCTATAGCGCAAAACTAACCGCACAGCTAGGCATAGGCTACTACTTACAATAAAAGCCACGGCATTGTAATTGCAAAGTCCTTGGCTTGGTGGATGAGGCCGGTAAAAATCGTGAATTAAGCTAACGAATATCGGCTTAACAGCAAAACCAGATTGCAAAAATTGAAAGTCACTATAATTATTCAAGGAAAGAGTAAATTTAACGTAATGTCGCTTAAACGCGAAATGGACTAGATCGTTTGCAACAGAGTCGAAAACAGAACGCACCCATTGTGTATACATTGCGTGACAGGCAAGGACGTTCTATGTATAAAAATATATATAATAATAATAATGACATATATGTTTCTATATTATATATGTTATGTATTATAATTTTATATTATATATGTATGTGTTATATAAGAATGTTTCACGTACGGGCCAGTTAAATGACTGCAATTTTATATAAAAAAATAGATACGAAATTTTATGCATATTCATGAAGCAAAATGGCTGCTGCTAGGAGAAGCGAGCTCGGTGGTGTACGTGATGTTGGTTTTTCGGTCCCGTGTTTATCTCTATCCTCGTCCGTATCCTATGACGGAGGAGGAGACGATGACTTCAGCCAGGCGCTGACGGACCTGTGTCGAATGGCCTTCGCCGGCAGCACCGATGACCAGATCGATTCGTTGGCGGTCGGTAGCGATCGTCACTGGTTGACTGTGGACGACAGCCCGATCCACCCTACCCAGCCTTTACAACCATCGTCACACCAGGGACCATTCGCCAACACGGAACTGCTCTTGCAGTACGGAGGAGGAGGAGGAGTGGTAGGAGGACGAACAATGATGGGAGGCAATAGAGGGAGAAGGTTAGTTGGAGGGCGGGACATGGGCAGTTGTGACCGCTCGGCTGCGATGTACGTGCAGCAGTACGGTGGTTCAATAGGAGGTGTAGGAGGAGGGGGAGGATTGGCTTCTAAGGCGATGGTCCGTGACTCAATGCACGGTTCGAACCCCCTTTACTATCCAGGCGATGCCGTCGACCATCCGCTGGCCGGTGGCATTTGCAATACTGTCCTACTGCCAGGAGGGACTGGACCGCCGTTGTCGGCAATAGCGCAAAGCTCGACTGACCAGAGCGCCGCCTTAAGAGGTCTCGGGGAACTTCACTACGCCTTAGACATCCCGCTTCTCTCGGAGGACGACGACTCAGTCATTCACGGCAATTATCTGATGCTGGCCGATGACCTGGCTCCCCTTCCATCAGGGTCTCTGGTCGGGGAGGCAACCGAGAAGGTTTCGGCGAACTGCCAGCAGGTCCTCGGCCAACTGACCATGCCGCACATGTCGTCCGGTTGCACCGTTGCATCCACACGACGGGAAGACTCGATCGCGGACTACTTGACAGGTGGTTACACGAACGAGGACATGCATCGCGTTTCCGAACCTTCGAACCCGGCCAGAGGCGCTTCCGCTGGGCCTCGGAAAGTTCTGAAGGCAAATCGTCGGCTAAAGGAGAAGAACGTCCCCGCGGGCGGTCAGTCAACGACGCAGTGCTCGGTCCCGAGACCGATGGGGGAGAAGACGAACCAGGCGAGGGTGACGCGCTACGTCATGAAGTGCCTGATGGACTACGGCATCTGTGTCGTCGACCGGTATATGGGTCAGGTGTCAGGGTCGCGCATTCTCAACGAAGTTCAGAATCTGGAGGTGATGGGACTATTCCAGGAAGGGCAGCTCATCTGTCAAACGGATGACACACAGACCATCCGGGGCGACCGGATCATGTGGGTGGAGTGTGACAACGATAAACTCAAGCACATCACCGTTCTCATCCGACAACTGGATAGTCTGCTGGAAAGTCTTAACGGGCAGATCATGCCGTACCGGATCAAAAGTCGGTCAAAGGTGAGAAGGGAAACTACTACTACTATCCTTATTCTGCACGACTCTTTAGTGGACAAAGCATCAGTTGATGACAGCGAGCAGTTGTGAGTAATGGACTTGCTCAAGGTCCCTACACATTAGCCGCATCAGGGAAGGAGGCTCGAACTCGTACTCTCCATGTAAAAAGGCGATTGTCCTGTAATAAAGAAATTTTTTGTAGAATCCATGTTTTACGTATGCTTTAAAGCCTCGAGTCAAGTTTTATGTAAAATCAGGTTTTATTGATTATGTTGTTGTCCCTGTATTTTCACGTGTGGCGCAGTGGCCGATTGGTTAGAACGGTCAGCCCGTAACGTTCAGTGTGCGCTGAGCGAGCGGGTTCGACCCTCGTCCGGGGAGTCGCTGTGTGTGGACCTTGAGCAAGTCCATCGCCCACAATTGCTCTACAGTACAACTGCAATTGCACCATCGAGGCGTGTGTGTGCACTTCTGAGCAAAAAAAATGTTGGAAGAAGGGCGGTATAAAATTTCGGTAATAAAATAAATAAATATTGAGCCAAAATGGTGACGATGCAGAGGGGTATTTGGATTTTCATTGCTTAGAAAATTGCAGAAATTATTTACAGCCGGGTGATTTCAATATGGAAGTGTTTTGAAATTAAATTATTACCAATTACAATACCTTGCTTCATCTTCTAAACGATTGAACTTGCTGTAGTTCTGAATCAGTCTATCACCTCTTTGTGGGGTTTCAAATCTGTTTTGTTCTTTGTGATGGTAAGTACACACCTGTGAGAATAATTGGCCCCGTTCTCAGACTGCTTTTTTCTGTGCATGCTTAACCCTAATTTATCTTATAGCTAATAGGACTGGACTGTGAACGGCTTACAAGGATCTATGATAATGAATCTTGTCATTTTCAAGTGTTAATATTGCATACCTATGCTTTATCTCACATCGCTGCTGTTGTTTGATGTGTTAGACATGGCCTGTTACTTTTGAAGATTACCAACAGATGACAAATGAACATTAAAATACATTCATACACATACGCATGCTTAGATGTCTATTTACATACGTACATGCATACATTCATCTATAAACCAGTGATAGATGTTTAGCCATGGCTCAGCTGGGAGCTGTCTGAGTATGTTCATGGAAGAGGTGCTATACAAATTCTTAGAAAATATTGAGTAAAGAGACATGTGATTGGATGACCTGTTAACCTGGATCCAAGCCATGTGATTGGATGACCTGTTAACCTGAATGCAAGCCAATCAGGATGAAACGACTCTGTACGTGTCAATGCTGACTAATCGAATCCATATCCGCCCGTTACTACTCAATCACAGACACAGTAGTCTATGCTCTGGCAATCACAGTTCTTCCTCTCATAGTGTTAATTGAGCCAAATCTTTTTACAGACTCAGCAAACTTCGTAATAGCAAACCCCTTGTAACCCCTATCCATATTGAGCCAGAATGGTATTTCTTATGAATGTATGCCATCCTTTAATCTTCGTATCTGAGTGCGTAAAATATATTTGTTGTTCGTGGTAGTCTAATGGTTAAGACTGTCTTATCATGCAGAGAGTATGGGTACGATCCTCTTCTGAAATGTCTATTGTGTCTAGACCCTGAGAAACTCCTTCACTCACATAAATTGATGAATGTCAACACTTGCCAAGTGCATAATATTAATAGTGATAATATTGAATCGTTGTGGTATGTTTCCAGGCTATGGTAGCGTGCTATCCAGGACACGGCCGAGGGTACATGCGTCACGTCGACAATGCAACGCAAGATGGCCGCTGCATCACCTGCATTTATTATTTAAACAAAGACTGGAATGTCAAGGTATGCATTGTGTCGATGTTATACCAGCTTGTATCTTTCGTCTCGTCTAATCTAACTTGTCAAGAGCATTTATACGATACGATACAACACAACTGTAATTTGATGATGTGCTGATTATCTTGTTCAGACGTCATAAACAAGTGATTTTGAACAAGGCGTTGTGTTGGTGTGTGTGTGCTTGAAGGTCTCTTTTGTTTGTGAGTTATGGCAGATGTTTTGGTATTAATTCAAACGTGTGCTTTATTAATAACAAAAGAAAGGTTTGTGATGACTTATTGTTGGAGACATTATGGTGAAAATTTAGAACAAATCATGACTTCAATCATGAACATCTTCTTTGTATGTTGTGATTTGTGAGTAGTTCATTTCTAAACGCCCCACCTATAATTTACTGGTAGATGTTATAAATTCGGAGTTGTACTTAAACGTTATACAGGGGGAGTGGTGTGACTGGTGTCATAGGACTGCAGTTGTGGGGCTGTGTGCACTTCTGTGATAGCATGGGCCTATCCAGCCCTAGTAAAGTACAAAACTCCTCTTTGATTGTCACCAATCGTGTGTGTGGCCCAAAATATGAAGTTCCACTATTGTGTGTGCAGTATATTTCATACCAGTCCCTTCTTGCGTACTGGTTCCTTCTTGCATACCCTTCTTGCGTACTGGTCCCTTTTATTTAGTTAATTCCCTGATGAGATGTAAATAGATGTTGTGTCAGACATTTGACACTTGAATTCATTGTAGAGTTGATTGCTGCTTGTTATCTCTCTTTCTATTTAAAGACGTCTTTTAGTGTTCGTCTGGCATTCAGTTAGTGATGGGAAATTCGCAATGCTGTTTGGGCTGCCTTGTATATCGTTTAAAAGTGTGTAAGTATGGTAGAGCGTTTGTCGTTTGTTTGTTTAGGTTCATGGGGGTTTGTTGAGAATGTTCCCGACGCGCTTTCCTGGACCAATAGACGTTGAGCCAATGTTTGACCGCCTTCTTCTCTTCTGGTCTGATCATCGCAATCCACACGAAGTTCAACCTGCCTACCGAGACAGGTACAGCTCACATCCTGCCATTTTAACTATGGATACTGCCTGAGTTTATTACAGTGATGTAGTGCCTTTGAGAGGCACTGCTAAGTGTATAGTTACTTACATTCATATATACTAGGCTCAGAACTTGGCTCGGCCCGAGTGTCGTAGTCAACCTACTCGACATTACTCGGACTCGGACAAACATTGAATCCAGTATCAATCTTTCTGATTATCTGTTTTAAAAATGAAAATCGAATTTTTAATGTACAAATCGGCAATTGACCTAACTTAATACACAAGTACTGTTACTATTAGTGCTTAATAGTCACTACTTTCTCGTGTAAACTGAGGCAAAACTAAACACTCATACAAATTAAGCAAACTACCAAGCTAAACATCAAGAGAATGAGACTTTTTAAAATATTCTAAACTCGGACTCTGCAAAATTCAACTCGCACAACTCGTTACTCGACAAGAATTCAAACACATCCCTAATATATACATGAACATTTGCACGCACATATGTAAATGCTCACACACACACACAAATTAATGTACATACATACACATATATATACAAACACATGCGTGCATACATGTGAACATACACACATGTACGCATATATATAATATACAAACATAGAAACACACCCTTGCAGATATTCACACATACAAATATCACAGACTGATTAATCATTAGATAAAATAAGATGTCCAGAAGTTTCTGCTATTTCACTCACTTTTGTAGTTGAAAAGGATGACTTATTCAATGGCTGCAGATTATTAATTAACGTTATGGGTAGATTTGTGTAGTTCATGTGCACTATCTTCTTGCGCAGTGTTGAGTTGCCTAGGAGTGAAATTTAAGTGGAGTCAATCCCATCCAGGATACAAGCTTTATTTTATCTATTTGAAGATATATTACCGGTTGCAACCTATAGATATATCACTGATCGCAAGCTTCAGATATCAATTGACAGATGTCACTTTCTGGAAATAGATGAAAAATGTGGCTGAAAGTGGAAACCACTGCTTTGAACAGTTAGTTTGTTGGATGTAATAATTATGTGTGAAGTATTTGCGAGGTCTGCGATTTGCGAAGAAGCTGGTTCCCTGTACTTGGTGTTAGAATGGTGTTTTTGTAGTTGGTACTTCCGTGTGTCTTTCTTTCACTTTAATACTGCGCGTGGAGTCCAAAGTTTATGTTTATGATGTGCAACCTACCTGAATTTGCTCTGAAATTTCGTTAATCTGTTTATCGGATCTGGGATAATTAACCCCCAGACAATTACCCCCGATGCAAATAACCCCCGGACAATAACCCCGGAAAAGTATAAGGGTAAGACGGGACATACATACATACATACATACATACATACATACATACATACATACATGCACAGCAGTATTATATTATTTATGGAGTAGAGTTGTAAAAGTACTCAATCATGCACAGAGGGCTTAGTAATGATGGCAGTTTTTATGTAAGTTGATCTACCTGGTCTCTGTTTTAATTAATCATAAGTAATTAACTACAGCTACTTAAGAGCTTGAAAACTGATCAGTTAAGATGTGTTTTGGTACGCATCGTTTTTAAGAAATCGTCGTTCACTGACAGATCTGGTTAACGAGCTTAAAATGGATCGATTGTTTAGGTATGCGATTACGGTTTGGTACTTTGACGACGTCGAAAGACAACAGGCAAGACTACGCTACATGCAACAAGGTCAGATGTCACTTCAACCTTCAGTTCATTAATTACCAACTGAACGATGAGTTTTAAATGGAAGTGTAGGTTGACTAAAACTAAATCATCTTGCACTGTTCTGGGTTTGTCACGTATCTTGCGGGTCATGATGACTCCATGGATTGAGAAGCACTGGGCCTGTGATGCAGAGTTCAGGTATGGTTAAGGTCTTCATCGAAGCAGTCACTGTGTGTGGAACTTGAGCAAGTCCTTAACGCACAATTGCTCTGCGCCATTGATATTCTGTCTATGGTGATGTGTCAACTTTGGAAATTTGAGAGAAGGCCATTCATGCATGAGATACAATTGTATTGTATTTTATAATTGCTTGCATTCATTCAATCATTCTGAGCATTTATAAGGCACAACTTCAAGAACCTACTCAGGAGTGCTTGTATGTTTGTATCCTGGTATTTCGACTGTACCTGTTGCAGACCCTGTTGTAGTTTTCCTAAACTTAAACTCCCATTGATGAAGAAGATGAAAAGAAGGGCAGTCCATTAAACTAGCTCTCAGGTGGTCAAGGATTTGGCCTGTTATCGACTTCATTTTCTCAGCCTCTGCATATGATGGCGGATGGCCAGTCCCTCTCCCTCGCAATCTCATCTTCACACTGACAGTGTACAGTCGGTGTACTCGTTATAGCTGAATTGTCCAGAGGTACCAGTAAGGCAGAAATATTAAACGTCTCCATTGACAGTCCAGCATGCTATTCAATACACTACCATGCACCCAAAAGTCCCATGGAGCATTACTTTTAATGGGGCAGGTGTTTTAGGGAGTGTTGGTGGTTGTAATTTGCCATTGTCTCTGATGGACAATGTTTACTGTCGGTTTTTATATTTCACAGAAATGCAGGAGCCACACTACGGCATGAACGACGACAGGCTTAGTCCGATCTCCTTGTCTTGTGGATAACTATTCAACCAGCGCCAACTGTGATAATCTTAACGAAATGCTGTGACTTTGTCCAAATTGTTTTTAGAAATCTACCGGTTATTCGATTTTGCGATTACAGACTGTCGAAAGTCAACACGGAATGCTTTGCGAGGTGTTGGAAATGTTGTCAGATTCCGAATGCAGAGCGACTTTCATTAGTTCTGAAATTAAGCAATTCATAATCAGTTGTTCGATGAGTGTAAATCCTGACCAATTTTTCCAGTGTTTTGAGTGATTATGCAACTGTGTTTAATGGTACATTTATTTTCTTATTATGAACTGCTTGGAACTTGAAACCACTTCCATGTTGATGCCATTAGCAATGCAGCAACTCCTGCAACAAGTCCACTCGAAAGCTAAAAGTCATCGACTGTAATTCCGTACTTGTGGGCCTTCAGCAATCCTTATTTCATCAAGTGCAATTTGTTCTGAGATGTACCACTTGGCTTTTGGTAAAATTGCAACAATTGTTTAGTGGGCATCCAGGTGTGACTTCAGTCAATTTTGTTTGGCTACCAGAGCTGATTTTTTCGTAACTCACTCTTGTACTCCAGCATATGAATTGTCTTCGCCGTCCTTTCCTTTGGAGCAGTCTTCCTGTGAGTGCACCTGCTGTCCCATCTAACTCAACCTAGGCAACAATCTTTTCGTCTGTTCAACAACGCCTGTTTCGATCTCTTGGAGAGCCATGTCGACGCCAGTTTCAGAGTCTCTGAAATGCGCTCAACAACTACTCGTACGCATACGCTCGTAGAAGAGGATGGGCAGCCGGAAGGATATCAGTGTCTGCCTGTGATGAGGCATTAAAGGTGCTGCTGGTCATAGAACACTAAAATCTTGTGGATAAGAGAATCTTCATGATCGAGTTCGATTGTGGGGTCAATATTTAATCCATGTCAGGTCTTGAAATTTGGCATTGATTGGAAGTTAATTGGTGCATTGTACATGTTTAGTTATTTTGTTCTGTTTTAAGTTATGGTTGTGGAAGGACAGACGTTTAACGTAATGTGCTTTGCATGGCTGCCAACAGTAAATTCGACTTCTGTAATAATTTGTCATCGTCCGCTCATACTAATCCTGTGTGATCATACTGTGTTTTGTCATTTCATAATTAAACTAAGATATTATTGTTATGGAAGAGGTCTGTTAAACTGCCCTCAGTGGTCTCGGCTTGAAGCTTACTAACACTTATTACCTACAACTGGCTGCTCTCAGAGTTTGATGATGTCTCTGAAATAGCAGATTGAAATTTGATATCGCCCTTCTTCCAACATCTTTTGTTCAGAAGTGCACACGCCTCGACGGCACAACTGCAGTTGTACTGCAGAGCAATTGTGCGCGAAGGACTTGCTCAAGGTCCCTACACAGTGACTCCTCGGACGAGGGTCGAACCCGCTCACTCAGCGCATGCTGAATGTTACAGGCCGACCGCTCTAACCGATCGGCCACCGTCCGCGCAGATGTTTCGCTCCCTGAGTGAATTTGGCTTTCTTCTGTTGCTATAGTAACGCATTAGGCTGCAAGACTGTGTCTTCATCCGTTCATGCGATGACTACAGTTATAATCTGCTCTTCATTCTCTACAGTGTCTACACTGTCCACATATCCGCTTCAAGCTGGCACTTCTAGTGTACGTAGCGTGTGCCAAACATTTGCCATCCGTTCGTTGTTATAACCTGTAACTCGTGTAAAGGCTGTTCCTCTTTTCGATCAGCATCTTGTCGATAATATGTTCTTTCTGGTGGGTGCACGTTTTTGGCCAGAATTTATTCGCATGTTGAACTGTTTACCTCTTTTTTTATGTTTGCAGGTATATTTCCAAGATTCTATTTAGTTCTAAGCCAAGAACTGCTGTCTTCAGTATGTCTGTTCTTAATGTTTTCACAACTTCAGTGTGTACTTCTGAGCTTTGGGCATCGTCAAATTACATTTATAATTAACTTGTGTGCAACCTGAACTTGGCTACTTCGTTAACTGATAAACATGACGTGGTAGACGTTATTTTGACTGTTTCTTCTTGGCTGGCAAACAGTGTTACTTGAATGACAATCTGCAGTAGTTTGGTGCTTTTAGAACAATTGTTTAATCTGTTGTCAGTGAACAGTATGAAATTATACCATTTAACCAATGAGGCATGGTTTCATGTGCTGCATCTTGATTAATTTCATAATAGATTTCAAGTTCATCAGCTGTTGTAAGTCGAAATATGCAACTATGAGTGATTTATCGTAAGATATCTTGAACTGATTGTGTTGAATGAGGCATTGATAGCTTTACCATATCCTTAAGACACTTCAATTGAATCATCGGAGTGTTTTTTCGTACCTTTTGTTTCACGGAAGGTATTAAACAATGGTATGGTAGAAATGTTTGTAACTTTTTGTTTGAAGAAGGTATTTAACAATGGTATGGTAACATTTGTTGTACCTTTATGTTTAGAAGAAGGTATCAAATAATGGTATGGTAAAATTTTTACCTTTATGTTTTGAAGAAGGCATCATTCAAAGGATGGTAACATTTGTGGTACCTTTTTGTTTTGAAGAAGGTATCAATCGATGGTGTGGTTAACAGTAACAGTACAACTTCTGCATTGAAGTGTTTTGAACTGGTCTTATTTTCGATTGTCTCGCTCTGGTCAAGAAAATGTTGCATGTGGATAATATGATATCTCAATGTTTTCATCTGTTTGTCTGCTGTTTTAAACTATGGTTTTTATTATCCCTTGTTGTTATGTGTGCTATATTTAATTTGCTTCACTATCTAGTGAGAGAGCGGCAGTTTTTGGGTCATCCTCAGTTCTTGGCAGTCTGGCATTCGTAGTCCCAACTGCATGCTCTGAAAGTGAGTTTATGGGGGAAATGACATTTGATGACGCTTGTAATTTTGCTTATGCAAAGAACGGTTGGCCTAGAGTTCACATAATGTAAGCTATTTCAAAGCTTAACTTAATGTTAAGTTATTATCTTTGACTTAACCTATTTCGGTGCAATTTGCTGAAAATTATTTAATTAGAATGTGAAGTTTCATTTTGTTTTCATTTTTGCATCAAATTCAATCGTTAAGCATATTTTTAATATCTGATTTTTAGCCTTTTGTATAGGCGATAATAGGCCTATGAAAGGTTCATAGGCCCTAGACACCGTACCTAATGGATGATGTGACACTAGTCATCAGCCACTACAGAAAACTGAAAATTTATATAGGGTTACACTGCAAAACAGGGCACTTGAGACAAATATGGAAACTTTTTCACGAGGCCGACCTACACTATACGAGCCCTGGATTTGAAAGCATTAATTGAGTGCTCCTAGTGTTGCTGCTGCTAGCATAAGACGAAGAAGAACAGTCATTTAAGTTAGGCCTGATCGAGGCAGCCGTAGGTGTAAAGTGCTAGCGACTTCATTTGTAGAGGGCGCGTGGCCATTCCTGTCTCACCATCTCGAACTCACTTCGACGGTGTACGGTACTATTACTTCATGTAGCCGAGTTGGCTATGGCACTAATGTAATTAAAACAATCTTCAAAAATTCTTAATGCTGTTTTATTTCAATTGTGAAGAGTCGATGTTGTAAAAACAGGAATTAATGTAATGTAAATCCTCGAAAATTTCTCAACGTCCACTAAAGAGGCTTTAGTCAGATAAACCAGCTTTCATCGGCGCTATGCTAAATCAAGTCCGCAATAGCCAATCCTCTCGAATAAAGTTTACAGCAGTCGAGTTTGGAAAGATAAATTGAGGTGGAATGAAATATCGAACCAAACTTCGGCTTTGTCAAGGATTCGATCCCCGACTCTTTTAGGGTAAGTCTATCTATCTCTATTAGTCTATTAGCAAAATGGTCCAATGCTCTGGTCCAATGGAATGAGCCGTCGTCCTCATTATTCAGTGCCCTTACATCTCAGACATTGCTGCATAATTATCAATTACGCTTGATTCGATAGATGGCGGGCACAATCGTTTCCGTCTGGTTTCCGCCAAAGATGCAACAGAGGGTGGGTATTAATGGGCTATTTTATCCTAATCCAGCCAATAATAATAAGCTATGACTTTATAATTATTCTTTTCTGTGCACAGCGAGGAACAGTAATCTCTGTTATCGTTGCTTGAATGAAAGAACCTGAACAGCTGAGAAAGAAAACTAATAATAACCGACGATGGCGCCTCCAACGGCGACGACGTCCACAAGTTAAAATCTTTGATTAGAGTCTGCAGCTGATGTTCTCAAAATTCTTAATTACATGTGTTTCCAACTTTATGTGACAAGTGATGAGTTCCGTAGCATTCGTTGAAGCTCGAAGTGCGCCGAAGCTCTGTCAAGACGGAGCTGTATAATGTTTTAAAATTCTTAACTAATGCTCATGCAATTCGGTCATCTGTTACACCGTTAGCTTTGTGCGCAAGGTAAAGATGGCAACCAGCCGGGATTCGTCGTCAAATCGTGCCCTCGTCCACTCTTTGCAAGGTAGTTAAGTATGCTTTAAATAAGATATTTATTGGTTTAATTTAAATCTGCTGATCGTATCAATCAATTAATTTTCGTTTATTAAATAGGCTGACTAGCAGACAACTTTTACATTGTAATACTGAACTTACTAAATGTTTGGTTTAATATTTTGGTTATTATGGAATCAGGGTTTTAGTTGTCACAGACTTGCAGTTTATATGCAAGTATGCAATTTTATTCAGTTATTCTTATTTTGAGCCAAACAATTATAATAACGACTTGTGTGCAACAGTGCAAGTAGCCTATATACAACTGCTGACCTCAAAGTGTGATCCAATTGGTGTTATGGACAGATGTAATTTGGACTGATTGATGGCTTATGCTATTCTGTTCAATGCTTTTATGAGGCTCCCACAGAAAATTTTAAATGCATTAATTACATTAGGTTTGTTGTAATGTTCTGAAATTCCACCACCGCTATTCACCTACTTGTGACACAGTTCAATGTTGATTAAGAGCACTTTCTGGGTGATTTTAGGTCATCGATACATTCGAAGTTCTCGGGTTGCTGAAACGATGAAGGCTGTCGATCGTGGATTGTTCTGTCCGTTCAATTTGTACCGCGACGCACCCCAGTCGATTGGTTATGGGGTAACAATCAGTGCCCCTCACATGGTAACTACACTACCAGCGGTGGCGATCCCGGGAGGGTCGGGACCCACCTTTTACAGAGAGAGACAATTTATACATGTGTCCCCCCCACATTTCCTACTCCTCTCATTGGGTGTCTCCCACCTGTCAAGCGAGATAGCCGCCTCTGTACACTACATGCATGGACAAAGTTTCAATGTTGTACAGTTTCAATTATTACTTATCATAATTAATGTAATTTCTTGTACTGTTGACATTAGACCATTTAGACTGCCATGACTTTCTAGTACTTTAGTCTGGCTTTGCCACAGACAGCTCAGCGTCATGCCTCTGCTTGCATTGTTGCTATGGAATTACCATCCTGCTGTTATCCCGTGCTGAAATCTTATCTGGTGGCACTACTGTTTCCTCTCATTATCTGAAGACTTGAGGAGTTTTCACACTGGGAGCACCTCTGATCAGTAGTGTGAGAGGCGCTTTATAAATCTGTAAATGGAATAGAATAATAAACCTAGCAGAAATTAGAATCTCATAAACTCAGACCGTATAGCCGCTATCGGTTGATGCCTTGAGTTAGTGTCTGATGCAGAATTTGTTTTCCGCTTTATCGAATGGATAAACCTGTACAGCCTTGTTCCAGCATCTTTAAGGTTTCATGACAGGTGCTATGCTAATTTTAAGCTATCTTTGTTATAACAGAGTGCTGCACCATATGTAGCTTTCATTGATTCGTTGTATATGCTTACCGTTATCTCTTCAAAGCGTTTGTTACAAGCTAACGTTACCAAGGTTATAAGTTTTTGTGTGTCTAATGTCTATGTTATTGTTTACGTTAATTTGTGTATGTTTGTTTGTGTGGCCCTTTATGTAGCACCTTTTTGAAAGATCTTAAAGATGTTGCATAATGTTATTTACTGACAAGTGTTCCTAGTTAAGTCCTTGTGTGTGTGGGCTGTACCCAACTTTACAATACATTCTGTTGTGTGTTGTGTAACTGTGTTTAGCATGCTATAGCTCTGGAATTACTTGAGGATCGTCTGAAAGAGGGCTGTACTGTTCTTGATGTAGGCTCCGGAAGCGGATACCTCACGGCTTGCATGAGTTATATGGTACGGTCATCGGATTATGCTATGTAATACTATTGGACCTTCTATGAATTTCTCTGAAGCGCTGGTATACAACTCACTCAAGTATTTAGTTGAAGTCAACAGTTGTCTATGCACCATCTATTTTGCGAATATCGTGATAGGTTCAAAATCGCATTTCTGACCGTTGGACCATTCTCCAACACAGCAGATATCTTTTTTCTTTAGTCGTGGCTAGGCTGGGAGCACTACTGAGTAGGTTTCTTGAAGGGCTGCTACATAAATGCTCAGAATGAATATCATTTAGCATTTGACATCATGTTTACAATTAAAATATAGTAGCTGTCTTTGTTTAGAGTCAGTGGTTGGCCCTTCGCTCTGGAACATGCTCCCGTTGGCGGTACGGTTGTCACCAAGGGTCCACTCAGACTCATTTTATACGTGTCTTAAAACTGTTCTTTTTAAACGTGCTGGAGTCGGGAGCGCTCCTGAGTAGTAGCCTTAAAGGGGCGCTATATAAATCTCTGTAATGAATGAATAATGAATGAGCAATGAAATAAGTCAAGATTAGCAGCAGTATGTAATGACCAAGTTTACCATAACACTGACTCATTATATTAAGTACTAAACTGTCAGAAACTACTTCCATAGGATTTAATTTAAGTTCTTGTAACAGGCTCTCAACTTCTCCAAAATGCAAACTTTTCTGGTGGAAATGGGCAAATTTTGATGTCCACTGATAATTGTGGATTTACAGTAATAACTTTCGTACACCCCTCCTTAAGCAATAGTCTTATAATGCTCTAATGTTGACAGCTTTTGCAGTCATGGAATAGCCAGAACAGTCTATTATTATGATGCATGAATGGCGAATTTCAAAGTCTAGACCTAGCGCCATAAGGAACCTGCTTGGCCAACATTCATCCATACTTCCATCCAACAGATATGTGACCTTAGATTCTTATACACTCCATGGCTCTGTTTGCAAGCAGAGTTTGAAACCAGCCAATTGAAAGGGTATCATACCATCAGATGGGACAAGCATATCCCAAAACATTTATTTGGTCCACTCTGTTCGGTCACGATCTTTGTCTGGCTGGAAGCACTTCTTCAGAATTTTCTTGAAGTTGCACTAGTTATATAAATAAGTTCCTTTTTAAGGACCAAATAAATAAGTGTTTTGGGATAGGCTTGTCTCAACTGATGGTATGATGCCCTTTCAGTTGGCAGGTGACAGTGGGAATAAAGCAAAATGACATCTTCGCACTAGATCTGCTCCATATAGTGATGTACCAAAATTTTGATTGACAGATGAAAGATTGTGAAAGGCTGTGCTTTGATTGACAGGTGGGAGAGAGTGGATCTGTGGTTGGAATCGAGCACATTGAAGACCTTGTGCGGCAGTCGCAGCTCAACATCCGCAAGAACCCAGTTTTCGCGTCGTACCTGACAAAGGGGTGTCTGAAGATTGTCGTCGGTGATGGTCGTCAGGGTTACCCAGCTGCTGCTCCCTACGACGCCATTCATGTTGGAGCTGCAGCCGTTGAGATACCACAAGCGGTAAGTATCTTCTTCAATTTTCATTCAATAACTATCATAATCACAAATTTAATTTCAAATACCTCCATTAGGCAGAACTGCTCAAACTTTGAGCAGTTCTGCTTAATGGAGGTATTTGTTTCAAGGGCAATGAAGGTATTTATTCAGAGCAACTGCTCAGAGGCACTTACAATCTGACAATGCAGAACCACGATAAAACAGTGTTTTCAAGTGCATATGGAAAGAGGAAAAGACCAAGGAGTTCACTCATTGCAGGCTGTCAGACAATTTATTCCAGTAACCTGGGCCAACCACAACTACCATAAAAATATTATCCTGTGTTGTTCCTTTTCCTCTTCTCTTTATACGATGAGATTAAGAACGAGGTCTGGCCAACTATTGTCATGTGCCAATGTTGAGTAAACACAGTCACCAATTCATCCAATACATGAGACTGTCTCTTTATGTTAGCCTTTGAGGCTGCATTTTTTCATCATCTTCATGGTTTTATGTTTGATGTTGGACATTGATTGCAGTGTCGTTTCAGTGTCAACTGTGTTTTGGTTGTTTTAGTTGATTGACGAACTGAAGCCAGGCGGTCGACTGATAATTCCCGTTGGACCTCAGAATCGCACTCAGAAACTGATGCAAGTGGACAAAAAAGAGGACGGCACAGTCACTCAACGAAAGCAGATGTCCGTTAGCTTTGTTCCGCTTACAAGCAAGAAAGACCAGTTCTTTTCCTGAACTTCTCCCTGTCTATTCCAATCACCGCTCATTTAACCGTTTAATGACCAGCAAGTTATATGCATGTTGAACCGATATAGGTGGTCGTTAAAGGGTTAATGCATCCGTTGATATCCTGCAGAAGACTTACTGTATTCGTTGAACAGCTGTCGATTTGATTCTCACTGTGAGGTCGATTTTGCTTCTTTTGCAGCTACCATTAAATTTAAGTTATTCATATGTTTTGTTTGGACTGCCATTTTAATTTTATTTCTGCATGTGCCTGCACATGTTTGTCATATATATATTCAGTGTTTTTTTTCCAGCGGAACGTGCCGGAACAGCACTATTTTTTCAGTGCTAAATATAAAACATTATAGTGTTGCAAAAACTCTGGAATTTGATATAAAACTTTACAATTTCAATTTTTACATGCTAAAATTTATAAGCAAGTGGTTGTGATCATTGTGTCCTATAAAATTTATTTCATTTGGAAGCCAATTTTAGCATCATTTTTTACAACAATACAGATCTGTTCTGGCCCTTTTTTTCTAGAAAAAAGCACTGTATATATTTAAATGTATATATATATTATATATATGTATGATATTCTGTGTTTGAACTATATGACTTGTGTGTTATGATGCATGTTGTAGAGATGTGTATACTTGTAAACACTGAAGTGGAATGTAATTTATTTCCAGTCCAGAATACAACGCTGTTAAACAGACTGCTATAAATACAACGTAAGCTGTTTTTCTTTCTCCGTTGAACTGATATCAACTTGAAATATAAATTGGCTAATTTGATTGTACACAATACTGATCCATTTACTATTCAAAAGATATTAGTTGTCAGTTGCCGTAGTCGCCTGTCTTGTTCATCTGCTTCTGTGCCAGACAGTAGCGTCGTTTGTGAGTAAGCAAGTTGTCCTTTCGATTCATGATTATGCCGCACAAATCGCACCGATACGCCATGCCAAGATGCACCATTTGGTGTCGGTACAGCGACGACCGATGACGAAATGGTTCGCTACACTCGCAGACGAACAGTTCCGACCCAGACGGATCGCGTTCTATTGTAAAAGAAAGCGAGCCGTGCTTCTTGGCGTAGTCGTTGGGCGCTATGCGAGGGTGCCGCAGCAGATTCCTGTCTTTGCCCATGGCGAAGGAAACCTTGTTGGGATGAGGTAAGTGTGATATCTCCTGTTGATCGATCAACTCGTACGCCTCCTTGCTTTGAATCTGTTCTAGGCTGCTTCTCGCGTGTGCCCAGGGCAGCAACGTCGATTCGGGTAACGTCAATGATGGTCTTGATACATTTGCATCATTATATTCTTCCCATCCTGTCGGAACCGTGTTGCCTGGTAGATTACTTTCGAACCGCAAGGGGCTGTTACACGATTCGCCAAGCACAGTCTTATCGGTGCACGGAACAGTATCGTGTTCCTGCTTTATAGACCTCGCGCGAGCTTCGACAAGGTTACTTAATTTTTCATCTGTTCTTTCGACCGGAGTAAATCTTCCAACGGGTTTTTCTGGCATACCTTCCTGTTTGCTCCCAGTTGAACTCTGCTCGGCCTCGGAACTGTTACTCCGACGATGCCTTAGTCTTGGCGACTTGTACCTGTTGTCCACAGGTGACAAGTCGACCTCCATTTCATGCGACGCCTCTGTTAATACACTTTTAGGCGTGATTGTCTCCTTTATGTTTACAAGAATGACGTTGGTGCTATCTGTTGTAACTCCAATCAGTCCCTCGATGCACATGTTGTTGCTGAACGGCAGCATGTTCTTGCACAACATGGTAACTGCTTCTGTCAATAACTGACACACTTGATCACGATCTTGTTGGTTAGTTACGAGAGCCATGATAAGTCTTGCTGCTTCAGAAATGACTGCTAAAATTAAATGAACCCGAAATCAGAAATTCTGCTACAATCACAAATAGGACATTCTTCTGTTCCTTTATTACTCATTTTAGTGCCCAAGACAAAATTCACCTTATACGAATGACATCTTGGCACGTCATTACAAATGAAAGAAAAAAAAAACGTGTCACAATCTCAGCATATATTGATAGTTAATAGTTATGTTACACTGTAGCGAACGTATTTGATGTAGTTACATGAACTTGGTGCAGGTGGCAAGGCAGATAGGGTATCACTAGACATTGTACACTAGATTGTATAATGCTATCTTATTATTTTTACATCTGTAATTTTGACAAGTTTCCATTATTTTTATATTCTATTTATTTATTAATACAATATATATACTTCTAAGGTCCATCTCTCTTCTTAACACAGCTGATAGACTGATAGCCCGCCTTTCTGTTACTCTCGCATCTCTACCTTTATGTTTCATGCACAACCTTGTGCTTGAAACATGTACTATGTCTGTAATATACTGCATTGTTGTCAGTTTGAACAATAAACGAAATTACTGTTGTTATTATGAACTTCATTGTCTTCTTCCATGCTTACATACAATTTTAAAATCCTCATTCTAAACTTCAAGGCTCAGTGGGGTCTTAGCTGGACATTTCTGGTTGATGTAATACTTTGGCCTCATTCAGCTGCCTCCCACCATCCACTTCGCTCAATAGACTTTACCTTTTGGTTCTCAGTACTATAACTGACATGGCTCAGTCTCGACCCTTTATAAATCCGTAAATAGAATAGAATTCCCGTGTGCATCCAAGGACACGTATATTAACCTGGACAGTAATGTTATACACCAATATTAAGTCACTCGTAAATGATCAACTCAGACTATATTGCGCACAGGTCGAAACATCTGCAAAGTTGAATGTGCGTGCATTTGAAGTAATGTAAATATAAGAAATATCACCACACAGGGAGACCAGCTCAAATCCCGGCGCTATATCAAAGTCAAGTTTGCTATAGCCAGGTTGTTTTTATCATTTTTTTACGCATCACAAATTAAATTGCGCAACTAAACTATCACAATTACACGTCCATGCACACAAATTGCTGTAGTTAAAGCCAACCGTTTCACCACTTACACACTAGGCGCATTTATAAACTCATAAACATTTGTACACAGCTTGTTACTGTTCGTGCTCATCTTTATTTAGCGCATAAACAGGGAACACAACCAGGATATCCGACACATATAATATAAATTTATAAAACGTAATAGAACACTAATGACGAATGTTCTATCTTTTAGCATCAATAAGACAATAAAAATAAAGATAATTTCTTGAAAGAAACTTGTCATAAATTACGCCACAATTATGTCGTATGAGTCATGACCCGATTTTGCCTTCTATTTTTGCCAAACTCAGTAAATGCTTCCCAACGTAGATTGAATCAATATGAAGAATCTACATTAAGATTCTATCAGCATAACTATTTTACACACAAGGTTTGCAATAAGTCGAGATGAAAGAGTCTGGTCAGAAGCATTAGTCGCGAGCAGGATTGGAAACAAAGCATAAAAGCAAGCTGTGTTGTTCACTTTCAATATCTTTAAAAAAACATTTAGGCCTAGATTATTTTAAAATTGACAAACCACAGTATGACTACAAACATAGTATGAACAAATGATGATAAGTTATTACAGGAGTTGAATTTAACTGTCGGCTGCCATACAAGGCGCTCATCACGTTATACATCTAATTTGACCAACGCCGCCGACAAACCAAAGAAGGAATAGTCGACTTTTGCGAGGAATACGGAATCGAACTCTGTTCCACAATCCACAGCTCTGCGCCTTAGTGTGTTATGACTGTTATCTAATCTATTCATTACGCTGAACTTCTGCCTTACTCACTCATTTACGAGTGCTGGTCCTTCATCTCAGAGACTACTGAAACAATTTTTATGACGTAGACGGTTAAAGTGTTTGTGTGTACATTTTGTAGGTTGAACATTTCTAATGCGTTAATTTAAGGGAAAATTTATTTAAAAAGTTGCGCTTTTCGTTAAGTTGTGCTTGCTTTTCGTAAGTTTTCTGATCAAACTATAATTAAATTAGGACCTATTTGCCTTGGCTTCTTTATGCATACCCGTCGGGCTTTCCACTCAAAACATAAGTCACCTCTTCCATCATGGGCACGGGTAAAATGCTGATCTGCTGATTTGCTGATCGGGGTAGGTAAAATGCTGATCGGAACTTGCTGATTGGTCAGCATTTACCAAGCACACAATCAGCAAGGTGAATGGTAAAATGCTGATTGGTAAATGCTGATTTTTAACATTAACAGAGTGTTTATTAAGCCTGTAAGCCTTATTGGTTTATATAACAACAAACATAGTTCATTAAGCATTGATCAATGTACTAATTGCATTAATGACAGCTAATTAGAACTTTGTTGTCTTCAATATAGTCAAAATCAACATACAGACAGCACTGTTTATGAAGCGTTGATCATCATAGGCCTACTAATGTATTAGTCAAAGTTAATCAGAACTTTGTTGTCTTCAATATTGTCTTAAATAATAATAACAGACTTAGTTCATAAAGCATTCACATCAACAAACAGACAGCACTGTTTATCAGTAAAGTCAATCAGAAATAGTTGATGGACCCTAGACATCATATACCTATATATATAAACCTACCCAATGAAATGGTGAAATTTGGGAAGTTAGAATACATTTGATTTGAATATAGTGAAAACATGAGTGATATCTACAAGTTATTACTGCTCAAGCAGTAAATGCAATTGAGAATCGACCGACAAGTGGACCAATTATTCATTATTCATGGTGAGAAGAATTCAGAAGGATGACTGAAAAGTTTAAAAATATTGTTGGGGTTACTGTGGATCAGCAAATTAAGAAAATGTGGTAATGATCTATGCGACAGAATGTATTTCCAGGTAAAACCGTAATTTAGCGTAGTAATTTCCCCGGTAACATAATTCTTTTTATTAGTCTAGCTTCTATTTAAGCATGATTCTTTTAATCAAACTCGACAACTTATGACACTTCTTATGCACACACAAATACTCGATTGTTGTCCATGCAATGTACTGGATCCCATTAATGGAATCTTCTCCCAACATATTAAACACCAGCCAAATATTAGATTATTTAAGAATAAACTTCGGCTGTGTTTGCGTGAAGACACCTCTAGATTATCCAAGCAAACAAACTCACACTAAATCCACAACTCTCTGTCTTCACCATCATGGGCACTCAGGAACCGACTCTTTCCAACAACCACTTTACAGTGGTTCGTATCCAGCAATCACATTACTATCACAGTGTTGCAGCAAGAATGGCAATCGGTGTAACTGACACCATAACCAAACGCCCACATACATTTGTGAAGTGTGCAAGTAAAAATTGCTCATTAATTTATGTGTATTGTTGATGTTTAGTAGTGTTAACAGAAAACATCGTTAACAGAAAACAATATATAGGCCTACATTCATGATATGTGCAAATGAAAGTTGTTCAATAGTTACTTCAGATTTCATATGTGCAAATAAAAGTTGTTCAAAGGTTTCTTCATATTGTTGTTTATAAAAACGAAAATCAGCAATCAGCGAATCAGCATTTTACCCAACAATCAGCATGACCAATCAGCAATTTCCTATCAGCATTTTACCCACCAATCAGCATGACCAATCAGCAATTTCCTATCAGCATTTTACCCAACAATCAGCATGACCAATCAGCAATTTCCTATCAGCATTTTACCTACCCTGATCAGCAAATCAGCATTTTACCCATGCCCTTCCATCATTCCATGTACTCACATGAATCCGACGCCTTCCAATTCTTCTCGAATCCTCATCATCTTGCCTGCCTCCATTCTTGAACCTCCTTGTGACCACGAAACGAAGCAACGCTCCTGGATAAACTGGCCCCTTCTAAATCTGTAGATCACGCTTGAAGCTTACCATGGCGAGGAGAGCTGCTCATCGAATGCGTAGGCTGGTACATGATGTTCATATAACAGTACTATTGTCGTAATGTTGTTTGAAATGATGGCTATCTCTAGAATAATAATCATAAGTATATGGACTTTGTTTGCAAGACCATGACAGACAGAGCATGGCAAAATAGCTTGATCATAGAGCAAAGACTATTGGATGAATTCACCTTTAACATAGGCTTTAGTTTCTAGTTGAAACGTCTGCACACGATGCAAAATGCAATTATTACAACTTTTGACAGCGCTAAATATGGGTCCACAGGCACACCTAGGTTCATTTACGGAAGTGTTCTTTCATTCGCAGGTGCTGTTGATTTGAATCGCATTTTGTTTGTCTTCCAAAGCTGCTTCTAATTACGTGATGGTGGAGATATCCGCAAAATTGCTCGGCCGATCGGTTTTTGTTGCGGGTGAAGTACTTGAATGTTGCATTACATTTGCGAACATTGGAGGTCCTACGTCTAGGAACGGGGCGAATGCCAGGTGAGGCTTTCATGTATGTTTTAAGGTTATTCACGAGTTTAGCCATTGGATGTAAATGTCACTTAGGGAGGGTGGTTTGTTTGATGTGTTTTACAGTATCAAATGGTGTTATTGGAGTCCAGTTGAGTGACTTTAATTTATTTATGAATATGATTATTATTTTCATTGTAATTAACTGGTGATTAGTACTGCTAATGATAATTTTTTGCAATATTTTATCAGTGTTATTTCATATATTTTTATCTGCCTGTTGCAGTATTGAACTTCAAGCTACAATCCTGAATAATTAAAATTAATAGAAAACTGTTTAGGGAATGTCCATAAAAGTTTCTTTCTGTCACTTCATCAATTATTACAATAATTTTTTTTTTAAATTTCTTTGCGTAACTCATGGTTTGGCTCTTCTGACTAGGTGTCTCGAGGGAACTATAAAAATTCTCAAAATGAAAAAGTGTAGCATTGCAGTGTGACATTTTGGTTCATAAGCTTTGACACGCTGGTTCTTTGTTCATTACATTTGTTCATTCTGATCATTTATATAGTGCATATTTTTATTGTATGGTGTTATTAATTTATTTAGCACCTCTCACCGAGCACACCAGTCAGAGGCGCTTCCAGTGCGAGTGGTCCAGAGAAACGTTTTAAGTTTATTTTAATTTAATTTAATTTAATTTAGAACTTGTTCCACATAAGATTTTCGTTTGTACGCTGTAGTAAATCAAAGACAGCTAAGCTTGCATGGGCAAGTGCGCAGATCCACTGCCAGTGTTCGGTCAACGAGACTCAGGTGGATGTTTCGGACATTGGTCAAGTCTCTTCGGCCCAGCTGACCAGGTCCAGCAGCGACACTTCCTTTGTTCCATTCAGAGGTAGTGTTACAGCCAGTCATTCTATAGCTCATCCAGGATTTATAAAGATCTCCCGATCTTTATAAATCTAGAACTTAAACTAATCTGGCATAATCTATAATCGATATGTAATTAAATATCTGTGATCCATCTGTCCAAAACCAGTCATAGGTCTAGACCAACTTATGACTGGTATTGTCTATTTGGGTCACATGTATGTAATCAAGGATGTCTGTTGTGTATTTGCTTATTATGATAATTATTTTATGATTGTACATTCTTTAATTGTTCATAATATGATGTTCGCTTCAGTGTGTTTGCAAGCGGTTCAATAATGTACATACTTACTTACTTTATACTTGTTATCTGCTAATATTGCTATTCAGTTAAGCGTAAAATGTCTCTACTTTGCATATGGTCAATTATTGTGGTTAATCTCAATTTGAGGCGCCTCAGACAGATCTCGCTAGATCCAGCTGTAAGTTTGCAATGTTTACGACCAAAAATCTAGTACTTACTGTGCCTGATGTCGTTGTCGTTCTTGTTGGATATGTCTCGGTGAAGTCTTTTGATGGATGTAAAAGCTGTCAATACCTGTCCTAATACCTGACTGTATTCTAACCAAGGCAGAAATGAGTTTCTTTTCTGCACATTTAAAACTTGTTGAGTCTTCTGTGACAGGTGAGAAAGGTTCAACAGTGATGGCAACGACTCCCAGGATATTGTTCTGCGACTTGGTTCTATCGCCCGGTGACACTCAGACATGTGAGTCATACTCCAATCAATCTAATCGAATCTAATAACTTGTATAGTGGCATAATCAGAATGTACAAAGCATAACCCGATGGTCTCGGACATGCGTATGTAAATAAATTTGCATGAATTATGAACATCTTGCGTAACGCCTATCATTTCAATTAATTTTTCAATCAATATATTGATGCCATCTATGAAATAATTGCAAGTACATTCATCTTAATCAAAATCCCAGGGGTTGGTAGCAATAGGGAAACCCAAGGTAGGTGCATTTGATCGAACATATTCAAATTTGCCACTATAAATTATACAATTAATCATAAGCAGTAATCTTAGCTAACTAATCTTAATTAATACAAATAATCACACAGTTGAGAGCAAGTTGAAAGGAGTAGGCTACACCCATGAAATTGGCTACGTCCAGTTTGCTGGCTAGAAATTATATTGTGAAAATGACCATTGGTCACCTGGTGAACATGGAATGAGTTGCATATGGACTGGCTGCTTCAGTTGATGACTGGGAACTTTCTTTTTCCAGTCACCTACCGTGAAACTCTACCATTTGACCTGATACCATCGTATCGTGGAGCTGCGGTCAAGTACTCGTACAAAATCACGATCGGTGCCCAGAGGTTCGGTTGTCGTACAAAACTAATGCGAGTTCCATTTCGAGTTTTGGTCGTTCCAGGTAAGGATCCAGTGTTCTGTTGTGTTTAAGTTTCTTTGCTATCGATGAGTCTTTAATATTTTGACAACCTTTTTGATGTTAATTTAAGTTCTTTTAAAGTTGTAGTTCATGCATTAAATAATTTTATAAGGCCTTCTTCCATTGTTTTTTGGGATTTAGGTTTTTCCTGTGCCATCTGTTGTTTATTGTCTATTAGTAATGGCATTTTCCTGTTGCATCCAGGATTGACTGCGGAGACATCTCTGGAGACGGAGCAAGCTGGAGACTATCGGCCGAGCAATCCCTTTCACCAGAAGCCAAAGAACGAAAATTCCGTAGTTGACATTGCACTGGAAAATCTGCAGACGATGACTGGTCGCAGAGGACCAAGTAAGAACACTCTTGTGCTAAGATTTTCAATGATGTGCTGTAAAGCAAGGCACCGTCAGTGCACTGGTGCCATCTGTAGTTATATTAACTTGTGATTTGTAAATTTGTTCATTTAACTACCTTGAAAAGAAATGATGAGTGTGATAAATTATAATAATAGTAAATAATATTGGGGCTGATCAGTACATAAATTGTTTTTTGTTTAACCCATTAATGACCAGCTGGATTGGTTTAGCGTACAGGGGGAATTGTCCTACGGGGGAAATAGCCGGGGGGAGATGTCCAGAACCCTTCGCTGGTCATTGTAGTGTTAACTAGTTTTAAGCATAATTGATGTTTCAAATTTTGTAGGCTTCTACAACATAACAAATTCTCGTGGAAGAGTTGCTCGGTTTTGTCTCTTCAAGCAAGCGTATAGAATTGGTGATGACATTGTCGGAACTTGTGACTTCTCCCAAGGCAGTGTCTCCTGTGTCCAGGTTTAGTACAGGAACTGTTAACTCAGGACTTTACGTCTGAATAGCTCTAGCACTCTAAGAATTGATATATTAATTCTCAGATACAATCTCGGCATAGATAGACTGTGCGGCAATTGACCTATGCACAGTTTTAGGCTTTGAATATACATGTACTTTATCATCCAAGTCTCTGGATCACTTGATGTGCTGTATTTACGAACTTCATCTGCTTTGAGCATAAATTGCATATGTTGTGATTAAACCAATTTTCAGACATCATATGTGTTCCATAATTGAACATATATAGCTGTTTATAACTGTATACTTAGCTGTTTTTAAGGCCTTGCAAAAAAACTAAATTTAAATTAGTTTTTGTCAGATTGACAGAATTATATGCTTACAATGTCCATTGATTGCATTTACTATGTACTTTTGTACGATTGTACTTTACACTCAATACTGACATTAGTTTTTTAATTTACGCTGACAGCGAACTGTCATGTAAAGCGCCTTGAAGTAGCTTGCCCCGACGGCGCTATATAAATGGTTTTAATTACAATCAGTTACTTCGTAATAATCATATTCAGTTTTAGCACCGTTCGGTAACAAATATTTAAATGAAAATTGGCAGAATCTAAGTTTAATAATGCAAAATGTTACAGAGATTTTGCCCTGGACAATTTTACAACTTACAATGTGTTATTAACGGATAGAGGTCTATTCTTATGTGTGCACGTGTTTGTATGTTAGTTTTCGGTGACGCTGCAGAGTGAGGAACAGATTGCGGATGGTTGTCGTCGCAAGACTGGCCAAGGTTCTGTCTCAACAGCATACAGCAAACACGATGAATTCTGTCTAAACACGGCGAAGACACACTTTGGCATTGCGATACCTCTTACGGCAACACCCAGCTTCACAACGGATCTAGGTCGGTTGTTGACCTATTTTTCAGCATTTTATAAGGGTCTTGCAATCGATGGGAATGTGTGAATGTATATTGATAATGAGAAACGGTCTAGTGGCTGACATGCTGGTATGTTGGCAATATGGATGTAGTTCAAATGCACCCCAGTGTATGAAAATGTTTCAAGTTTTGTGTTGCACTTTGTGCAGCCTGAAGAGGTAGTAGCTTACTCAATGTACGCTGTCATTTTAGAGTGGTAAGAGAGAAAGAGAGAGAGACACAGAGAGTTACAGAGAGAGAGAGTACTCGAGGGAACGCTTTTCCTCCCTTTGTACTCACGGGGGTTTATTTGATCGCTTTTTTCACAGTGAGGAGTGTTCAGTCTGTTTATGGTGTTGTTGGTTAGAGAACTTGAGCAAGTCCTTTGCACGCATTCATTTAGAGCCATTTTTAATGATGAGCCAGAAAAGATGATCCAGGAGTTCTTAGAAAATGAGAGAACTGGTCATTTATGCATCAGATTCAGATCATGTGCAGATCAATAATAATCATGATAACATGTATTATAAAAGCTTTATGTAGGGAAGGTGAGGAATGACAGACTACTGGTGCTGGGTAGGTGAAAGTAGGGTATGGGGCAGCAAAAATATTTCCCCATATTGTACATTTTGCAGAATTAACTCACGGATGCCTTGAATTGGATAGTCTAGCTAAATACTGGCATGACAAGTGCACATAATGTATTAAATAGAACTTCATCCCTCGAGTCCTATACAGAACTCTTTAAGTAGAATCTCCAACGAATTCTCGCATTTAGCTTGATAATTTATTATAATATTATCTAAAACTCGATGGAATCAGAGTATGGTACTAAACAACTAACATATTGTGATGGTTTGTGGTTTGACATTCCATGTATATCAATAAACGAATATTTATTAAATAAATACAGGCCTGATTGTTTATATGAAAATGTTATGATGTCTCCCTGTTTAGTCTCGCTTCGGTGGCGTCTCCATTTCGAGTTCGTTACGTCGAAGGTTCCACTGCTCGACAGACCGGAACCAAAAGACGCGGACGACAGTCCCATCTGGCAGGGACCGGCCCATCTGGATGTCGAGACCATGGTCTGGGATCTCCCAATTACAGTCTATGCCACAAAGCCAACGTTTGTCAACAGTGTGTCGCTCCTCAAAACGGACAACGTCTGTCTTATCTGATCTGTCGCATACTTGGTGGCGTCTGTCGACGCGAGTGGGGGTGAAAGGGGCAATGGGGTGGGGGTGGAAGGGGCAATGGGGTGGGGTGGAAGGGGCAATGGGGTGGGGTGGAAGGGGCGCTGGGGAGAACGATCTCCTCTGTGGCCAGAAGTCGGAGGTTAATGTTTTGGACATAAACTATGAGTTGTTGCTTTCTGGTAATATAACGGTGAGCACTATGAAAATTGAAACAGTTGAACACAGTGGCAGTTTGTTCTTCCATTTCATATGGTGATGTTAGATGCACGCTCAGAAAATATAAATTGAAGCAGACGCCTCCTTTTCACAACTGTCGTCAGCATCTTTTTGATCTGAACGTTGATCTGCCGTTGTCGCTGGACTTGCAGTAACAAACATGTTGCTGCTTCGTAACCGAATTACAATTTTTGGTGTAATGGGCCCATAGTAAACAGAGTTGTTTTTGCTGTGGCAAGACTCTGAACAATTATTAGTGTGTGTATACTTGTAGTTATTTATCCGTAATTCATTCCTATAAGATAACAGCTGTGTCTACTGCCAAATGATCGTGGTTGTTGAGAAGGATTCATTCCACATGTTATTCTCTGATTTTCTTGGTTAATGCCTCCTTCTTCTGCTCGATATGATTCTTAAAGTCGCAGCACATCACCTGCTGTTAAAATTTTTCAAGATTTACATTTTTTTAGCAAGTGACGCTGTGTAGTTTTTTGGGAATGGAATGCCAGTTCTGAAATTCTGAATATATCGTTGACAGTGTTTAGTTAGAATGACGTTAGTTGTACTATTTAATAACGATTTCCATAATTTTATGCATGATTAATCATCTGTAGTGCTACAAAAATGCGAGTAATAGTAAGTAGCACCATCTCTGGATGCAATTTCAAATCATGGCTTCAGAATTTCTTTTATTTCTCTTTGATCTCTGTTGACTTTCTGAACTCGTATACAGCACCATTTCATTCAGTATCTGTGCTATAAGGCTTACAAATTGCATTGTTAGGCTACTATTATTAAATTGGAAGTATTTGAAATCCTTTATTGTGGTAAAGAAGAGAATGAGCAGAAACCATAAACAATTTACATTTGTGTTATCGTAATCTCCTGCATGTTTTTAAAAACTGAAAGTAGATTAAAATTTGGAGGGGCTTCAGAGGGCACCACTAACTAGGTTGATGGGTCACTGGCTCGTCGTGCCCCCTCCTCATGTAGCGCCTCCACTGGCTGGAGCTGGAGCTGCCTGCAAAAATTGCTATAGTAA